>CM035806.1:39751697-39831697 GCA_020466095.1 Chlorops oryzae
TCTGCTAACAAATTACAAGTAATATTTGCATTTTTCCCATGGTAGTCTCATTTTTCCTCCACTTTTTTTTTATAGTTTGCTTTTGTTGTTGTTTAATTATACCCGAACCGTAGCGTAGATACATATCTGCCGAGATAATAACCATAATGAATGAAAATGTAGTTGTGAAGAAATACCTACCTAGCTGCCTATGTGCCCCAGCTCAGCTCAGCTCAACATGCCAATTCCGACTCCAATTCCACAATATACAGTCATATACATACACATATATACATATATATATTTATTTATATACATATATCTATATATATACTTATGTATAAATAAATATATGTCTGTATTTGCGTGGAGGAGTATGTTTATAGAGGCTTCTATGGCCATACACTGGGCGAAACTCCACTTTTGCCTTTCCTTTTATTATTTTTCGTATTTTTTTCTCTCTCAAGTGTTCTTCTTCTTTTTCTTTTTTTTTTGCCGAAGCACCCACCTCCGCCCGCACAAAGCTTCTGAAGTGTTTCAAATTGAAAGCCTGGAAACTGTGACTTTACCTCCATGAACCTGAAAGTGTACTTTGTTTTGGTTTTGTGCTCCGTTGGACAGGTCTGGAAAAGACACAAAAAAAAAAAAAAAAAAAAAGAGTCCGTTGAAAAGTGGGTCTAAATTTTCCCAAAACATTCAGATTGCTTTCTTTTTCGTTCCATCTTTTGTCCCCCTTTTCTTAGCTTTTCCCCCTTTTCTTTGACTGACTCATTTCATGGCAAGTTGGATAACAAAATTTTTTGAATGCCTAATTAAGAAATTTGTAAGAATTTAATTGCATTTTAAAAAAAGTATGTAACTAGATACTCATATAAAATTAAGATAAAGTAATTTTTCTTTTGGGGTTAATTAGTTAAATGAGCGTATTGGCATATTAATTTCCAAAGAGATAAGCGTATCAAAGACATAAGTCTGATTTAAAAAATTGGTGCCTTTTCAATTGCGATCAGCAATCGTTTTAACTTCTTAAATTTTTTGAGAAGTTTCCCTCCATTATTCAAATAATATTTTTCCATTTCCGAATTGGCCACAACGTCTAAAAATCGGATTTATATCAGTGATGCCAGGTTGAGGGATTTTCCCGATTTTATTGTTATCCTCGGTGCGCAGTTTAGTAAAGAAAATAGACACAGAAAATTTTCATCATTAAATCGTTTCAAAATTCGGACATCTGTTCTCAAAATTTTGAATGTCAATTGATACAAAATTTCTTTAAAAACTCATACATATGTTAACTAACAGTGTAGGCTAACAAGTGTCATGTTAACAAAAATTGCGTACGACTATTGAATTTTTGAAAAAAAAAAATCAATTTACCTAATGTGCAAATTTTTGGAAAATGCCAATTGCGTACTGAGGGTAAACCAAAAACCACTTCAAATGTTTGAGAGCGATTTTTTGTTGTTATATTTCTATAGAAAACAGGAAAAATGGATTTCTTTTTAATGTCCGAGGGAAAACTGATTCCCAAATACTGGCATCACTGTTTTTTGAATTTATTACTTGCATTTTTTTGTACAGATGTGAATTGTCTCTTTCTTTTTCTGGAAAAAGCTGAATAGCTTGGGTAATTTTCAACCAATTGTCAAGACTGATACATCATTTTATTGGAAATTAAATGCATTTTCTTAAATAATGTCAATGCGAAGGCTTTGTATTGAAATAAATTGGAATAAAATGGCTTCAAAGTTTAAAAATTTGGAAAAAACTCAAACAAATTCACTATGTCATTGGAAAAAAATACTATAAAGTAATACAATTTCAAGCAAGCTTAAATTTCTCGAAGGCACATTCTTTCGATTTTTTATTGCCGAAAAAAAAAATTAAAATCGCTTGATAAACAACGAAGTTACAGCTTAGTAAGTGAGTCGATGTTCTAAATTACGGTTTTTGGTCCATATCTCGGAATCTAGAGCTAATCTTAAAAAAAAACCGTATCAATATTTGACCTCAGCACGCCAAATTGCGTCAAAAATAACTTTCAGTTTCTCAGATCCAAAAGCGTGTATACTTGTGTTATTCGAATATTCGAAAAAGATAATTCCGATATTCGAAAATATTTCAAAATAATTTTTCGTGATTGAGTTGTGTTTAACGGCCAGTTGCTTCAAATTGAAAAAAGTTAAGAGAAGTGAAATTTAAACTGACGTCATTCGAGGAGTTGACGCTCGTTACCGGAAGTAATTCTTAAGAAAATATGAAGCTGGAGACCACAAAAATAACTATCCATTTAACTCCTGGACTATAAGTGCATAACATTTACAGATCTTACAATTTTGATTACCCTGCAAATTTCGGGGCCCCATCCCAGCCACCAGAAAACGAAATTTTAATAATTCCTACCTAAGCTTTTCAAAACGAAAGAACTCGAAGTGAAATAACAATGGGCTTAGACAAAAAAAAAAAAAATTCTTAATAATAGCCTTCAATAATTTTATTCAAAATTAGCAAATTACATTTCGAACTTTATGAATTTTTATGAATTTTTATTTTTCATTTTTAAAATATACGAACAAGGTTAGAGCACAAAATGACAAATAAAAAAAGACGATTTAATTGCGGCAATAATAAGAATGAGAAACCGATTTATGTGACTCGTAAAAACGGCAATAAATCGACTATCGATATTTATGACACCTCTCAGCCAACCATATATGGACTGCTCCGAATAGGAATGCAAAAGGACTCCTTATGGAACTCTTCGAAGTAATGTTTTTGCAAAGACCTCAAAAAAGAATCAACCGCCTAGGAGCATTTTGGGAGACTAAACGAGTCTTTTTTTTAATTATTTATAACTGAAAGAGAGCCCAAACAGACTCTTAAGGAGCATTCCAGTAATCATGAATGATAATGATTTTGAGATCCAAAATGGAACACTTGTTCCATATTAGGCTGCGTGTTCTTTTCTCCCGAAAAAAAACCTAAATTTTGGGCTCCTGTCTGGGCGTTTTAGGAGCATTTGCGCTCCGAAAACGGAATAAATAGGAGCGCCGTGCGGACTCTTTCGGTTGGCTGGGCTAAGTAAAAGTAATTTTTTTCGGTTTCAAAATCGATTCCGACCACTATCGATTTCCATCATACTCTTATATATAATTTTTTATTTCATATAGTTAATTATAAGTTTTATATTTTATAATGAAACCGAAAGGTACCCATGAAGCTCGTTTTTTTCCCCAAAACTCTTCTTCGGAAATTATATAAATGGATGCCATTTTCGTGTTCAGCAAACCCCGAATTAGTTTCAAAAATATTTTTGGGCGATGCCCATTTTTTTTGTAATTTTTTTTCTAAGGTTACTAGTTTCGATCTCATTTTATTTATTTTTCTGCAAATTTTTTGTTTGCAAGTATCGCAAGTATGTATATCAGACCCCGCGGCATTCGACTACAGTGTGAATACCCCTACAGTGTGAGGAGCGTAATTATCTGATATCAAATGTCCGGCATGTTCATTAATAGAAAAGCGTGCATTAGTGGCACGAATTGTCCAGCAAGAGAGCTTCTCTTTTATATGCCAAATGCACTGATGATGTTGAATCACCGAAAGGTCCAAGAATTCTTGAGAAACAATTATCATCGACAATTAATAAAAAAGAAATATGATGTAAATTCATTTCGCGACTATCGAAGCAATGATATAATTTCTTAAGTAATACTTCCCGATTTTGTTTCTGATTAATGGCAAAAATATTTGAACTATGTGCTTGGGAATCTAGAAAAGCAACTGCAGCGATCATTCGATTCAATCGATCATTTTTGCAATGCCGCCTAGCTGTCTATCGATGTACTCTATTGATTGAACTCTCGATGTATTCCTTAATTGATCTACTTTCTGCCCATGTAGGTATCTCTTTGCTCCTTTTTGTCAAGATATGTGTCTTTTTATCTACATATGTATGTATATGTACAGTGTACTCTCCCTTGCGGACACTCCTCTTAAGCGGACACTTTTTGGCAATGCTCTAGTGCTTCTGCTTCTCAAATAGTTTCGTCTTAAGCGGACATATTTTTCGGTCCCGTAGGTCTCTGCTTATGAGGGAGTGCATTGTATATATATAAATACATATACTTATGTATCTATTTAGCTATCTATCTCTCAAACTATGTACACTTATGTCGCAATTGGTGTATTACACTGGCTTACAAATAATTATTTTTGAATTTTTCAGCAGATCTCAATGCATTTTCCCCAATCACTACTTTCATGAATTTTTTTGAAAAATATGGGGTTTTTTTTAAAGGTTTAAAAGGTCTGCAGAATCTTATTTTCTTGATCCATCTTAAAATTATGTTCGAAAAAATGTTTAGAAGGGTTATGTTTCTTTCATTTCATCGATAATTTGTTCATATTGGGTGATGCGCTGTCGAGTTCTGCTCAAAGAAACTGCATTAATCCCCTCGAATTAAAAAAAATTTTTTTTATTGATTAGGCAATTCACAAAGTCTTTTTTAAATTGATGCCCAACCCCAAAACGAGTTTTTTTGAGCTTTAAACATTTGAGACGGTTTTTGTAAGACTTTGGGAATGCCTTAATATAAGTAAAAAAAAAAAAAAAATCAAATAAAAAATTATTTAAATATCAAATTCTTCTGTAGAAGGCCAATGTCCATAAGAAGAGTGTATTGAAATTTCCACAGAGGAAAAGCTGTAAGTGTTTTCTATCAATCTATAATATTTATGTCTTTCTACGTGTCTTCCTAGCTGTCTATAAATTTGCTTTCCATAGGGCCGTTTTCTCATCCTACTTTTAATCTCTATCTGCCAGTTAAATTTCATTTTCTTTGAATTAATAATCAAATTTATATGCAATTATCATCAGGATAATATAACTTACAGATGAAAAAAAAAAAAATAATAATAAAATGGCCCATAATATATAATTCCAGATGCTATCTTTGGTAATCTTTCAATAAGCCAAGTAACTTGAATTCTTTCCTTATGTGGTTTCCAGATTGTCTCTTTAAATTCTGAATTTAAGCTCCTAAAGTAGCATTTCGAAAACATCATTTTAGACTGTAAATTCTGAATTAGCGAATTAAATCCGTTGTTTTATATTTAGATTGGGCCTCACGAAAATTTTCAACCCCCAAACTTGTGTTAATTGAAAATTGAAAAAACGGCAAAACAAGAAATGAATAAAACATAAAATATGTTGAGACCAGACCCCGATTAAAGGAGTGGTCAGTCGGGAAAATGGCCAGAGCGGCAATGTCAGGGGCTGAGATTTCACATAGATATACAAAAGCAGTACCCCATGACTGCCATCACAGGGCTGACAAATGTTGTTTCTGCCCAGAGCAGCAACAAAGCTGAATCGGGCCCTATATGGCCCTATATCGTCGCCTTACTTCCAAAACCTCGTATCTGACATTTTTATGAAATTGGTTTTTTTAGCTTATAAAATAGAGAAACGCATTTTGCCCCACATGGCATTTCCAACTCAGTGACTTTGTATGAGAAAAAAATAATTATTGCAAATTTTAAAACCTCGTATCTGCAAGCTTACCTTAAAATTCCTTCTAAAACCTCGTATATGTAAAATAATGTTCTATAAATAAACTTGAAGTGGCTCATATGTCATTTAAACGGCAGATTTGTTGTTGGTTAGAATATAACATCTCTAAACAATAAAATGTAACCAAGTAGGAAATGTCTTTAGCAATAATTAAGTCAATAATTTATCAATATGAAACAAAATAAAAAATAAATAAAAAAGAGGCCATTTCAAACGAAAGAGCTTATAGTTTCAATAACTCTCAATATCATTGCATGCCTTAAATGGTTTCAGTGCGATATTTTCTGCTGGGGAATTATGCACTTATGTTGTCTCAATGTCCCGGTTTAAACAGAGACACCAAAGCGAAAAAGCAAATTTAGGCTGCAATTATAGTTAAGCTGAAACCAGTGGCGTATCTAGAGAAATACAGCTCTTGTAGTGCTCATATATTTTCACTGAAATAATTGAACTTAAGTTCAAATTGTTATTTTTATTCTTTTTATGTTCCAAATATTTGTCTTAAAGTACATTAAAAAGAAATGAAAACTTTAAGCCACGTCTTTTTTAGTTCGCACAAAATCTCGTAAGTAACAACATTTGTAATTTTCTAAAGGACCAAAAACACGTAAGTGACAAAATCAGCCAGTGCTACTTCTTTAGTGAGCTTCGTACCGTAAATTCAGTTCAGAGTCTTCAGTAAATATCCTAGCTATGGTTTAAAAGAGTAAAATCGTTAATAAAGTGAAATTTACGTAAGATAATCAGTTTTTTTCGTTTTCTGAAAAACAGCATTTTCGTAGATACGAGGTTTTGGAAGTAAGGCGACGATATGCTACAGTGCTTTTCAATGGAGGAATCGTACACAGAAGAACTTGGAAACGTGTAGGATATGTACCTAAATTATGTCACAAATGAGTCCATTCATTGGGATTGTGGTTTTGTGGACCATCCCAGTAATTTTCCGGGAACACGATATTATGCTCTGGAGAATAAATTGGACAAAAACTTGAAAATCTGAGTCACTTAAAGAAAAACTTCGGACAAATGTTTCTTCAAAAGAAACAAGATAACTAAAAAATTCCAAATTAATTTATCTTCTAAGATTCCACTGCCTGCGCAAACAGCGCAATCTGCGTCGATTTTTATCGGGCCAGATCGGCACAAATTTCAACAATTTGCACAATCACTGTTGATGCTCAAATTATCGTCGCATATTTGGCAAAAAGATATCGGGGCAAAAATCAAAATGGAACAAATATCGTTCAAGATGATCGCACTTGTCAGGCTTAGAGTCCAAAAATTCCGTTCACACTATCGCACAGTGTGGCCAAAGTGAATTTTTTGCGTATCTGAAACCACTGTGGCCAGTTTAGGGGAATCTCCCCTAAATTCAAAGAAATTTATGATCTTTAGTGAAGTCATAGTGGCAAAAAAGTGGCCAGGGAAACTTATATGGGACCTTATAAGACGAAATTTTTGTTTTTGGAAGGTTTCAAAATTAAATTTTAGGGAATTTAGGCCTTGTTTTGAGACATTCAGGGGAATATTCTCCTAAAAAAAAAAAACTGGTAACAATGTCTGAAACGTTACGAATTTGTTAAGCCTTGCTAGTGTAATGTACACTGGGCCGAAACCATTTTTTTAAGGGGGTCTTCTCATTGAAAACCCGTTTTTTGGACCCTTTTTAAAAAAATTCTTATTTGAAAACGCAAAGAATAATTGAAAACTTTTTTTATTTATTGTATTACAAAAGGTTCAAAGTAAATAAAAAAATTTTTTTTGCCTCGATACGTGGGCTGTTCAAAAAGTAATGAGACTTCAAAGTTGGTGGTGAAAAAAAAGGTGCCGTCACGGCGGCCACGATTCCGGGTCTCCGGAGCGTCCGAAATGGAAAAAAAAACGGGGTTATAATCAGTATAGATGTAATTCTCGGGTGAACCTCAAGCTTAATTTTGTGATTTTTTTTTGACAAAATGGCGGCCATTCAAAAAAAAATTTCAATTTCGGGCTTTTTTTTGGTAGTTTAGTGTAAAAAAAAAATAGTAAAAAATTTTTTAAAATTATGGTCGAGGTTCACCCGAGAATGGTGACAATTCTGCGTCGATTTCACTTTGTTTCATGAAAATCGGTTCAGTTGAACTGGAGATATCATGGCCGCCAGTTCGAAAAACGTGGTTTCGAGATAAACGCGTTTAAAGTTTGAAGCAACGCAAAAATTACTCGTTTTAGCGCAGATCTTGCTCGACAAAGAAGGCTATATCCTCTAAACTATTTCGAATTTCAAAAAATCCTTTTAGGGGCATATTCACAACTACCCAAGCTATAAATAAATGCAAAAAAAAAAAGTCGAAAAAAAAAGTTTCTCAATGAGAAGACCCCCTTAAGGACAGTGGCGTAGCTAGGCGTGATCGAAGTGGGCCATCGCCCACTGCCTCGCGCCCAAAGAGGCCTCGCGCGAAGTCAATTAAAAGGACTTAGGGCGCCCGCATAACCATATTTAAGCAAAAATCCGACTCCGATGTAAGCGAGCATAAGATTGAAGGATACAGGCATAATAGTTCATAAGTATAAAAGAAAATATTATAGGGCCTCGATAGTTCATCTTGCCCTTGTCAAGATCACTCCTCGCTACGCCACTGTTTAAGGAGCCATGTCAGTCATACATAAAAAGGGAACTTTATGAATTTTGGCGTTGTCAAAGCAGTAAGGAAACTAAGATTTCATCGATAATGGCGCACATTTTTACTAAAATTGGCTTGAATGAAGAGAACAATTTGCATTTACCATATGTGAAAAATTTCAAGATACTGTTAGAAAATTTTCAAATACAGAAATAAACTCAATTTTGACCACAATAACCATGAATGGCTCGACAGCTACCTTGACTTTGCTGGTCGAATTAGCGATACGGATGGCCCATGAAGCTCTCAATCAGGTCGGCACCCTAAACTTTTGGCATAAAAAGGGAATAGAGACAAGCTAATTATAAATTCTGGCACGCCCAGCCTAGCAAGTGCAACGATTTTTGGTAATACAATCACCTTAGTTACACTTGAAAAAGATAACGAACATTCGAAGCTCCACGTTCAATACAAATGGAGTTACAATTTTTTCTTCTAATCTTGCTAGATTGGAGATGGCACTGACCACACTGTGTATCGGCGCATTGGTTCGGACAAAAATCGATGAGATCTCGGCTTTATAATTTTATTCGTCCCGCTCGATTTCACTTTGAAATATTTGAAAAAAAAGAGCATACAGCTCAGATCATCGTTGTGAGGAAAAGTATCAAAATGTGAGGGTTGCAGAAAAAAATGTATAAATTCAGGAATTATTTCTGACTTAAAAGACCTCAAATTCGGTTTAAACATACTACGAGATGCCATTAAAGGTACTAAATTCGGTTGAATTCAATAGTCTGGAAAACATATTAAAAGCTTATTTTCTTCCTCTATGACCAGAAAACGTTCGTAAAGCAGTAACTTTGAAAAAACCTTTAAAAAACCTTAAAACATGGGTTCTACTTGCGCAAGTCCAACGGAAATGTGTGGACTTAATTCATGAATTCGAGCGGCTTTCAAAAAGAACTCGACTTCGGCTAACGCAAGAGAAATGAAAAGCCCCATGGCTGAGAGGAAAATTTGCATAAATTTTTCCCCAATGTGTGCGCTCGACTGCACGTAACTATACATAAGTTCTTGTGCACATACATAATTATACATTCACCATAAATAGGTACGTTAAAGTTCTATGTTCTTAGGTTTTTATTTATATGTATATATATATATTTTTTTATTTTTGAATTCGCTCTGGCATTCAAATGCTGTGAGAATTGGGTCTTTGTTGCCGCTCATTAACTTACAGAGTGGAAAAATAAAGGAAAAAAAGAAGAAAAAGAAGAAAAAGAAAAAAAGAAGAAAACATGTCGTGTCTTAAAGCATTATGGCTAAGAATCATGGCTTGCAGATACTTGCGTATGCTTGGATATAGACAGATACAAATATGACTCGACGTGGAATTATCATCATCGATGACTATTTCATTAGGCCTTTCGATGCTAAACTTCATTGCTTTATTAAACCAATGACGCTTTTATTTACCCTATTCAGATATTTCAGGTGATATTTGACGATAAATGACGAATCGTTTGACACGCAAGAGCGAGCATTCCACAATGACCTCATGCTATTGCCATCCATCATCTGAATGTGACATTTCTTGTTGGGGTTTTCGTAATGCATTTTTCTAATGAAAAGTAGTTGTAGTAAATTTAGAGCTACCATTTGCATTCATGCCATTTGACTAAGCCACACAAAAGCGCCCGTTAGCTCCAGCACCTGTTCGAGTCACGCATTTACACCACGCCGCCATCTGAGAGTGGAAAGATAGCCACGACAACGACGATAACAGCGCCGTCGAGGACGACATATTCACACCGGTATTTCCAGAATTGATGTTGTCGATTCATTAAGCTCCAAATGCGGATGTTTCTGTTCATTGGTCAAGAGCCGATTGCTGTTGCCCCTCTCGCCGCGATCGCCGCTCACCACGCACGCTGTTGCACCACACACTTATGTGGCGCTAAATGATTAAGGTGCATCACACCTGGTCCAGCGTCAATCGTCACGCAGCTCTCTTCTCGCATGCATATTGTATATAACAGCATCCCAGCAGATGACACGCAAACAAGCATCGATGCAAACGCATACAGAGGCCTGTGCATCGATCGTCCCACACACTTATGCATATTCAAGACGCGTCTGTGTGCAATGCAATGCTTTGCTTGGCTATGGCTATGGCTAAGGCTATAGCTATAGCTAGCTACGGCTTGGCGTTCGGGCATAGGTAGGCGGTAGGCATTAATGGCCATTCCAAAAGGGAAAGAAGATGAGAGATGCTCTGATTGTGTACATTACTCCATGCCATTACTCCAGTTTGGACTTAAGAAACCACAAAACTGGTTTCCACAGAGATGGAGCGACGCAATATTCCAGTCCATTCGACTCGATGCGATTCGTTTCGTTTCGTTTCGTTTCGTTTCATTTCGTCTCGTCGCGTTCGTTGGTTCGTGTTCATTCAGAGAATGTGGTCGTGTGAATCTGTGTCTGTGAATATCGGTTTATCCGAGCCGACCAAACGACCGACAGACAGACTATTTATGTATATCTCACATAGTTCGAATCTTCTCACTCGAGTCGAATCGTTGGGGCAATTTCGAAAAAAAAAACAACAACAAAAATAACTATAAAAAAAAACAACCTCGCTCGAGCCAATGTAGCCAATAATCGGCCACTAGAACTGTGGATGCTGCTTCATTATGGACACACCTACTAAAATTCAAAATGGCTTCGTGTTAGTTGCTGGGAAATTAATTAAGAAATTCAATTGGAAATGCAAATTAAATTAATGAAGCGAGCGTAATGGAAATGCAAGGTTTTCGTAGATGGAGCTTAGGCCGCAGACTCTGATCAGCTTTTTTTTTTTTTTTTTGATTCTCCAATGGATCTCCATTTTACTGCCAACGTTATATTATTTTCGATATCAGAAGGAAGCTTTTCTTTACAATCTTCAAAATTTATTTAACCCAGGCCATGTTGCTTTGGAAGGTTTCTTTTATAAAAAAAAAAAAAAAAACTTATCGGCAGGATCGTTGAGAAGGATTGCGGGCCCGGGAAAGTTATTTTTCATTGGCCCTTTTGGTTAATATACTTAGATAGTGAAAATCAAAGAAACAAAAAGGTGATCACCAATTTCCTTCAAAAGATAAATCCTTGGAAATTTTGGGCTCCTTTAGGAAAATCGGACTCTCCAGGGCCGCATTTCAGAATTGACCAGGTAGGCCATAGCCTAGGGTCCCTGATTATAGGGCCTTCCAGCAAAGTGTAACCTAAATAAATGAATAATTAATTGAGATTTCTTTTTATACTCCCCTGAGTAAATAATAATTTTGTTTCTAGAAAATGTGGCCCCCCTCTTAACAGCTGTTATTGGGCCCCCCACATGCTCAATCCGGGCCTGGCCGTCTCTCATAACAGCCGCGTAGGCAGCGAATTATTTCATGTTGGACTTGGGCACTGCAAAACTTTATATTGTGACTATTTTCCCCGTTTTCCTTTGCACTTTCTCGCATTTCAAAAGAAGAGGACGGGGATTTGAACTCCTAAGACTACCCTTGCGTACCCCCCTGTCTCATAAACGAAGACAAGATATTGACTTGATATACATATTCGTATTCGTTAACGACCCTTGTGTCGCCTACATACGATCAGAAGAGCGTATTTGACGGAGGACGATGGGCCATGTCTTCGCTTTAAGATTTAATTAACTTGAAAATCACTCCATTAGTGTTAATCTATTTTCATTTTAAATTAAAAAATAATACGAATTTTCCAATATTACGAAAGGGCCGGACATTATATAATTCGTGCTATTGGACGTCCACTGTAATAATGTTATATGAAATGTCAGGGCAAGGGATAAAATAAAAGTATTTTGTTCTTAGAGAATTATACTGAAATACCGGAAAGTCCGTTAAATATGTTATACTTACGACATTTTCTATGACGTCAAATTATAGACATGGGCCAAGCCAGGTCATGAACATAGGTTTCAATCGGGAACATGACTTCGGGAGGATTTTCTAAAAAAAAGTTATTTTCTCCAGCACTTGCACATGACATACATATGTACATATGTGCATGGGCTTGACATTAATTGAACAGAAAATGAACCTAAAGTTTCGTGTTACCCGGGACCTATACCGACATTGAATTATTCAGTTAGCTTAAAATTAATACACGATGCCAACAATTGATATTTAGTTATTTTGTCATTTCTATTCGATTGGTTGTCAAATAATTTAAAAAATTATTACACTATACCCTAATGTCACAGTTGACACCCTAAAGCAGTGGCGTGTCTAGAGAAATACTGCTTTGATAGTGCTTATATTTTCCACAGTGGTATATTGAACAATTATAAGACATTAACCCAAAAATTTTTGGGGGGTGCTAGATGAAGTTTAGAGAGTTATGGACCAAAAACCAAAAAAATCGGAAAAATTCATGGCGTCCGATTTGGATGAAAACTTATATATATAATAAGCGAAAAATGCTAAAAATTTTGGCGTCAAAATTTTTTCCAAATTGTCTGTAGACAGATTTTCCCTTATCTCACCCACTCCATATCATCATCAGCATCATCATCATCATGAACCGTTATAATTCAGTGGTTGAGTTAAGGAATTTCCCCATTTAATTGATTTACTTATAGTTTTTTCCATTTTACGGGTGTCCTTCCAATTAAATACTTCCAATAAGAGGGAAGTTAGGTGGATATTAAGTTTTTTGCTGAATGTCCATTAGGGCTGCTCTTAATTCCGAAATGGAATTTCAATCGTTCAGGGTCCAGAAGTGTTCCATTGGACATGGAGGAGAAACGTGAGAAATTTGGAAGCAATCGGATAACGGGAACCGTGGCAGTTTTCATTGAAGTTTGGGAAATTGCAAAATAGAGAGGAAACGGCCTTAACTCCCACAAGGCGCCCCTACGGATATATAACGTATGGCCAACCCCCAATTTTTTTTTACTCCGAACATTTTTCTGAACAAACCTACCCCTATCTCCCCTCCTTAAGGGGGCTCCCATACAAAAATAATTTTTTAAAAATTTTCCCCCACTTCCTCTAGCCCAGATCTCCAGGGAGCAAATTATACCCCCCAAACGCCCCCTAACATTTTCTAAATTATAACCTCATTCCCCCTTAAGGGGCCCAATAAAAATTGAAAAAAAAAAAAAAAAAAAAAAAAAAAAAAAAAAAAAAAAAAAAAAAAAAAAAAAAAAAAAAAAAAAAAAAAAAAAAAAAAAAAAAAAAAAAAAAAAAAAAAAAAAAAAAAAAAAATTTTTTATTAATTTTAGAATAAATTTATAACCGTTTTTGGTTTTATCTCAAAAAACTGTCTAGATTGGAGGTTTGCGGCCATTTGACTTGAAAAAATATTTTTTTTCTACCTTGGGTCATTAATTTGGGCCATTTAGGGGATGGCCCATTTTCGTTTAAAAAAAAAGGAAATAAAATTTAATCTATTTTATTTTAAAAAAAAATAATCAATTTTTCCAATATTAAAGGGCCGTTTAAAAGGTAATTTTGTAAAATTTTTGAAATGTCAGGGCGAAAAATTTTTTTGTTCCTTAGGAATTATATTAAATTGGAAAGTTCGTTAATTTTTTCTTTAAATTTTAAGCAAATTTTGAATGGGCCAGCCACTAACTAGGTGCAGAAAGACCGGGAGGTATTTTAAAAAAATTTTAGTTGCAAAATACATATAATGTGTGGGTTGTCATTATTCAAATATAAGTTTCTCCGGACCATACGAATTGGGTTTTGTTACTTAAAATTAGTCACGGCCAAAATTGTATTGTTATTTTGTCAATTCATTGGTTGCTCAAAATTAAAATATTACACTATACCCTAATGTACAGTTGACACCCTAAAGCATGGCGTGAGAGAATATTTTGAAGTGCTTAGTATGTTTCCACAGGGTAGAAAATGTATAGACAGGGAACAAAGTTTTGGGGGTCAATGAAGTTAGAATTTGACCCATCGAATCAGGGCCATTCTGGGAAACAAATAGTTAGCGAAAATGCATTTGGCGGTAAAATTTTTAAAATTAGTTGTATGGAGCCCCCTTCCAAGGGAGATAGAGGGTAATCTGACTTTTCAGAATAAAATTTCGGAGTAAAAATATGGAGTTTTTGGTCCATAAACGTTATAAAATATCCTAGAGGCCTTTGGAGTTAAGCCGTCTATTCCTCTGCTTTTTTGCTAATTCCAACAAACTGAGAAAAATCTGCCATTCGTGGTTTCCCTTATCCATGCACTCCATATCATTTCTCACGTATTCTCCTCACATGTTTCTTAATGGAACCGTTTACTTCTGGTTACTGAGACCCAGATCAACAACGGTGGCTACAAAATCTTCATAATGAGGGAAGTTTAAGAGTTACAAGTTTTCTTCTGAATGTCCATACAAACGGAAATTGGTCTGATTGTTTTCCCTTTCCTTAATGAAATCCGGATTATGCCCGTGTTTAGTATTTTAATTAAATTTTGAATCGTTGTTTTTTATACCCGAGTGTATATTGCGTTTGTGGGTACGTGTGTAGCACCCAGAAGCATTCGAGATGGACCATACGAAATATGTATTGAAATGACCTGGGGATTAGATTTAACCACGTCCGTACACAGTTTTCTTATCGAAGGAGTTGAGCTATATTGACAAAATTGGGTACGTGTGTTGGCAGGAATACGAGCATGATCAACAAGTTCGAGAATGGACTTGACCGATCCAATCGATCCTTGAGAATGAAAATGCCACAAATGTATACATACATATATATGTATGTTAATATTTTCCAAACAATCTGGAGGTTGAAAATCTGGTGAAAACTTTGCTCCAAATAATTCGATAGCTTCGAATATTTTACCGTCAACACTGTCAAAAATTATGGATTTGAGCAACCCTCTAATAGATCGGCTTTTCTTGCTTTCGTTCGTAAAAGCGTATCTTCAGATGGTCAGTATAGAGCCCATATGAAACATATGAAAAAATCAAAGTAATCCAAGGATACCTAAAAAGGTTGCAGTTAAATTAGATACTTTTTTGCCTTTATTGTGCAAGTACTTAAGTAGATTGCCATAAGGGTTGGGAACAAAGTCGCCGTGTCATTGCATCCACAAGGGATTATTGTGACAAGTCCCATTCAATTTCAATTTCCTAGGCGAATGGCATTATGAAATACCACGATGTCCCTCGGTGGAGTATTTCCTATCCCAACCGTTGATGGATAGGCGTTATATAACTAACGAAGTCTGACTCATTCAAGATCATCACAATGGCATAGTATATGCTCGATCGTTTCCTCTTCTTCGTAACACAATCTACTATCATCCCTTGTGATTCTGAGAATTGATAGATATTTGATTACTTTATAATGTCCAGTCAGAAAGTGTCTGGGTAAAGTCGATCAGCATAATGAGCTCCGTTGTTCGGGTTTTTCGAGATTCAAGGCAGAAATTTCTTTACTTGCTACTACTATGTCCAGCATTGCTCTGCCATTCCGTCTGAGCAGCCTTATCTAGCCAGCTACTTGTGTTGCATTTGAATTAGCTCCAGGATGGTCCACAGACAGAGTGCAAGTACTTACTTATTTGATATCTGAGCCATATGGGCCAAAAGCAAGGATGTCGATAAATGTTCGATAGAGATAGGGGACTCGCATTGTGCTAAGCATTTGAATTGAGCTTAAGGACGACATTAAGATTTTATTTAGCCCACAAGTGAAATTCGAATGCGAATTCCCTCCGTTTCCCTTTCACCTTCGGCTTGAGATAACACGATAATATGCTAAATGGTGTGAAAACCGTTGCAAGTCTAGTCGGCATGTTATGCACACATTGATCGGTTATCGTTAATTTGAAAATAAAATTTTCGAAATTGGAATTAAAAACATCGATTCGAACAATCCGAACAGATGTCGTTAAAAGATGCTACCGTTTACTAATTAGCGCTAAATCAAAGACGATCAAAAAACGAAAACAGCCAACGAAAGCAAAGAAACCCTTGCAACTTCCATGGAAATATGGTAAAATATCTGGTGGATTCCTCAAATGCGACACGGCAGAAAACGAAACAGCAAAAGCCGAAGACCAAAGACCAAAACGAAGCCGAAAACGAAGCCGAAAACGAAGCAGAGCTTCATAAAATTTGTATCAAGTTTTTGAACGAGACTCTCTATTCCGATCATGTATAAGGCTTTAATCCTTTTGTGCGGTGCGCCGCAGCCGCGTTTAAGCCGTTTTTAAGACGTTTAAGACGTTTAAACCAGTACCTCTGGCTTCACTCGACGACGAAAGGCTACGTCATAAACAAAGCAGAAAAATTTAAAGCGCGCCTAAAGCCGTAAGCCGTAAGCCTTAAACCTCAAGCCTGGAGCCTCGAGCAAGCAAGCCAATACAGCAAGACAGCAACAGAACAACACGGCAAAGCACAGCACAGTGCTGCACAAAATACAGCAGACTCAGAAGAACACCGGTGACAGCAGCAATAGCAGCCGCCGTTAAGCTTCCGAATGGACCAGATTAGAAAATATATAGCATTTTCCAAAGATGTTGACATTGCGCTTGCAAAATTTTTAAAGGAGACCAAAATAAGCCGAAAAAATAAAGCAAGAAAAAAATATTTTTTTTTTAAATAAAAATAAATAATCACAAAAGAAGCAAAAAAAAAAAAGAAAGAAAACGAACAGAAAGGGTTAAGAAAGACTTACCGGCAACTATGGACTCAATATATCCGTATGCCATGTATTCTTCTACCTATTCCGAGTGGCGGTACGAAGCGGCGGGCGCGATGTGTGTACGCGCTTGTCTCGCTCCTCTCGTTCGACGTTCGGCGTTCGGCGTTCGATGAAGTGGCCCCTTTGGATCGTGCAGATCTTACTGCGCGGAATAATTTCGGTATCGATGGAGAGCAAAGTATTTAGCGCTGGTTCTGCCGCTGCTGCCGTTATTGATATTGTTGTTGCTGTTGTTGTTCCTGCTGCTGCTGCTGCTGCTGCAACCGTAGTTGGAATATTGAAAATGTCACATGTGTCCTCCAATAAATTATGGAACGCTCAGTTGTTCGCTCTACTCGGAGACACACACGAAAACACAACCATACACACACACACACTGGCACACATATGTTCATAGCACATGTGAGCACAAGAGTTCGCATGAGGCGAACGTGCAGAAGGTGGAGGAATGGATCGAAATAGTGAATGGAGGAGCCGAGCCGCCGCCCCGTGCCGCTTGGACGTTGCTCGCCGGTGCTCTCTATTATGGTACAGATTGCTTTCGAGCTGCCGTCTCGTTAGTCTAAGGGCAGCAGTTTCGTTGTTATTTGGTGGTAAAGTATTTTGTTGTCCGCATTACCATAACCATGTGCTCCAGCATCGGCATCGGCATCGGCATAGGCAACAGCAACAGCATCATCATCGGCTTCAGCTACAGTTACAGTCCTAAGCACGATTCCATGAACTATTGTTAGAGATGCTGAATATATGACGGCGCTAGGATTTGTAGCAATTAAAGAACTGCGGCAATTATTATGATAAATGCCGCCGGAATCCAATGTCAATAGATAAATTCTTGATCGGTTTCGATCTATCATTCTCGTCTGCGTATTGAACGCAATTGACTCAAACTTACAGGGTGCTGAAGCTAGCATAGAATAAACAAATAAGGATTTTATTAGTTATACGAGCCTGACAACACCCTGCAGTCAACAGTTGGACAATTATCTCAAAACATCTAGTACTTTTACCAGAACTAGAAGAACCAGTGCAATTTTTGGATAAGCCTCCAAAATAAGTAGACCAGTCATAATTGGAATAATCGTATGCGTTCATTAAAGTTGAACTACAAATCAATCCATAGTGACTGAATATAAATGCTTTTTGTCACGATGTGTGCTTAAAGAAAAAGGAAATAAAATCAACGATTCTGGTACCCTTTTCCCCGTAAACAGCACTAGTATTTAACTGGTTAAAATTTACCCAATTGCCTATAAAAGTACTAGAATAATTCTGATGCATACTGCTCTAGTGCTTTCCTGTACAGATGTTATACTAATTTTCTGCAGAATTTTATATGGGCGAGGGTATAGAAAAGAACTAATACTGGTGGCTTTTGCACTAGTAAAGTACTAGTACAGGACTAGTTGATATTACTGCAGGGTACATAAAATATCCGACTAAGATACACATGTTTAAATAATTTTCAAAACACGCACAAAAAACCGAACCATTTAGAGATTTTAAAGTCCATAAGGGGCCTAATTATACCGACTTCAATTTTGTATAAAAACTGTCACTTTGCCACGCCCAGTTTTCAAACTTTTTTGAATTCGAATCATGGGCTTATGTTAATTATACGCTCAAATTCTAAATTTCATTGAAATATTTCGAAAAAGTCTGATTTTGGGGCAGTTTTGGGATTTTTGTGACGGACCCTAGTACTGTAGGTACTCCTAAAACTGGGACCCCCACTCTCGGACTTGATCCTACTTATGTCCCTGCCAACACGCATACCAAATTTTGACAAGATATGTACATATCTCTACGCCTTTGATAATAAAACTATGTACGGACAGACAGACGGACGGACGGACATGGCTAAATCGAATCGCCTGTATGACGCTAATCATTTCTATATACATACATTTTGTATAGTCTATCTCGACTGGTTATGGGTGTTACACACGTTCGCACAAATCCAATATACCCGCGACACAGAGCGTGAAGTTAGGCTCTATCTTACAGAAAGTTCTTTTAAATGTTTAGCCTGCTGATTAGCCTAATATACTGACCAGAATCTGCCGGTATCCTCAAGCACCCCTCTTCCGCACCCCTCGCCTCCTTAGATTAATGCCTGAATCCGCTACGGATCAAGACTTTAAGGCAAATATGAATGTAGCAACGTAGGCTAATCCTAGGATTATAGAGTTTTCAATGGGAAACATGTTAGTCCAGGTGCCTTAATCTGTAGTTCGACTTCGGGAAGCCATTCTACTCGAACACGAAATCCGTGTCGAACAAATAACAATACTCTCTCGGCACAGTCTTGCACCCGTCTTCGACGCTCGTTGCTCGACTCTAACAAAATCTTTGACGACACTTGCAAAACTGAAGCACAGGTGGCGACGCGTCGCACAGTGTCACGTTTCCATACATTTTTTGGAGAAAAATATAAGGAGTTATCGTAGGGCAATGAAATTTGGCAGGAGTTTTACTTTAGGTCTAATTAAGAAAATTTTAAAAAATCATGGAATTCCGTCCACTGCCACCCCCACCCCCTATATAACGGGAAATCCTAACTTCCGCAATTTTTATCCTAGAGAGTTGAAATTCGATACATAGATTGATGGACATATAAAAATGAGCAAAATGAAAAAAAAATTAGAATGCCACGCCTACTTTTTGAAATACGCCCCTTCAAAGTTTGAAGATTTATAGGATATTTATCCTTATAAAAATTTTCAAAGGAAATAAAAAATGTGAAGAATTTTTTGCGGATTTGTAAACTTAAAACATATATTAATCATAAAACAAAAGCATTTTTGGTCATGCGCAAGCTCTATAGAAAGTATGTTCAAGTGAAAACGCGCGAAATTGCAAAGGATAAAGCGCCTCTTCGCTGTGTTGAATATCGTTGATACTATTCAAGAAATATAATTTTCATTGATTTTTTTCAACATTTTGGTTAGAAAAATATCCAATTATAGTGCAAAGCTTTAAAGAAATTGAAATTTTTAAGAACTGATTAAACTTTTTCAATGAAACTGTACAAATCTTTATTAATAATCAAGGTATATCATATACATAAATAAATAGCGAACTTATTTTTACAAAGACTCACTCCCAGAGCTTTCCAATTCTGAGTCTGATGAAATAAAAGCCTCAAAATCTATATTCAAAGAAGATATACTGTCATCATCATCATCATCACCATTATCTAATAAAATGTAATTTTCTAATTCTTTGCACAACTGTTTCTTTCTCGTGCATAATTTTCTGTATTTGTGAATTTGTGGTTCAGAGGATAGCCCACCTCGTCATCTTCCGGAGCCACAACGGAAATATTCTTATTATGTTCCTATTTTACAATAAACATGTTAAAATAAATTTCAATAATTTACATATTAAATGCACTTACACTCAAATTTGCTTCGAAAGGCGAGCTTAGCCAATTCGCGTATTTCGTAAGAAACCGCTCTTTGTATCGATTGCACCTATTCCACCGAGAGTAAAATGTCAAACTAATCATCCTCAATCTTTCTTTTAGTTTGTCTTCATCAATATTTCCATTTATTTCATTTTTGACAAATGAAACCAGATCGCTTTGCTTTTCTGTTGTTGTTTTGTGAGAAGCCGCTATCCAAACGTTAAACAAATCGACAATTTTTAGCTCCGAGGTCACTATAGAAAAAACGCTCCTATTACGAACGGGGCAAATTGGGGCAGCCTATTTTTTTATATGTTATTCTACTTACTTATAGCAACAATATTTTATAAAAATTGGAAGAACGAAATTTTAGAAAATGAGAAATTCAATTTTGAAAATTAAACTTTATTTCAAATTAATTCAACTTCTTATTGCTTACTTTAAACCAATGACAGATAACGTGTTATAAACAAACTTAAAAAAAAATAAGGTGACCAGGTACTACTAATTTTATATTTTAATTTGACATATTAAACTTAATGATCGGATCACAACTCACAAGTACAGAGCAACTAAGGCACAAGTAATTATATTGCAATTTTTGTGCTCAAAAATAACAATTTACATAACTTCCAAGTTTGAGAGCATGCTGTGGGGCAATGGCTAAACATATTGACATAATTCTTTTTGATTTTTCTTAATATGAATATTATCTATTGAAATTCATAAAATTATTTTAACAATTCGAACCTCGATTTTTGGCATTTTTTTCCGCTCACGTGACACTGTGCGTCGGTGCAAAATCCATACAAATGTCGCGAGCTTCGTGCATGACACTTTTCAGGACAGGTCATTCATGAAGTCATGCATCCCACGTGTGGAGAAAGTCATCCATTACTAATGCCGATGTCTTCGAAGACTTCATGGACGATTTGGTCTTAAACGACCGATTTCCAACAGGGATAATAACTTATGTATGTATAAATAACAACCGACACTCGAACAAGAGCGCATGAAACGAATTCGAATCCGAGCGAATTTTTGTTCGAGTTGAACTGCAGAGTAAGCGCCCAGATATAGCCTGAGAGTCTTAGCTGAATAAGTCAGTAGTACATATTTGGTGAAACATCCCTGCAGGAAGCCTGTCGCCATATGGGCCCATGTCTATATTGACGTCAATATAGACAAGAGAACTAGTTCCAACGTCAACAGTATTTATAGGCGGTGTCATTAGAGAAACTGTACTGTCAAGAGGTATAGTTCATTTTTATTGACCATGTCAACAACGTGTCTCCTTATAAAGCGAAAAAGTACTCACTGCTTTTGTCCACATAATAGCAACCGATGCCAATAGCTCGTCTATAGATCGTCATTAGTTCCTTGGTCTACATGTAGACATGCAATGACAACTCAATGTTAAATGTCAATAGCGCAAGGCATTGCGACGGGTATAACTGGTCAGTAGTACTGTTGACGCAGTCAGTAGAGAAAGAGTATAGATTCACTATTGACATCTCTTGCAGGGTTCCGATGGACTTGCAAATACATTAGCCCTATTCACGAGACCGTAGCAAACGTGTATCTACAAGGGTAAAAATTTAATTATGGTTCCAACAACAATTTGAATTGCAAAAAATGCGTCCTTTTGCCACGATACCACGGTCTCGGCGAACAGGCCTATTGATTGTTCTTCTTCTTAGCATCACAGTCTAGGGTGGACCAAAGCAACTGCAACAATTCCTTTTCATCTATCTCTATTATCATCCGCCATAACTCTCCAGTTTCGGTCCCTAGTTTTCATCAAATCGACACCGACATCGACATCGACATTTTCAAGCCAACGTTTCCTTGGTCGTCCTATGTTTTTTGTCCAATCGTTTTCAACATTGATTAGTTCCAAGCATTTGAAAAAATTATTTTATTTTATTTTTATTTGTGGCTATCGTATGCAAACAGTTATGATTGTTTGTTCCATACACGGGCCTGATCTGTTAAACGTCAGCCAGGTCGTTTGTGCCCTCCTTTCACTACTGGCTCATCCGTATGCATGTATGTATATATGTACAGTACATAAAGATAGCGAATTCCCCGCTTTAAGCCCATTTGAAGTTCTTTCATCGAAGTTTGTCACTCATTTGCTGCCGAAAAACTTTTTAGTCTACATTTTACCACCCTGTATATTGTCATCGCACAAAATTCTTGGAAAGCGAATTACTTTGAAATGTGTCGATATGTCGCATCCTGGCAAAATATACGAGCACACCAGCCAGCCAGCGAGCCAACATTCGTTCGGTAATATGCATGAGCATGGGGCAGACAAGACGCAAACTTGCGATGTCACCATGAAAAGACAGCATAAAATTTGGGAGCATGGCCGGACGCGGGGAAGAGTGCCGTGTGCTGTACGATTGCGAGTACGAGTACGAAAGGCGTGCAGTACAACTTGTGGCTCCTTGTGACAGGGACTGCCGCTTTCTACTGCTGTGCTTACTGACAACACAGCGGCATCCTTTGATAATACAATAGCTGCACGCGCCCAATTTACATTTATGTCTGCCGAAGCTGAACGCGTATGTCTACATGGAACGTCGATATTCGATTTGGGGGCGAGGCGGGGAAGCACACGATGCTCGGACCGCTGAGCTGCTGCTACTCTTAAGCATTAGCTTGTGGGCCACACCGCAAACACTACAGCCGGAGCTGAAGCCGTAGACGGTGCTGAAACTGGAGCCAGTAGGCTTGGAGCACTCAAGCCCACTATCGATCTTTGGTAGCAATATGCGTTTAATATCTCCTACTTGCTCCCTTTTTAGCCCTCCTTTTTTCCTTTCTTATTTTTTCTGAAATTTTTATTTTTATTATTTTTTTCTCTCTTATTTTTTCGTTTTTTCGTTTTTTTTTGCGTTACGTTTTGAGACGTAAGAGCAAAACTGTCATCTTGTCTGCGGCTGTTCTGCATGCATTCGGCAGACTGATAAATCGTTTGCTAGGGCCCGACCATGTCGTTCCTGCGTGCTTATTTTCCATTTTTCCATATTCCCTTTTGCCAGTGCCATTGCCAGTGCCAGTGCCAGTGCCTGCGCCTTTTCCTTTTAAATGCGTCCGCATCGTCTTCGTCATCGCCATCGTCGTCCACGCTGTCACCGTGGTTCGGTCGCATGGACCTGGCTCAAAGGTGTCGCTTGAGCCTTATTTAAATGCTCGCGCTAAATGTTCGAATAACTTGTGGCCAATCAGAATGCTTAGTACGCAATTTTTTTTTATACACATTTTTTTTTTTTTTTTTTAATGCAAGCGAAACGAAAGAAAAAATGTCCGGCATTGACTTCTGCGCGAAAGATCGATCGATATTTTTTTAAATGCGGTATGTTAATAAAAATGTCCTTTAGACCCAATTTGAAAACGAGTGCCTCGACACGTTTTATTATTTGAAGACCATTCGTCCGAGACTTGAGGCCTTTTCAGTTTGTTTCTTCAAAACGAGAAATAAATAAATAAATAAATAAATAAATCGACGATCATAGAAATCGCATCAAAGGAAAACGCAAAACGTCGCGACGTCTTAAGGCATTGCTGCAATCCCATAGGCAAGATGGATATATGCGCAAGTTAATGTAAATCTAGAGAACAGCTACCAGGGCCCGATCAAGGTTTTCTTCCCGTTTGAACAAAACTTATATTTACCACCTCTCCCGCTCACCCACTACAGTGATACTAAAAGGGTACTGTTTTCGCAAATCTACGTGAAATTGCCGCGCTTCACAGTACCGCTCTGGACATTTTCCCAGTTTTCCACCCTCTAAATTGTGGCCTGACAGCTTATCCAGGGCACTTTATGCATAATTTTAATATTCAATAGCCAGGCCCGTAGAGAGAAATTTGGGGCCCGGGCGATTTTTTTTCCGGGGTCCCCTCACAAAAATGTGCGACCAAATAGAAAAAAAAAACATCCCATTCCAATTATGGGCCAATTCAGAAAGTCCGGGCCCGGGGGAAAATGCCCCTTTTCCACCCCCATCACTACAGGCCAGCCAATAGCTAAAGTCAAGCGCAATGTTTTTTGTTCTTGTGCCACTTGTCTACAAGATACCGCCATTGAGTTATATCATTTTAAAGTAGATTTTAAAGTAGTAGCATTTTTGAATGCATTTTTAAATATTCTACAAAATCCTGAAAATTTTCAAATCAAATCTTAAATTTCCTCTTAAGAGTCTGTCAAAAAAATTCCATGCTTTTCTGTAACGGAATGGTACCCAATTAAATGGTGGGCTTTGAAAGGGAGAGACCTTAAAATGTGTTCTTCTAACTCTTCATGCACTAGGATTTCAAAAAGCAATTACTACATGAGTACACTACCGGCGGCACCAGACTCTTCACATTATACTCTTACCAATGTATGACATTGTCTTATGTTCTTCTATAGCTATAGTTACTTATTGAACATTTTCTTCAATTTAGTTCTTGCTGTTACAAGATCCGCGAAAAACTAAATATACCCAGCCGAAATTGGGTTTAGTGAAGGGAAAATGTTTCGGAATTGTTATGGTTGTTAAAAAGGTTCAAAGACTGTTTTTATTTGGAAAAAACATATTTCTGCGCCTATATAGATAATTGATCCACAGAGAAAAAAATCAACCAGAAAACTGGTTAAATCAAAAGGAAAAACATACAAAACGGCTTCAAGGAATATTTATAATTTTAACAATTTTTCTTGTTGAAAAAATAAAAAATTTTCCTTTTGAATCAACCATATTTCAGGTTGAATTGAAATGATAATTTTCAAAAATGGATTTAAATTTAAATTGTTGAACCAACCACGGACATAGTTGAAATGACAAGATATTTTTTAAAATAATTCCAAAAAAAAATACCTATACAAGAAGAAATGTCAAAAAAAATTTAATTAACGTTCAAAGCAAATGGCCATAGAGCACTCTGCTGAACATGACCCAAAAAATAGTTATCGGATGGACTTCATCCGATTTCGTCACTCCGTTTTGGTGACTGCTTTCGCAATGCTTAAAAAGTTCTAAGATGAATACATATCTTATATGTCCTATTTTATAAAACAAATGAGAATTATACCGAACGAAAAAAAATGTAATTAAACATATTTCCTTTCAAATCAACCAACAATCTTGTTGACTCAACCATTTTTCTTTTGAAATTTTTGTTCTGCTCGAAAATCAAAAGGACTGTGAATAACAATGCGCCCTTTTAAAAAAATCATTGTTACGTTCGCTCAGTGTCGGAACAAATGAAAATATCTCCTCGATAAGCAACTCACCAATATCTTTTGTTCAAACTCGAAAAGAATAGATAGTGTTAAAATAGTATGATTCAAATTCTGGCATGAAAGGGTTACGTTCTTTTTAAATAGCCTCAATTATTTTACGATAAAAAATGATCTTATTAATTTAAATTCGTATTTAACAGGTCTGATTTGAAAATGCGAAATTTCTAGCATTTCATTGGGGGTTTTGAGGGCCAGATTTAGATTTTTTGTCGCTCCGGTTTAAAAACGCAATTTTCTGCTGCGATGATGGCTCTAATGGGGCTCGGTTTTCTCATATCTATGTTAAACTGGCGCCTCTTGGCTTATTTTTCCAGCCCGCCACCTTCTGAATCGGGCCCCCAAAACCATCCTCGGCATACCACTCTTACGATGGAAATTCACAGACTTGACTTGTAAAAGAAAATTAGCTTTCTTCAACCCAGGAAACGCTAGAAAATTTATTAACAAGTGACAAAATATTAGCAGGTACAAAAGGTAAGAGCGAGCCCAACTGCAGTAGGGCTCAGGGTACTCATTCTGGCCTCTGATGCCTTACCACTGTGTCAAGGAATGAACGCTATCGTAATGGGGCTCACATATTTTAATCGAAATAAAGAATACATATCGCATATAAAAACAAACATTTGTAGAAATAATAAAATTGTGTCATGATTGTTTTAATTTCATTAAAAAAAAAATTATTTTAGCTTAAAAAAATACTCGCATTCCGGTCAAAATCTCGATTACAATCGGAGTCCATCGACAGATATGCACGAGCAGCAGCAGCAGCAACAACAGCAACAGCAGCAAGCACAGCACGCCGTGGTAAGTGACTCACGACTAATTCACGATGCCGGCGGTGAAATCTATCACGTCAGGCAAGGCAGTGAGCACTCATCACCAAGTATGCATTCACCGGCCATTCACCACACGTCCTCACCCTACGACAACGAACAGCAGCAGCAACAGCAACAGCAACAGCAGCAGCAGCACATCAACAACGGCACAACGTTACAGACCACACACAGCCAGGCACAGCAGATGCTCTCGAGTGCCTCCTATCTGGCAACACCTGCGCCGATTTTGAATTCGAATTTGCCGCTATTAGCCAGCAACACCTCAATGCTAAGCAAATTTCTAAGCCATCCAAATATGGTCAGCACGGTCGCGATGTCAAGCGAAATGGACAGTTGCACGCCAACAGCGCCAACAAACACCGGCGAGCCGACCAGCATGTGGAGCTACGATTACAAAACGAACTGTACATACATGGACGGACGTCACAAGCTGAGCAGCGACCTCAAATACCGGCCCGGTGTGATCGCGGCAACGAATCAGTCAAAAAGTGCCAAAGAAATGCGAATACGAAGACCGATGAATGCCTTTATGGTCTGGGCGAAGATCGAACGTAAGAAGCTCGCTGACGAGAATCCCGATCTGCACAATGCCGACTTGAGCAAAATGCTGGGTGAGTATTCAATGAAATGAGCAACCGACAAAGACACACACACACACACACACACACACACACACACACAAGTAAATAAACACTATAAAATGATCTTATCTATCTGTATAGGTAAAAAATGGCGCGCTCTAAGTCATCAAGATCGCCGTCCGTATGTCGAAGAAGCGGAACGACTCAGGGTGATCCATATGACCGAACATCCCAATTACAAGTATCGACCGCGACGTCGAAAGCAATCGAAACTTCGAACAATGCAACCGAATTCGTCGAAGGAACAAAATGGCTCCACGCAATCGAGCGTCAATTCCAAGTCATCATCACAAAAGGCCCCAACGCCCAATTATACCGTCAATGCGGATGATAATCAAGCACGTAACAGCATGAGCAGCATGAGTCCTTTTGAACAGAAGTTGGCATCCAACTATTCACCGAGCCCGGCCGATTGTTATATTAACAACGAAGCTGCCTTAGACAATAATAATTCCGATCAATTGAGCTGTAACAATCCAATGGATACAACTGGAGCGTCTCAGGCGCAACAACATCTGGTGGCCAAGTCGATGTCGAAGAGCAATACACAGATTGGACGCACAGCATCTCAAAAATCGAAATCCAGTCACAAGGAATCGGATAAGGATCAAAAACACGCCGATACGATGACGACAGTCAGATCGGCACAGCATGCTCAAATTTTTCCAGCCTATCCGATGGCAGCGACCTCCATTGCCGTTGTCGCCGGCCGTGGTATGTACGTGACGTGCAATAATCGAGGTCTACTCGATCATGGACATACCGTCAAGGGTACCTACTATCCTCCCATCTCAACGTTAGAGGATGACTCACTGCGCAGCAGTATCGGAAGCGCGTCCATAAATACACCTACAGGTGGCATGAATTCAACGCATATGCTGAGCATGCATAATGTAACGACCACGCCCACATCCGATCTTAATTACACATCGATGCATACCCAACAACAACAACAGACGCACGAGCTCCACTCACCAGACCATCAGCATCATCATCATAATCATCATAATCATCATAATCATCCACATCATCCACATCATCCACATCCACATCATCATCAATCATCGCCGCATCGAATGCACATAGCTCACCTTTCGACACCATTGGACTTCCTTGGAACAAGTTCATCTGGCAATGCGGTTTACAATGGCACCACTGGCGGTGGCTTTCAATACGAGGACTATGCCCGTTATGCAGCCACCGATGGCGACTATAGCGCCATACCGACATCGACGTGCGATAGCTCTCTAACCGATTCGAAAAATTCCAGTCTCAAGCTCATCAAATATCCCGATACGAATCACAATTACGATGACTATGAGGCCTACAATAACAGTTTGGTCGTTTCTGCTGGCCCAAACTCGAATTACTATACCCAATTGCCGACCTATAGTATACCATCAAGCTCGACAACCACATCACTTGCATTCCCCCTGCAATTAGCCTTACCGCTGCAGCAGGCAACACCCGCGAACTATGGTCATACGCACCATCATGGCGGGCAGACGATTCAAAATCCAACGCCAACATATTTCCATTACAATCATTTCCTTGGCGGCTCAAATAACGGTAATATACTTACCCAGCATGAAGCTGTACCCATTAGCTCGGCAGCACAGATGACCGAACATAGCCTACAAAATTCCATACACGATACGAATCCGAATCCGAATCCGAATTCGACGCCATCGGTCTTGGCCTCAAGCGCTGCATATCCTCTCAATATAAATGGCTCGGGTAGTGTTCACACCACCGAATTGGTATTCGAATCCCGCAAGGACGACGAGATTAGCAATATACTGGCCGGCGTACGAAAGACCTGCTACAGCAATTGATTACAAATTCCTTCGTAGTCTAAGTCCGCTTCTCTTCTCGTTTCTGTATTGTTAATTGTTCAATGAACATAGCCTTAGGTTGATAATGATTTTTTTATTTCTTATTTTTCTTTTTTATTTCATCTGTATTCTTCCATTAGGAAATGTATTAAAACGTTATTGTAAGAGTTTATTAATAAATATGGAATTCGAACAGGATATGATTTCGAAATGTAGAGCTGGGACATCTGATGAAGCGGCCTCGATGATTAAAGCGAAGGAGAATATGTACATAAGTATATCTGAATGTTTGTACGTCCTACAGCTATTTTCGCCCTAAATAATTTTGACTCCAGCTCTGTTCTAATAGATCTTATCCAGCCGGAAATGTCCCGGTGAAGCAATCAATGATGATTTCAGCATGACATAGAGCCGCGACTCCTCCGGACTATACACCAACTTTCTAATGAAATTTACACACAAGCGGCACTGGCCGTCATAAGAGTAGGTACCTACATATCACGAATTGGTAATCGAATTTGGAGTAGATCTACTCCATCGTATCGATACCTCTATCGATGAAAATGCCGTTGGAGTTGCGATGAATAACATTTCCTCTCGATGGCAATGCCATTGCAATTGAGAAGTACTCAAATTTTCCCCTTGATATCCTTGGTGAACAAATGAATGAATTGGTCCTTTATGAGAAAATTTCCGGCTGGGTATCATTAGTGGGCGAAACACATCAATATATATGTATATATTGGTGTAGTAAAAAGAAATCCATTATTTTTGCATTAAATTAAGGGCTTTATTTAAGATAGTTAGAATGACCCGATTTAGGTCAAATATGCGCCGTTTTGTTCGATAACTTGTTGCCATTTTAAAGGTAATTTCATTATGCCTCTCTCATAGAAGCCCTCGTTCCTATTAGCAAAAAATTGAGACAGTCGAATTTCAGAAGCCTCTCTTGAAGCGAATGTTTCACCAGCAAAATTGTTCGCCATGGACAGGAACAGATGGTAATCACTTGGTGCCAGGTCCGGACTATAAGGTCGATGCAGAAGAACCTCCCAACCAAACTCCCGGAGCTTCTGGCGAGTCACTATCGATGTGTGTGGCCTGGCGTTGTCCTGATGGAACACAATTCCTCTCCTATTGGCCAAAGCTGGCCGCTTATGGGCGATTGCTTCCTTCAGACGGTCCAATTGTTGACAGTAGAGTTCCGAGTTAAGAGTTTTGCCATATGGGAGCAGCTCATAGTAGATAATTCCCTGCCAATCCCACCAAACACACAGCAAAACCTTCCTGGCCGTCAATCTTGGCTTGGCCACCGTTTCCGCCGGTTCACCGTGTTTCGACCACGACAGTTTTCGCTTGACGTTGTCGTAAGTGACCCACTTTTCATCACCAGTCACCAACCGCTTCAGAAATGGGTCGATTTTGTTGCGGTTCAGCAGCGATTCGCAGATGGAAATTCGGTCTATGAGGTTTTTTTGCGTTAACTCGTGTGGCACCCATACATCGAGCTTCTTTGTGTATCCAGCCTTATTCAAATGGTTCCAAACGGTTTTTTGTGCAATCTTTAGCTCTTTTGCAATCGAAACAGTGCTAACATGACGGTCGGACTCGATAATTTCCATGATTTTATCGACATTTTCGACAATTGGCCTTCCAGTGCGTGGTGCATCCTTGACATCGAAGTTACCGGAACGGAATCGACGAAACCAAAATTGCGCATGATTGGCTGTTACAGTATCAGGTCCATAAACGCTATTCACATTTTCAGCCGCCTGGCTTGCGTTTTCTCCCTTATCGAAGAAAAACTGTAAAATGTAGCGAATTTTCTCTTTGCTGATGTCCATCTTTGACAAGCTCTCAAACAAAACTGAATCAATCAATCAAAAAAGTGTCAAAAAAGCTTTTTTAGTAGGAACTGTCATCTTTCTAATGCCCCCTAGCGGAACACGATCGGACTTATACAACGCGAGATGCAGATAAATAACGCCATCTATTGGAAAAATAATGGATTTTTTTTTACTACACCTAATATATATATATACCAATTACACAAGCTTAGGTAGGTTGAAGTGGCTGCCACTTAGGCCGTTAATCGGCCCATTGTGATACCAAGGAGGTTTTCTTGTGTTTGTGTGAGTGTATGTGTCTTTTTTATGTAGTGTGCCCCTCACATGCGATTTTTGAAAAACCAGTGCTAGGCTTGGAACATTACACTCCGTTTCGCCTGTGCCGGGAATCGAACCTCGGACCCTGGGATCAAGAGCATAGCACGCATCCCCTACGCTATCCCAGGGCCACTTACACAAGCTTACAAAATTAAACTTTTTGTTTGTTTCCGCGATTTTTTTTCACGTTCGCATCTTCAGTCTTTGCATAGGCAGTTCTATTATAAAAAGCGAGAGATTTGGAGCAAAGACTTAAGACGCGAACGTGAGAACAGTAATAAAAATATTAGGTACGTCATTAATGGACAGCCCCTAATTAGAAAAACGTAAGTGCATATACATACATACATAGATGTTCTCAGTACTAATATCCAGTACAAATATTCGGAAAATGGTAGAAAAACAAATCACGCGTGCGGATAGAGTGCTTGACCTCCATAGATTTTTTGGTAAATCATAGAAGGAGTTGCCATAGAGCAATGAAATTCGGCATGGAAGTTTATTTGCAAATGTCTATGAAATTAAAAAAAAAAATTTAGAAATCAAACCACCCCAACCCCCCACCAAGCACAAAATGGGATGGAGCCAAATTCCCACAGTGTTCAAATTCGGAACATAGCTTACTGTTGGGCCCCAAAATTGGAAAAGTTTAACTTCGTAGCGCTGCCACGCCTAATTTTCGTGCCACGCCCACTCAAAGTTTGTCAAAGACTTCGAAGAGGTTTAACATCCACACAAAAATTTTTGCGGTTCTAATATTTCGGTTTTCTCTTAGTAAATGAATTCCCTTTCCAATGATACCAAATTTGTGACATTTCGTGACAATAAAAATTTCGATTTTTGTCAAAGCACTGTGCGCCATGTTTTTATTGTAAATTAATGTGGCGACTCGAAAGATAGCATACTTACAGGCGAAGTTTCAGAAAATACTATCCGCTCTTCCTCTAAAAGAAAGCATTTTCGATTTGATTTGAAATTTTCATATCCAACGAAATTGCAGTAATGCCAATGCGAATTGAGGGGATTTTACCTTTCCTTTTCCACATCAGCCATGTCGCTTATCATATACACAGTTTTTTTTTTTCATTTTCTGCGCATGCGTGTATCAAAATTCCTTTAGATTTAGCACAACGTATCTTCTCATTCACATCGAAAGTCCTGTTGACGTTAGTTGATGGAATTAGTTTCTTAGTTATATAAAAAAAAATTAAATAAGTTTTGATTTCAAAATTTTTCATTTCTTAATTGTAAAAGGTGCCAACGAAACCGCAGGAACCCACCGCAAAGGAGAGTGAGAGTTGCCCAAAAAACAGCAGCATCAGCAGCACAATTAGCATCAGCAAAAGCAGCAGCAGTGAAAGTAAGCGAAAAAATAGTGAAAGTGCTCAATGATGTGCCACACACATACACACACACACACACTTGCAATCTTACGCAAACTTGAACGCATACATCCACATGAACATACATAGATACGAATTCGATAACCAAATGAGACTCTCTCACCTAACTTCATTAACACCGTACAAGACTCGATGCAGAGTGCATTCAATTTTCGCAGAGCATCCAAAAGATCTGTTCGCGGTTTTTTCTTTCCATAATTTCAGAATAAATTCCGCAACGTTAAGCAGCCTGCCTTGCCCTTTTACGTTGCGCTACGTTGTTACGTTACGTTACGTTACATTACGTTACGCCGCAGCATCCCTAAGTGCTGTGCCACATTTTTTCGAATACACAAAATCGATATCATCAAGTACATCATTATTAAGCTCGTACAGCTAGGTTGACATCTCGGTTGCAGCCGCCACCCGCGCGTCCCCCGCGCCATTGTCGTCACATTTTGCCGCCGTCATATTCACGCTTGCATCTCATCGTCGTATCACCGGTGACGTAGCATTCGTAGTTTGTTTATCACATCGTCGTAGTTTTAGTCGTCGTCGCTGTTACTGTCGCTCTCGTCGCCGTCGCCATCGCCGTCATCGTCATGTCATTTGTTGCTAAATTAAAATCGACCCCATTACCCCCTTTGCCACCATTGAAAAATATTTTAAATGTTGCCGTGCAGACAGCGCGCCAACATATGCCCGATAAGCGAGACTATGAGCAACCGGGAGGTAGTAGCAATACAACGCATCAAGGATTCCCCCAGCATCCAGCCGGAGGAATGATGCCCAATGTCAATGAGGGATACGCTGAGAGTGAGTTGCGAGCAGAAAATAATGCCACCATCATTTTTCACCAATGATTTTTTTTTTTTTTTTGGTGTTTCTTCACCTTTTTCAGTTAATCAAGCCGATCGGCCGACAGAGTTGAATCCATTTCGAAACCCGAGCGGATGGGCGGACGCCGATACTGGAGATTATAAGCCAGAGGAGTACAAGACAACATCATTCGTCGGCAATGAATATGACGGCAGATATCAACAAACGGATGGTTTCAGGTGTGTGTATGGAAAAAACGAAGAAAGGCCCGCACGCTGAATGTGTGAACTTAGGCTGAGACCATGGATTTTAACTGGTTTTTTTTTGTTTGTTTTTTTTTCGTGCTTTTCAGACAAGGGAGTGTTGCCTCCGATGGCAGTTCATTTGTCTGCGAGGGTGAGGGTGGCGGCGGCTCAAAAATTGATGAACTTCAGGCTGCATGGAATGTGACCAATGCGATCCAGGGCATGTTCATCGTTTCACTGCCGTTTGCGGTGCTGCATGGTGGCTACTGGGCAATAATCGCGATGGTCGGCATCGCCTACATTTGCTGTTATACCGGAAAAATACTTGTACAATGCCTGTATGAACCCGATCCGAGCACTGGCCAACTGATACGCGTACGTGATAGCTATGTGGCAATTGCGAAGGTATGTTTCGGTCCGAAATTGGGCGCTCGTGCCGTTAGCATTGCGCAGATCATTGAACTTCTGATGACCTGCATATTGTACGTTGTGGTCTGCGGCGATCTATTGGCGGGCACATATCCAGAGGGCTCGTTCGATTCCCGATCGTGGATGTTATTTGTGGGTATATTTTTGCTTCCGATGGGCTTTCTCAAATCATTGAAAATGGTCTCCACACTATCGTTCTGGTGTACGATGTCGCATATTGTCATAAATGTTGTCATCATTGGCTATTGCCTATTGCAAATTGGCGATTGGGGCTGGTCGAAAGTTCGATTCAGCATAGATATGGAGAATTTCCCCATATCGTTGGGTGTTATTGTCTTCTCGTATACATCGCAGATATTTTTACCCACCCTCGAAGGTAATATGATTGATCGTTCGAAATTTAATTGGATGTTAGATTGGTCGCATATAGCGGCTGCTGTTTTCAAAGCCGGCTTCGGTTATATATGTTTCCTAACATTCCAGAATGATACGCAACAGGTGATTACCAATAATTTGCATTCGCAAGGCTTCAAGGGGCTTGTCAATTTCTTTTTAGTTATCAAAGCAATACTCAGCTATCCATTGCCCTATTATGCCGCTTGTGAATTGCTCGAACGTAATTTCTTTCGCGGTCAGCCAAAGACCAGATTTCCAACTATTTGGCATCTGGACGGCGAGCTAAAGGTTTGGGGCTTAGGCTTTCGTGTTGGTGTTATTCTATCAACCATATTAATGGCAATATTCATACCACATTTCTCGATACTTATGGGTTTTATTGGCAGCTTTACTGGAACGATGTTAAGCTTCATTTGGCCATGTTATTTCCATTTGAAAATGAAGGGTCATCTCTTGGATCAGAGAGAGATAGCAAAGGATTATATTATTATTGGTTTGGGTATTCTATTCGGTATAATTGGCATATACGATTCTGGTAATGCATTAATCAATGCCTTCGAAATCGGTCTTCCATTTTAAATTAAGAAAATATTAATAAAATAATGAACGATGCTTTTTTTTGGCATCGAATATAATTACATATTCACATATTTATACGGCTAGGGGCCAAAAAGTATGCCTGTTTTTTTTTTTCTTTCATATCGAAATATTTTTTATCAATACACGAGTATTCTAGTACCTGTATGATTTACCGATTTTTTAAACGATTTATTTTTTGGAACTATTTTTTTTTAATTGAAAGCTTTTTTTTTCAATAAAAAAAAAAAAAATTTATTCCATCTAGAAATTTCAGTTTAACTTGGCCTCTGGTCTCAAATACGATTCATCTGGATGTTTTTAAAAGAAAAGAAAAAATCACAGCAATAAATTATTTACGAGGCTGTCTTTGGACAAATTCGTTGTTAGCTATCGTGCTTAATTTAGATGAACTTAGACAAATTTATCGGAATTTCTTCAAGGACCGCCTTACGATTGAAAGAGAGATAATAATTTAAGATACAATAATAGTGTGTAAGGATAAAAGCAAATTATCAAACTGAAATGAAACATGTCTTCCAAATGAAAAAATATGTCTTCCAATGAGTATAAAATAGAATAAAATAAGTTGAAATTAAAATTTACTTACGAAATAATATACATATATATACACATATATGTATATATATACATATATTTATAAGTAGAAAATGCAATTCAAGTCTTCCAAAGTTTACTAAATAAATAAACGACACGACGCAAACTGTATGCTTGTATGGTAAAAAAAAAAACAAAGAAAATGAAAAATTCTATGCTTATACATGCATGCATAATATATATATATATATATATATATATATATATATATATATATATACTGTTTACATTTATCGAATTGATTATTATGTATTTAATTAAATGAACACGTAATTATTTATTATTGAATTGTAATAATTATTGGAAATGAGTAAATAGATAGACATTTATAGTCGAAAACGAAATAATTTTTTTTTAAAGTTTAATTATACTTATATGTACTATGTATGTAATTGTACGTATGTCTTCAAATTATATCTACACATACCTAGATTGTACAAATTTATTTAAATGCAATAACTTCCAATTGATGTTTTACTATTAAATGAAATAATTTATTAAAGTTAAAATTAATAAACCTAAAAATTTGACAACTTCCAGATCTAACTGGATATATCCCCTCAATGACACAAAAAAAAGTGCCAAAATTTGCTTAAAATTTCATTTGATCCGCGAACATTTTCTAAGAACCCAAAATTTCTCTTAATTTGGAGGAGATTCCCCTAAACTGGCAACAGTCTCGTACAGCGGTCCACAAACGCTTCAAAGAATCGATCAATCCATCGGTTGAAACTTATGTAAGGGCAGGGAGGAGAAACTGCCGCCCAATCCAAATATTTTCTGCCCAGTATACATCGCAAAAGAGTTTTCCAGGAGCATCAAGAAATGAGACACGGCCGGCAAAATCACTTTTCACCCATGAACATACGCAAAAGTGTTATCATAGATATAGAACAAACTATTTGTATCTTGCACCTCCCTAAATGAATTTCTGGATACACCCATGTGTCTGTAGCAAATAGATAGAAGGATTTAAAAAAATTTTTTAATAATCTGTTTTTGTTGTTCTTTCACCAGATTGACAGACTGTGGTTGAAGCGATTTGTGAGCGATGGTTGTTTGTCTCGTCCTTTCCTACGCATCCATTGCGCTCTAAAATATAAGCTTTATAGAAAATTCTACAGAGTAAATACCGGCTAAGCTACAAATATTTGAGTTCTATTCTCTAAAGAGGTTTTGGCCTTACATGAATGAGTTTATAATAATTTTCCCATTTCTTTATTGAAACAAAGAACAATGATTAAATCAATGAAGATAATGCGCGAAAAGTAAAAAATGGTCAAAATCTCCCTGACATGATCCATGGACAATGGACAGCCCCTAACGTGCTTGTACCAGCATGGGTTGTGCAACATTTGTATCTTGAATTCATCTATCGATTAATTGATAATCGACCATCCCAGACGAACTCTCATATATCAAAAGTAATCTATAGTCAGAACATAATGGCTAGGTGTACATTGGTGTGATTGTGTTTTTGGAACATGTATTTTTAGGCTCGTGTACTGTGAATGTTGGTAAAGGAGGCGATATGTGCAAATAGCAAAGCATCCAAGGTCAATGTCAACAGTCTGGAGCGGGTTCGACCATTTCATCGCTTCATTCGTATTCTGTTAAGCTTTGGTACTCATATTGAACTCTTTTTTGAAATATCTTCACCCGATGAGGAACCAATTTTAATTATTATCAGCCGAAGAACCCATTAAGTGAATTAAAACACTAACAATTCTGTAAATTACTGAGCTGAAAAATATACACGCACGATTCCTATCGCTGTCGAAATTAATCGTTATGAATTCGCTCAATAACCACTGCCAGTTCGCTGTAGCGAATATTTCGCCAGGCTTCAATGTGTACAGAATATAACTTAAGGTCTCTACGTGCGATGGTTCATAGCATGCGATCGAAAGTATGCGATAGATCGCAAATGGAGACCGGTCATACCTGATGGCATGCGAGATATAGCCTGCGATATCGCATCCCATCTATCGCTTGCGATGGGCTGTCACTTGAGTTTTTTTATGTTGTTCTCTTTTCTGCAAGAACGGATTGATCCAGAATGTCGGGTTTTTTTGTTTTTTTGCTCTTGATGTAACAAATCTTGCATCCCTATCAATGTTTTAGCACTTCTATGCAGAAAATTTTCTCGCAGAATGCCATTTTAAATTGCTCATCGCATACCGAAATTTTCCCACTCAAAAAAATCTCTCTGCCTGCTGCCATCGCATACCACAAAATTTGACAGATGGTAGCGATGAACCATCGCTCGTCGAGTCGAACTGTAAGAAGCAGTGGTAATAAATATATTCTTCGCCGCCGCCCCGAATTATTCGCTCAAAGCTTAGAAGTACTTAAGCACCAACAAAAAACATCGCGAGGGCTGAAGTTAACTAGCTCTAGCAGACAACAGGACCACATCACTGGCAGCGAGTGTGGGATCTAACAAATCTTGGATGTGGAATATTCGCAATAGCTTCAAATAAAACAGTATTAGATGGAGAAATAATGGCTTGGATGTGATGGAACTATTGGAATTATAGTCATAATTGATTATAGAAAGCGGAATTCAGAATACAGTAATATTAATTATTTTGAATTTTATTGAAATTTCTTTACCAAAATAGCTTGAAAATGTTTAAAATGCATTATGCTCATATAAGGAGCGTAAGTTGTTCATGTTTGATGATTAGCTTAGTTAGTTTGACGTCTTAAAGAATATGTGATTCTTAGAATCTCTGGTATGTTGGAATGCACCTTGCTGGATCTTGTGTACAGCACATTTGGTCGTAGTCGGTGCGGTTTTGAATTCAGATTTATAAAGACTGGAAGATGCGCCGTTATCAGTTCCTAATACTATGGAGGATTGGTTAGTCGTGCGTCGTGTTACAACTCGCTCGGAATGTCTGTACATGGGAGTGTCTATAATTGAATACGTTGACTTGCTGCTGATGTGGCCATTGTGTCCACTATTATCTTTGTGGATGAGACAACTGTTGATAGCACTTCCACTGCTACTGTGATGGATCCGACGTTCGCTGCTTGTGCTGCGCGTGACAGAAGTATTCATTGTGTTCATATGGTCCATATCCTTGTTTTGACGGTGAATGCGACTGTAGCTTTGACGTTCACTGGGGTAGCAAGTGCTTGGCTGCTGTTCATGTAGATTGAGTATGCTTTTGCGCTGAATTTTTCCATTGGAAGTAAGGCTGCCATACTGATTGGACTCGTTGATAACATTTTTGCGATGAAAGACAGTATTAGCGATATCGGATTCTGAGGAGAATTCACTCTTACGATGGTGGAATTGCTTGCTTACATTAGTATTTGAGGTGCTCTTCGAGGCAGTGTTGGAATCGTGATGCAACAAAGTGGTGCTAGTATTGGCTGCATTGGCTGTATTAACTGTATTGGCTACGCTACTTGAGCTGGCTGTGTTGTCGATCGCCGTACTGGATGTATCCAGTTGGTCACTTGAGTGTATCGATCGTATGTTGGCAGATTTGTTGTGCTTGGTCATGCGATTCTCTTTCACAGAGAGACTTTCGTTGTGACTACTTTCCATGTTCGTAATATTTGTGACGTTCTTTGTCTTGGCAATATTCTCGATTACGTTAACCCTAGCTTGACGTTTGACATATTCCGTTTCGGGCTCTTTCTTTGTGCGTCCTCCAACCACTGTTGTTACTTTCTTCGTTGATACGACAACTAGACCGTCGGTAGGTGTCTTTGAGTTAACATCACCCGCAGGCACAGCCGCTTTTCCAGAGACATAGCTCATTTGATTTGTCGTCTTCAGAATCGCAGTATCGCTGCCAAGATTAATGGATGAACTGTTGTGGGCGTACTTGGATTTTGTTTGCGTGACTGACGTAGTCGTGTGTTGGGTTTTTTTGTCCGTCTTGTAATCATCTCTTCTTGTTACCTGCATGGAACCTTCCAGTTTCAGATTATCAACGGGACGCTTAGGCTTGACTCTTTCTACAGACTCAGTAACATCCTTAGTAGTAACAATTGTTTTTTCAACAAATCGCTCACCTTCGGGACGTAGATTGTCTTGAGGCCTTTTTACAACTGGACGTTCAGCTGGTTTATAGCCAGGCTTCTCTGGGGTATAGAACTCCCCTTCTGGTTTTAAATTATCAGAATGCTTAATTATCGTCGGTCTCTTAACCTGACGGTATTCCTCCCTTTGTACGAATGTCATCTCTCCTTCTGTTCGTAAGTTATCCTTGTGAATAATTCGTTGTGTTTTCTCAGCAGGCTGATATGGTTTCTTCTCAGGCTTTGTGAATTCCCCTTCGGGCTTGAGGTTATCTTCTGGTTTCTTGACAAGAGGTCGATCGGCAGGCTTGTATTCAGGTTTTTCAGGTGTAAAGAATTCTCCTTCCGGTTTCAAGTTATCGGTGTGCTTGATTGGTGTCGGTCTCTTAACCTGGCGGTATTCCTCCCTTTGGACGAATGTCATCTCGCCTTCCGTTCGTAAGTTATCCTTGTGAATAATTCGTTGTGTTTTCTCAGCAGGTTGATATGGTTTCTTTTCGGGCTTTGTGAATTCCCCTTCGGGCTTGAGATTGTCTTCTGGTTTCTTAACAACGGGTCTTTCGGCAGGTTTGTAACCAGGCTTTTCGGGTGTTGTAAATTCTCCCTCGGGTTTCAAGTTGTCTCTAGGTTTAATGGGTACAGGGCGTTGTACTTTCCGATATTCTTCTCTTTGGGTGAAAGACATTTCACCCTCGGTTCGTAAATTGTCCTTATGTACGATCCGCTCGGTTCTTTGTGCTGGTTTATAGTGCTCTTTTTCGGGAACAGTGAACTCTCCTTCAGGCTTCAAATTATCTTGTGGTTTTTTAGCAACAGGACGTTCTGCTGGCTTGTACCCAGGCTTATCGGGTGTATAAAAATCACCTTCTGGCCGCAAGTTGTCAGTGGGCTTCACTTGATCTGGTCGAACAACAAACTGGTACTCTTCTTTTTCAACAAATGTCATCTCACCTTCGGTTCTCAAATTGTCTTTTCGTACAATACGTTCGGTTTTTTCTGCTGGTCTGTACGGTTTTCTTTCTGGAACAACAAATTCTCCTTCTGGGCGCAAATTGTCAACTGGCTTCTTTTGCTTCGGCCTTTCCGCTGGCACAAAGTCTGTTTTGTCGGGTGCATAGAATTCTCCCTCCGGTTTCAAATTATCCTGTGGTCTCACCTGCGAAGGGCGCTCACCTGGTTTAAACTTCGGTTTCTCTGGAGTATAGAACTCTCCCTCAGGCTTGAGGTTATCGTGCGGTTTCTTTTGTTCCGGACGTAAAACAAATTGATATTCATCTTTCTGCACAAATGTCATTTCTCCTTCTGTTCGTAAATTATCTTTGCGAATAATAACATCCGTTCGTTCCGCAGGTCTGAACGGTTGTTTTTCTGGAACCAAAAACTCTCCCTCCGGGCGGAGATTATCTTCCGGTTTCTTCTGCTTAGGTCGCTCTGCTGGTCTATATTTCGGCTTCTCGGGAGTGTAAAATTCTCCCTCTGGCCGTAAATTATCGTCCGGCTTAACCTGAGTTGGACGCTCTCCAGGTTGGAACCTCGGTTTCTCCGGACTATAAAATTCACCTTCAGGACGTAAATTATCTTCCGGTTTCTTCTGCTGAGGTCGCTCCGCCGGTCTAAACTTAGGTTTTTCGGGAGTAAAGAACTCTCCTTCTGGCCGCAAATTATCTTCGGGTCTGACCTGTGTTGGACGCTCACCAGGTCGGAACTTAGGCTTTTCTGGACTATAGAATTCTCCTTCAGGTCGCAAGTTGTCTTCTGGTTTCTTTTGTTCAGGTCTCTCCCCGGGTCTATACTTAGGCTTCTCGGGAGTGTAGAACTCTCCCTCTGGGCGCAAATTATCCTCTGGTCTAACCTGTGTGGGACGCTCTCCTGGCTGGAATTTGGGTTTATCTGGACTGTAAAATTCACCCTCTGGACGCAAATTATCTTCGGGTTTCTTCTGCTGCGGTCGCTCGGCCGGTCTAAACTTAGGTTTTTCGGGAGTATAGAACTCTCCCTCTGGGCGCAGATTATCCTCTGGTCTGACCTGTGCGGGACGCTCTCCTGGCTGGAATTTTGGCTTATCTGGACTGTAAAATTCACCCTCTGGACGCAAATTGTCTTCGGGTTTCTTCTGCTGCGGTCGCTCGGCCGGTCTAAACTTAGGTTTTTCGGGAGTATAGAACTCTCCCTCTGGGCGCAGATTATCCTCTGGTCTGACCTGTGCGGGACGCTCTCCTGGCTGGAATTTGGGCTTATCTGGACTGTAAAATTCACCCTCTGGACGCAAATTGTCTTCGGGTTTCTTCTGCTGCGGTCGCTCGGCCGGTCTAAACTTAGGTTTTTCGGGAGTGTAGAACTCTCCCTCCGGGCGCAGATTATCTTCTGGTCTGACTTGTGTTGGACGCTCTCCTGGCTGGAATTTGGGCTTATCTGGACTGTAAAATTCACCCTCTGGACGCAAATTGTCTTCGGGTTTCTTCTGCTGCGGTCTCTCGGCCGGTCTAAACTTAGGTTTTTCGGGAGTGTAGAATTCTCCTTCTGGGCGCAGATTATCTTCTGGTCTGACCTGTGTTGGACGCTCTCCTGGCTGGAATTTGGGCTTATCTGGACTGTAAAATTCACCCTCTGGACGCAAATTGTCTTCGGGTTTTTTCTGCTGCGGTCGCTCGGCCGGCCTAAACTTAGGTTTTTCAGGAGTATAGAACTCTCCCTCCGGTCGCAGATTATCCTCTGGTCTGACCTGTGCGGGACGCTCTCCTGGCTGGAATTTGGGCTTATCTGGACTGTAAAATTCACCTTCTGGACGCAAATTGTCTTCGGGTTTCTTCTGCTGTGGTCGCTCGGCCGGTCTAAACTTAGGTTTTTCGGGAGTGTAGAACTCTCCCTCTGGGCGCAGATTATCCTCTGGTCTGACCTGTGCGGGACGCTCTCCTGGCTGGAATTTGGGCTTATCTGGACTGTAAAATTCACCCTCTGGACGCAAATTGTCTTCGGGTTTTTTCTGCTGCGGTCGCTCGGCCGGCCTAAACTTAGGTTTTTCAGGAGTATAGAACTCTCCCTCCGGGCGCAGATTATCCTCTGGTCTGACCTGTGCGGGACGCTCTCCTGGCTGGAATTTGGGCTTATCTGGACTGTAAAATTCACCCTCTGGACGCAAATTATCTTCGGGTTTCTTCTGCTGCGGTCGCTCGGCCGGTCTAAATTTAGGTTTTTCGGGAGTGTAGAATTCTCCCTCTGGGCGCAGATTATCTTCTGGTCTGACCTGTGTTGGACGCTCTCCTGGCTGGAATTTGGGCTTATCTGGACTGTAAAATTCACCCTCTGGACGCAAATTGTCTTCGGGTTTTTTCTGCTGCGGTCGCTCGGCCGGCCTAAATTTAGGTTTTTCAGGAGTATAGAACTCTCCCTCCGGGCGCAGATTATCCTCTGGTCTGACCTGTGTTGGACGCTCTCCTGGCTGGAATTTGGGCTTATCTGGACTGTAAAATTCACCCTCTGGACGCAAATTGTCTTCGGGTTTTTTCTGCTGCGGTCGCTCGGCCGGCCTAAACTTAGGTTTTTCAGGTGTATAGAACTCTCCCTCCGGGCGCAGATTATCCTCTGGTCTGACCTGTTTTGGACGCTCTCCTGGCTGGAATTTGGGCTTATCTGGACTGTAAAATTCACCCTCTGGACGCAAATTGTCTTCGGGTTTTTTCTGCTGCGGTCTCTCGGCCGGCCTAAACTTAGGTTTTTCAGGAGTATAGAACTCTCCCTCCGGGCGCAGATTATCCTCTGGTCTGACCTGTGCGGGACGCTCTCCTGGCTGGAATTTGGGCTTATCTGGACTGTAAAATTCGCCCTCTGGACGCAAATTGTCTTCGGGTTTTTTCTGCTGCGGTCGCTCGGCTGGCCTAAACTTAGTTTTTTCGGGAGTGTAGAACTCGCCCTCTGGGCGCAGATTATCCTCTGGTCTAACCTGCGTCGGACGCTCTCCTGGCTGATACTTTAGTTTTTCCGGGGTATAGAAATCACCTTCTGGCCGCAAATTGTCTGTAGGTTTCACTTGATCTGGCCGGACAACAAACTGGTACTCTTCTTTTTCAACAAATGTCATCTCACCTTCGGTTCTCAAATTGTCTTTTCGTACAATACGTTCGGTTTTTTCTGCTGGTCTGTACGGTTTTCTTTCTGGAACAACAAATTTTCCTTCAGGGCGCAAATTGTCAACTGGCTTCTTTTGCTGCGGCCTTTCGGCTGGCACAAAGTCTGGTTTGTCAGGTGCATAGAATTCTCCTTCCGGTTTCAAATTATCCTCTGGTCGTACCTGCGAAGGACGCTGACCTGGTTTGAACTTCGGTTTCTCGGGAGTATAAAACTCTCCCTCAGGCTTGAGGTTGTCTAAAGGTCTTACTTGCTCAGGACGTGCAACGAATCGGTACTCGTCTTTCTCAATGAATGTCATTTCTCCCTCAGTATGCAAATTATCTTTTCTGATAATTACCTCGGTACGTTCAGCAGGTCTGTAAGGCTGTTTCTCAGGCACTAAAATTTCACCTTCTGGACGCAGGTTGTCCTCGGGCTTTTTCTGTTTCGGTCGCTCTGCTGGTTTATATTTTGGCTTTTCAGGTACATAAAATTCTCCTTCAGGTCTAAGGTTATCTTCTGGCTTAACTTGAGAAGGTCTCTCGCCCGGTCGGAATTTAGATTTCTCAGGAGTATAGAACTCACCTTCCGGCTTCAAATTGTCGTGTGGCCTTACTTGTTCTGGGCGTACAACAAATTGGTATTCTTCTTTCTGAACAAAGGTCATTTCTCCTTCTGTGCGCAAGTTATCTTTCCTTATAATAACATCAGTTCGGTCCGCAGGTCTGTAAGGTTGTTTCACAGGAACAGCGAATTCTCCCTCAGGGCGAAGGTTATCCTCTGGTTTTTTCTGCTTTGGCCTTTCGGCTGGTTGGAATTTTGGCTTTTCAGGCGTATAAAATTCTCCTTCTGGTCTTAAATTATCTTCCGGCTTGATTTGAGTCGGACGTTCGCCCGGTCTATATTTTGGTTTTTCGGGACTGTAAAACTCGCCTTCTGGTTTAAGGTTATCTTCAGGCTTCTTTTGAACAGGTCTCTCAGCCGGTCTGTATCCTGGCTTTTCTGGAGTGTAAAATTCACCTTCTGGTCTTAAATTATCCTCTGGCTTCACTTGAGCTGGACGTTCGCCCGGTCTATATTTTGGTTTTTCGGGACTGTAAAACTCGCCTTCTGGTTTAAGGTTATCTTCAGGCTTCTTTTGAACAGGTCTCTCAGCCGGTCTGTATCCTGGCTTTTCTGGAGTGTAAAATTCACCTTCTGGTCTTAAATTATCCTCTGGCTTCACTTGAGCTGGACGTTCGCCCGGTCTATATTTTGGTTTTTCGGGACTGTAAAACTCGCCTTCTGGTTTAAGGTTATCTTCAGGCTTCTTTTGAACAGGTCTCTCAGCCGGTCTGTATCCTGGCTTTTCTGGAGTGTAAAATTCACCTTCTGGTCTTAAATTATCCTCTGGCTTCACTTGAGCTGGACGTTCGCCCGGTCTATATGTTGGTTTTTCTGGACTGTAAAAATCGCCCTCAGGCCTAAGGTTATCTTCAGGTTTCTTTTGAACAGGTCTCTCAGCCGGTCTGTATCCGGGCTTTTCCGGAGTGTAAAATTCACCTTCTGGTCTTAAATTATCTTCCGGCTTGATTTGAGTTGGGCGCTCACCCGGCCTATATGTTGGTTTTTCTGGACTGTAAAAATCGCCCTCGGGCCTAAGGTTATCTTCAGGCTTCTTTTGAAGAGGTCTCTCCGCCGGTCTGTATCCGGGCTTTTCCGGAGCGTAAAATTCACCTTCTGGTCTCAAATTATCCTCTGGCTTCACTTGAGCTGGACGTTCGCCCGGTCTATATTTTGGTTTTTCTGGACTGTAAAAATCGCCCTCGGGCCTAAGGTTATCTTCAGGCTTCTTTTGAACAGGTCTCTCAGCCGGTCTGTATCCTGGCTTTTCTGGAGTGTAAAATTCACCTTCTGGTCTTAAATTATCCTCTGGCTTCACTTGAGCTGGACGTTCGCCCGGTCTATATGTTGGTTTTTCTGGACTGTAAAAATCGCCCTCAGGCCTAAGGTTATCTTCAGGTTTCTTTTGAACAGGTCTCTCCGCCGGTCTGTATCCGGGCTTTTCCGGAGTGTAAAATTCACCTTCTGGTCTTAAATTATCTTCCGGCTTGATTTGAGTTGGGCGTTCACCCGGCCTATATGTTGGTTTTTCTGGACTGTAAAAATCGCCCTCAGGCCTAAGGTTATCTTCAGGCTTCTTTTGAAGAGGTCTCTCCGCCGGTCTGTATCCGGGCTTTTCCGGAGCGTAAAATTCACCTTCTGGTCTTAAATTATCCTCTGGCTTCACTTGAGCTGGACGTTCGCCCGGTCTATATGTTGGTTTTTCTGGACTGTAAAAATCGCCCTCAGGCCTAAGGTTATCTTCAGGTTTCTTCTGAACAGGTCTCTCCGCCGGTCTGTATCCGGGCTTTTCCGGAGTGTAAAATTCACCTTCTGGTCTCAAATTATCCTCTGGCTTGACTTGAGTTGGACGTTCGCCCGGTCTATATTTTGGTTTTTCGGGGCTGTAAAAATCTCCCTCAGGTCTAAGGTTATCTTCAGGTTTCTTTTGGACAGGTCTCTCCGCTGGTGTATATCCCGGCTTATCAGGTGTATAAAATTCCCCTTCTGGCCTAAGATTATCTTCGTGTCGAACTTGAGCAGGACGCTCGCCTGGTTTGAATTTCGGTTTTTCTGGGCTATAAAATTCTCCTTCAGGTTTGAGATTGTCTTCAGGCTTCTTTTGAAGTGGCCGTTCAGCTGGCCTATATCCTGGCTTCTCTGGAGTGTAAAACTCTCCCTCGGGTCTTAAATTATCTTCAGGTTTTACCTGAGCAGGTCTTTCGCCTGGAGTGTATTGTGGCTTTTCGGGCTTATAAAATTCACCTTCTGGTCTTAAATTGTCCTCAGGCTTCACTTGATCGGGTCGTACAATATATTGATATTCTTCCTTTTCCACAAACGTCATTTCGCCTTCGGTATGTAAATTATCTTTCCGTACTATGCGTTCAGTACGCTCAGCTGGCCGATAAGTTGTCTTTTCTGGAGTATAGAATTCTCCTTCTGGCCGAAGATTGTCCTCCGGTTTCTTGCCTTTAGTTGGCATCACAATTTCGTATTCTTGTTTTGGAATGTCTTTTGTTTGAGATTCAGTTTGTTTGACTTTTTCAAAATCTGATTTCGACCATGTACTGGTCCGTACTCTCGTCTGTGTTTCATCTTGTAGATCTAGAAGAACAATTAATTTGATCGTGAACTAAAACAATATTGTCTAGATGCCTTGAACCTACCTATTGACTCGATTATTTTTTCCTGAGTAGTTGTAGCGGTGGTGCAGTGATGGCGTCTGGAAATTCAAAAACCATTTATATATAAATATATGTATACATAATATATATATATATATATATATATATATAATATATATATATATATATATATATATTCCTGACTGGAATTATGATAATATCTACTAACCCACAAGTGCATATCTCACAGATGCATTTCTCCGAGTGTTGTGTTAAACTTTTAGCTTTTTCGGCGACTCCACGCTAAAAACAAAAATTATAAATGGGAAATGAATTAATCACAATGTATTGCGTTTGGAAAATTCATATCAATTCACTTCACTCACTTTTCTTGAATCGTTTGTTACTGTTAAGCTCGTGTATGCCTCATCGACCTCATCATAAATATTTCGTTCAATATTTTTGTGTTTCGATGTTTGATTTTTCAACAGCGTTATGTTCTCATCATTTTCAGAAATTGCCGTATTCTTCTCAATCTCCACAAACTCATCAATGTAGATGGTCTTTTTTGGAGCTTCAACAATTTTTTCAATGACATCAGTGTGAGTCTTCTCGTCGAGTACACGCCAGTCGTTGATACTTGCATCGAATATCTGCGACAGAAGAATTGTATGCAACGTTATAATTGGAATTTCCAAAAAAAAATCTTATGCCATCAAATTAAGATTAGTACTATGTACTACTAAGTACGAGCATGGTATTTGAAGAGAGACTTTGATAATGGTATCAAGTGAAAACATTTGTTCAAATCGTTCGTTCACAAAAAAAAAAACGTTACCTTATTTCCTATTTTCCTTGTTCCAAAAAAGCAATTGAACTATGCTCAACCCAAACGAAACGTATTCAGAAACGATACTTTTTATTCCACTAAATAATATAATTTTTTTTTTAATATCTGCGCGACGTTGAGAAAAAAGTGCAATTACAATTGCTTTGCATTGAAATAAATTATTGTTACGCAAATAGTTCGTTAAGGTCTAGGTTGTTCGGTTCAAGTTTTATTGCTAAACGCTGCTGGCAGTGCAAAGCTTTTAAATTCGTTCTCTCACCGGCAATTTCGATTCTCTTTACAGCTCAAATGTACTCAAAAGAGAAGGAAAATTCGACAAACTCAAAAAAAGCCAGAACAAAACAAATTACACACAATAAAAACTTTCAATAGTTAAAAATAAACTAGGTCAAGAACTGATAAGCATTACATATGCTTGTCGACATCTCCTCAACTCCGATGCTTATCAGTTGTGTCTTTGGAACTCTGTTTTTTAGTATAGAAATGTTTCTTGTTTGCGAATTTTGTTGTTTTAACATAACTGAAAAAAAAGCATAAATAACAATTAAGGGCGTCATAGTCAGGCGTACCCGACAGTACAATACCCGTCAATACAATACCGATAATGGGTAAGCTAAATATGTTTGAATATTTTTTTAAAAAGGCCCCAAGACCACTACCATTAAAAGAAGGGTACTCTGGCGATTTTTAAAGCCATTAAGGGCCTCATATTCCGATTTTCGTTCAATTTTTTAATGAAAACCGCCCTTTTACCACGCCAAGTTGTCCAATTTTTGGCTTAAATGTAAGATCAACTTCTAAATTTCATTGAAATATGTATCTATCTGCAATTTTGGAATTTTTGTGACAGACCCTAGTACTGGAGGTACAATTAACAATGAACCGATCAGGAAAACGAGACGATTTTTATGACTATAGAGAGGGCATACATGCCAACTTTCATTTCAGTTCCATTTGAATTGTGGGTGTATCGAAAAATCTCCATTTTGCCACGCCCACTTTAGAATTTTTGGTAATTACATTTCGTGCCCTAAAATATCGAATTTCATCAAAATATCTCAAAAACTTCCGGCTTTATAGCAATTTTCATGATTTTCACAACAGACCCTAGTACTGGAGGCACCCTTAAAAATGGTCCGATCGGGTATTTGTTATTATTACTGTTCCCGTGGATACGCATTTAAAATTTCGTCAATATAGCTCAAGTCCTTCGATAAGAAAACAGTATACACACAGACAGACAGACAGACCGACAGCATGGTTTTTATCGAATGGTTCGGGGTGTTACACACGTACGCACAAATTCAATATACCCTCAACACCGAGTGTGTCGGGTATAAAAAGCCGGCTTCCAAATCCAACTCCCTCTCGTTAACCGCCAATGGACAATTACATAATTATTTTGCTATGGCACTGAGAAAATCCTCTAAATCCACTAACCTTTTTGCTGTTAGAGCAACCACCCACCAAAACGATGATTACATTTATTTTTATTTTTTTAAAATATATACCTATATTTTTTTTTAATTACTTCTAGCAACTCGCAACTCTCAACTCTCAACTCCAAGCTCAAACCTGATAACTGAAAACTGGCAATTAGGCAACTGAAAGCTGGCACCTGAAAGCTGAAATCTGAAAGCTTTAAGCTAAAAGCAGACTCTCACTTACCTTGGTAACTTCGGTCGTTGTGGTTATATTGGCCACATCGGTGTTATCTCTTTCAATCTCGCGCGCAATGTCATTCGGCACGAAAGCTTTTGAGTCAACAAACGATTTCTCATCAACGACTTGCCATTTGCCGGACTTGGTGTCAAACACTTTGGTCGTATAGGTTGTTGTTGTTGTGTTGATGACATCATCGATTATATCGGGATAGCCAGTGTCATGTGCACTGTCCACATTGCGCTCGTCGACGACTTTCCATTTATTATTGCGGCGATCGAAGATTTTCTTCTTATACGTAATGCGGTACGTACCGTCCGATTCGCGACTGACGTAACGCTCGAAGGTCGGATGCTTTTTATTCGACTTAACGGTGGCATCATGCTTATCGGTGTATTCGCTCCAGGTTTTCGTTTTCACATCGTAAACTTCCTTCTTCAATTGGGTCTTCGATTGCTGCGACGTGCTGCTACTTTGCTCGCCCACTTCGGTGACACGTTCCGACAATTGTATTTTCGACGTTTTCGTCTTGTCAATACTGTCCGCGTTGATGGCCGAGGTAGTGGTAGTGGTAGAGCCAGTGGTAGTCCTACCGCCGCTCGATACGTTCGAGACAGCACTATCGATTTGTTTTTGTTTTTGGTTTTGGTTTTGGTTTTGGTTTTCGGTTCTCTGAAGTTTTGACACTTCATCGGCGGTTTTGATGCTGTTCAACGTTGTCGTTAGCTTGGACGTTGCGTTCGTCGTCGAACTGGTGTCCAGCAGTGCGGCCGTCGTTAATGACGTTGCCGATGACAATAATGATGACGTCGACGACGACGATGTGGTTTTAGCCGCTTCTGTTGTGGTTTTTGATTTTATTATTGATTTTGGTAATTGCAGCGTTGGTGGTTCTTTTTGTGGTCCGCTAACTCTTGTTGTGCCACCAATGTTGTCTGGCGTGCGGTGTGTCGTTGTTGTTGTTGTTGCGCTCTCTTTATTACGGCTGCTGGTGCTGGTGCCGGCAATACCTGTTCCGTCGGTTGCTAAAAACTTGCTCGAACCTGTCGACGACGATGTCGATGATGTCATTCCAACAGCACCATTTTTTTCCATTTTCATAATTGTTGAGCTGCTGCTCTGACTGCGCTGTTCCTGGGTTTTCGACGACGACGACGACGATGATGATGTGGCTTTATATGACTTATTAAGGCTATTGCCGCCATGGATTGTCACATTACCATCGGTGCTGTAAATTTCAACAACATCTATGGGCACCGAGAATGTCGGCTCATTGCGCTCGCTTTCTAACAGATCGATCGAGGAAATTATACCCTTATTGGGAAATCGATTTTTCTTGGAATCGCTCAGTCCATGTTGTTGATAGTATTGCGATTGCGATTGCGATGCAGATTTTTGTGTTGCATTGTATGCGGACGACGATGATGACAGCATCGACGAGGATGTAATTGTGGTCGCTGACTTCTCTGCTGCCGATGAGGACTTTGTCGATCTGAACTCGCTCATCATATCGCGTATTTCTTGACCACTAGATGCAATTGGCGCTGGCGTACCCAATGCCGCCAATGTCTTCGACGAAGCCGCGGTCGAAGTCGAAGTAGAAGTAGAAGTCATTGATGTGAGATCACTCTGCTGCTGCTGCTGCTGCTGCTGGCTCTGTTGGTACTGCTTATTAACTTGTTTTGACGACGTGGATGCTGTGGCTACTGTGCCATTGGCAGTATTCGACTTTTTTACATTCTTCGACACCATTTTTACGATGCTTTATTTAATTTGAATATTAATATTGAATACTTTTCAACCTGTTAGAGAATTTCTTTTATTTTATTATTATTAATATTATTATTTTTCTTATTAATATTATTATTTTTCTTATTATTGTTGTTTCCTAAGCACTCGTATTCTTTTCTTTTTTTTTTAGTAAAATTCGTTGGCACTTCGTTTGGCAAAGAAAAATTCGTTTCAATTGATCACAATTGATTTTAGTCACGCTAGAAAAAAACGTTTTTTTTTTTTTAAATAATTAATATAATTATTTTGTTTCTCTTCTATTTTAAATGAGTTTGTTTTTTAATATATATATATATTTATATTTTTTTTTTTTTGTCCTCGAAAAATATGAAATTATTTCTATTAAAAAATAATAAAGAAATAGTAGGTATTAGCAATCCCGTTTAAAGCATTAAAAAACACAAACGAAATAATGTACACGCACACGAAACACCGCAACAAAAATGTTGAAGAAACAAAAAAACAAGAAAATTAATTAAAAGCAACCAAAAAAAAAAAAGAAAAACATAAGAAAAAATTAAGCATACTATATACCAATATGTTAAATTAAAAGCACACAGAGAACAGAGAAGAAAAATGAATTTCAAAGCTCCAAATCACACAAGGCACACAAACGTTGAGAGGCCGATATTTTCATTAATGAACAACCGTCGTCGGGAACTACTCGTTATGAACTGATCGTGAGCGCTGTGGCTGGAATAGCTTTCAGCCCAGCAGCGTTTGACTTGACTGCTGTGCAAAGATGACGATATGAGACATTTGCGAGTGGGCAAGTAGCAAAAGTGTGAGTGCTTCAAAGTTTTTTTTGCTTTAGAAATGCCAAAAAAAAAAAACCGAAAACAAAAAAAACCAATCCAAACAAAACGAAACGAAATTTCCGAATGTAGACAACCAGCCACTCTGCAAGCTCGATCGAAAACGTGTGGGCAATCCGAGCTATAAGCTATATGCGTAGGTACCTATAACACAAAATCAGGCTTCAAAATCTATAAAGCAAGAAAACTTCAATCTCAACTCCACATTTTGAGCTAAGTAAGAACTTCGTTGGTTTTTCCCTTTACCTTTTTTATTTTTTTTTTTTGAGTGCAGGGCAGAATCTTTCTTCATGTTCTCTGTTGTTGTTGTTTTTTTTTTTTTCTCCTTAAATGCTTATCATTGTTAGCCGAACTCATATACCCAGGATGATGGCCTGTGAGAAGATCCAGGCTACTCGGCATCTTCTCCCACCTAACTTGCCTGACGGAGCTCTGTAGGGATAAAAGATATTGCTCGCTTCATAAGCATTGTGTAGGGAGGCATGTAGTCTCGCGTCTCGCCGATATGCAGCCTGAGTATGAGTCAACCTTAGAAGAGGTCCAACCTAACAGAACTTAACCTTGCGAGAGTGATGAAGGAAAAAAAGGAATTTTCCCAAATTTCAAAGACCATTTTGAACAGGAAAAATAGAAATGCCCCCTTCAGTACATATACTTATACGTCAAGGCGCGGTAAGAGAGTTTAGAGACCTTCCCAGGAGAAAAATCACCATCATCTTTCATAGGGGTATTTGCGGTACTGATAGGTCACTTGTCGCAGTCAGGGCTCCTTTGCTGGAAGAAATATTTGACAAAAAAAAAAAAACAAGATCATCACTGGCCTTGCATAAGAACCTCCATAATTCAACGTCCATTCATGAAACCAGGACCAGAGGGAATCCTCTCTTTACCCCACTCCTTGATAGGGCTGTACACGTCAATTTTATGGTCATAAAAAATGTTCCTGAAGTTACCTATCTATATGGATCGAAGGAAAAATGATTCACGAACACTCCACGAATATTTCCGAAAAACCGAAAAAACGAAATAACTTTTTGCCTAACCCAACAAACACGCATTTCAAAGATAGCTCAAAAGCCGGCAAAATCACCTACTTAGTTTGGTATTCGCAATTCGTAATTAAGCGCCTAGCCTGCTTAAGACCAATGTCCAATCCCCCCCGTCTTTGGTTAGAAAAAGGCGAGTATCAATTTGTGAAATTCATAAAATCGAAGACTTTGGTGCGGAGAAACTTTCAACTGCAGCCAGATTTCTTTCTTTTTATTTACATATATGTATGTATGTTTTTTTGTGTTCATGAACGTATATATGTATATGTGTGTATATGCCAGCTCATTCCATACTTCTTGTTATGGCCTCGTCTGGGGGATATTGCTTTTTGTGGGTGGATTTGTTGATCACCTCTGTTAAGAACGGTTATGATCAATCATTTTTCTTACACAGGTGGGTGCGTTTCATTGTTATTATATTATGCGATGGGGCTGTGAAAAAATATTCATTGTTATTGAGAGCGATTTGTCTCGGCTTTCTTCTTCATTCGATTTCATTGAAATGATTTTAAACATCATGATATCTTATTGAAGTGTATTTTTTTTTTTTTTTACATCGATTTCGCCAATCGATCTCATGTTAGTCTTTCTCTTAAAGCAGTACTCAATACCCCGGACTTACGGGACAGATGGGACCAAGCGATGGCTTTGCAAGTCAAATTCGCGAAAGTCGGAGTTCAACCATGCTTAAGAAATATAACATACCGATGAACGTATAAAGCTTGTGAAACCGGGTCCAGAGTCTAGAGGAAATAATAATTTAGGAGAAACATCGCGAGTGAAATGTTAGATAAGAAAAACTGAAAAATAAAAGCAACGTTAGCGGAACACGTCGATGCAGTGCTGACATATCGTGGGAGTTCTCCCACTCTGTGGGAATTTGAAACAAAACAAAAATTAGGTGAAATTGGGAATTCCCAATTTCCTATTTAGGAAATGTTCGACCTGTTGGACAGTTGTGCAGGGCGGTGGGAAAAGGACTGTACCCGGATTCCCTGAACAGGCTCGTATTAGCCGGAGAATTCCTTGCGAAAAAGACTTATGAACTTGACGTTCGGAAATCAATCAACGTGACTTTAAATTAATTGAATGAAAATGGAGTAATGGATTACTCCCCAAATCTCCAAAGTAAGGAATCTTTATGATCTCCTGAAAGATCACAAACGGAGCAATAACATTTCGTTCCTCAAAGAGCACAAATGGTTTAATATTTGTCATTTTCTGAGAGAGAAAAAATGGAATAAAAAAAGGATTCGAATTGATTTATTTAATTTAAAATATCTTTTGGTTGCTCCGTGTGTTCAGAATTTCAAATATCTCTTTTTTTTTTAAATGTTTATTTTTCATTTTTCATTCCGCCTGTTGTGGGATTTGAACCTCGGAACTCTCGATTTCTAGTCATGTGCTCACCCATCGACACCGTGAATTGCGAATCGAAATTCAAGAATTTTTATCGCTTACAAGTTTAAGATCAAACTGAACTTCATTTCATTTCGATTTCGTATTGCTCCGAATAGATGAAGAAGTCATTACTCCTTCATTGCTGGATTTAGGACTACGTACTCTCAAAAAACTCCGAATGGAGTTTCAATGCTCGCTAAAACTCCGAATGGATGGAAAAGTCATTCCTCCTGAATTGCTGCATTTTGGGCTTTGCTTATACATTTTTTGCTGGGTAAAAATCTAATCTAATACATACGAATATTTGTATCATTTAAATATTGATCGGGGATAAATAAAAAGCGCACTCGTATTTTCATATTCCCAGTCTGAAAACCAGTCGGATAAATGACGTTATTCTCAGTTCCACGAAAGTCTCTCAGCTTACGTCGCTTTGTCATTAGTAAACATTCACACCCGAATGCTCCGGACAAATTTTTTACCACGGCACATAAACATTTTTATTTATTGCGAAATAATTGCAAAAAAAAAAAAATAAATAAAAAATAACAAACAGCACTTTGAGGCGTTAGTCACAAAAATTTCAAAAAAAAGGAGAAAAATCTGTTAAGATTAGATTTCTATTCAAATTTTGTTCACACCCAAACGAAAAAGTTTGCATGTTTCTTCGGGAAATTAAGAAAAACATTTTTTTTATTCAAAATATGTACTGTGAATTATGGCTATCCACATAGAATATAACATATCTGAATGCCCATCCTATCTAGGACTTTCAGAAATTCGTCCAATATTTTCTTAAACCAACCCAAGCCGTTATTCAAATGTTAAAAATTTAATATTTTTAAATAAATTGTACCAAAGAACTTAATCGGTTTATACAGTAGGTACGCATGATGAGAAAAATAACTAAAGTTTTCATTTTCATTCTTGTTTTTATTTTATATTATTATTTTTATTAATTTTTTTTCTACGGTTTTCGGCTGCAACACATTTTAATGGAGCTTACGGTTTGCAGCATTTCACTCAACCTCAAATTTCAAGAAGAAAAATAAATGAAAATGATTCATGAATGAAAATGTAGGCGCCTCGATGACGATATTTTTTTTTACAATAATTGAAAATTTTTAATGAGATTTATTGAAAGATGCAGAAAGCCAATCACATTCTAAATATATATATTTTGCTATATATTTCCTAGAGTTTTTTTTGGCCCAATTATTAGTTTTTTTCTTTTTGTTGACGAAAGTGTGGCGGAGAAAAGATCGAAAAATTTTGACTAAAAAGAAACCGGTCTGCAAGTTCTCTCTGTAAGGCGAAATTGGCGACCATCAACGGAAAAAAAATATACATACATATTTGATTATTGATCGCACAAACATATGCACGTATGTATATATATATATTCAATTTGTGTGTCAGCTCGAGAAATTCGTCTGTTTTTGCAAAATTTAACACCTACACATTTTGAGTCAAGCGCTTGAGTCAGACTTTTCTCATATATGAGTTTATTCACACGAAATAAATTGTTCGATAGCTTTTTATGGTAAAAGTCATTCATTTCTTCGAGTGATATATTTTTTGTGTTAAACGTTCGTCAAATAAAATCAAAATAAATTAAATTTATTAAAAAAAAAAAAAAGTGAGTCTAAGATCAAACATTCAACAGTGTTTTTAACCCTCTCCTTCCTTTTTTCGAACAAATTACCAAAAAACTAATACGTAATAATAATAATTTCAGATGCGTGTTTTTCTACCCCCAAATTAGTCATTTTTGAAGTTTTGATTTAAAAAGTAAAATTATGGCATTAGAGGGTTAAGAGTATGACAATTTAAATGTCCAACTCCTTCACATCCGTTCAAATTATAAAAACAAGATAGATATTCTCGTCAACTCTTAAAAATTTTTCTTATGCGAAGATTCGGTATACCAGAAAACAACTTTTAAAAATTCGACTTTTAGCCCAAGGCCACAACAAAGACTAAACTTGTCATAAAAAAAAAAAATTTTTATAAAAGGATTTCTCTTCGGAATTAATGCTGAACTTCTTTCAATATGTTCAACATAAAGTGTATCCTCTCCAAAATATTCTATTAATTTTTTTTATTAAATTAATTTAATTAAAAATTTTTCAGAGATCCAAAATAGATTCGAATCTCGCCCTAACGCAATTCTCGGTAGTGCGTTCCCTAAATAAACATTTTTTTGAAATTTTTCCATACATTTTCAATGTATTCAATGTTTTTTTCTTCCTTCCGTGCAGTAATGAACCGGTTATGTTATGGCAGTTCGCACCATTGAATTCGTCTAGCCGGCGGTCGGTAATAAACGGGTTGGTTTAAGGGTAGATAGTCTGTAAATGACACTTTAATCAACTTCGAATATATATATGTATGTAAGAAAATGGTTTTTTATTTTCCTTATTTGACTATCCGAAAAACCGGACAAAATTACGACAATTGACCCAAGAAAACTGACCTACGATCAGCCGTTTTGCAGGGACTAGTCCCTCGCCAATGACAGGCCCATGTCAAAAAGGTCAGTTGAATACATTAGAAGTGGAATTATGAGGGGACTAGTAGTACTGGTAACACGAAGGACTGACCGAAGGCTACACTTGGGTCAATCCATATTACTGCAGCGTTTCCTCCGTGCTTAGATTAGGAGCACTTTGTTGCGGAAACACGTAGTGAAAACGTACGAGGAAGCGACAGGGCTTACAGTCCGTACCTTTCTCAACCAAAACCTACGAGTTCCCGTGACAAACGGTCTCCTAATTTATGCACGGACTTGGCGGATTTTTTCAATAATATAATTGATGGCGAGGGACGCTCGGGAATGTGGTATGGGATAGTTTTTCTCTCCTCCCCGTGCATCGCTCGCCATCAAACCAACTTGTCTTGATTATCAATAAATGTCCTTTGGTTCTTTTTCAGAATTGATTCTATTCGATTTTTAATGTATTCCTTTTCTTTTTTTTTTTTTTTTGCGATGCCATAAAATTATCGAAATTGAATATACATACAAACACGTTAATAATGTTATCAGCATTTAAAAATTTGTGATCGGAGAAGGTATTTATGAAGTGTTTGCTTTTTCTTCTTTCTTTCTTTTTAATTCTTTAAACTTCCTTATCTCCTTGTTTTGTTTGAACGAATTCGCGAATGTTTTTTTTCTTCGTGTAGTTCAATCGGTAACCAATTATTAAATAAGCTTTCTTAATTTAACCGATTATTAAATCGGCTTCTAATCGCATGGTGAACGTAATTTTAAATACTTACTTTGAATAAATCATTATTTTAAAGTTACTGAACAGACCGAAGGCCTTTGTTTTCAGTTCCTTCTATATACATATCATTTATCACCGTTAAGTATAAATAAACGAAAAAGAAAAAAAATGAAAAACAATTAAAAATTGTTATATTAGAAGCTCTCCGTATGACCTTGGAAAAACTTTAAATTGAACTGCCAAAATGATTTACAGTCGAGTCTGGATAGTGTAAATCAGGCGACCCTGACGATACAATGCCCGACACATACCCAGCAGGCAAATAAATCCAGCAGGATAAAAGCATCAGTGATTTCACAGTGGGTCATACAAGTGACATTGTCATGCATGCCACCTTGTGGGACATGTCATCATGGAGGGATGCTGTTCATGTTCTTGAATATTCAAAGAGAAAAGACAGAAGAGCGTTTTCCAACCGGTTTCTATAAAGTGACATTTAGAGAGAAATGAGCATGTGCTTCTCTCAAATGCTTTTTTCGCCATCGCACCGCCAGGCAGGACAATGTCCAGCTAGGAGTCACCAGTGAGTTTTTCTAACCCCATGAAGCCAAAGTCACCTTGGCAGTCCCTGTCAGTTCGTGTACACATGTCATACGAAGTGTCCTACGAACTGTCAGTCAACCTGATATCACTGATTTTGTCAGGAGGAATTTTCCTGCTGGGTACTTATACACCTACTTATGTTTAAACATTTTTTAAAACAGGCCCCAAGACCACGACCATTAGAAAAAAGTATACTGGAGATTTTTAAGGTTCCCAGTTTTATCCAATCTTTTTTTTTATGAGAACGCCCATTTTCCAAATTTTTAGAAATCTAATCGGAGGCTTTAATATATTCTCAAATTGCAAATTTCATTGAAATATCTTGAAAAAGTCTGATTTTTGCGCAGTTTTGATATTTTTGTGACAGACCCTAGTGCTGGAGGTACCCTTAAAAATGATCCGATCTGGTCGATTCTTAAACTTGTTCTTACTCATGTCCCCACCAAGACGCATACATAAATTTCGTTAAGATAGCTCAACTCCTTCGTTAAGAAAACTATGTACGGGCAGACGGACGGACAGACATACAGACAGATGGACATGGCGAAATCAAATCTTCTAGTGACGCCGATCATTTCTATATACATTTTATGGTCTATATCGAATGGTTCGGGGTGTTACACACGTACGCACAAATCCAATATTCCCTCAACATGGATTGTTTCGGGTATAAATACAAAAATTTTGGCCTCGATAGTGTGAACAACCTATGTAACCATGAACAGGCCATGCATGCCTTTAGATCACTCCATTCAGGGTCGACAGTATTCAAATTGATTTTTCGTAACATCCCAAAGGACTAAAAATATCTACATACTTTGAATTCTCCGTGTCGTCTATCCAAAGGCTTGTTTCTCTTTGATCTCGCTGCTTTGCTTTTCTTATTTTGTTTTCTTCATTTAAAGCTTTTTGTTCACCCACAAAAATATTACTCAATTTTTTATACTTTCGACAAATAAGCCTGTTTGTTTCGAATTCGTCTCTTGAGTGAAAATCTTCTCGTGTCACACCAAGACCATATAGTATCTACCGCTCTAGAGCAATCTGGAGTGATATCAGTTTGAGAAATTGTTATTTTATATTAAAAAACGTGAAACACAAACGCTTTGTGCTTCACAGATAAATTCTTGTCTCACATTCCGCGGAAAGAAAATAGAAAAAAAGAAGAAAATGAAAAAAACGTTCAAAAATTGTAGTTAAACAAACCTTATCCATTGTGTTCCACACTCCGCTCATAGAGTAAATGTATGCAGCGGATACGTCATGCCAAGCAATTTTATTAAACAAGTAAGGGTGTTATAGTCAGGCGACCCTGACAATTTAATACCCGACACAGACACACATGTTCAAATAATTTTTAATATCAAGAGGTGTTTAAGGCCACTAGGGGCCCCATATGCCGACTTTTGTTAAAGTTCTTTATGAAAACTGCCCCTTTTCCACGCCTACTTTTCCAATTTTTTTTTTTTGAATTCTAATCGGAGTCTTAAATATACGCTCAAATTCTAAGTTTCATTGAAATATTTCAAAAAAGTCCGAATTTGAGGCAGTTTTGAGATTTTTGTCACAGACCCTAGTTCTGGAGCTACCCTTAATAATGGACCGATCAAGGAAATTTTTTGGGAGGACGTTTATGGCTAGCAAAGAAGCCAAAGTGCCAAGTTTCGTTCAAGTCCCAATTGAATTTCGGGTGTAGGACATAACTTTTGAAAAACGCCCTTCTGCAACGCCCACTTTTTCAATTTTTGGAAATCATATTACATGTCTATAAATATGTTCAAATATCGAATTTCATCAAAATATCTTGAAAAACTTCGATTTTAGAGCAATTTTACCGATTTTCGTAACAGACCCTAGTACTGGAGGTACCCCTAAAAATGGTCCGATCGGGTCCATTCTCGAACTTGTTCTTACTCATGTCGCCGTGAGGACGTGAGGATGCCAAATTATGTCAAGATAGCTCAACTCCTTCGATAAGAAAACTGTATACAAACAGACAGGCGGACAGACGGACAGACGGACGGACAGACAGGCTAAATCGAATCTCCTGGTGACGCTGATCATTTCTATATATTTTGTATGGTCTACTCGACTGGTTCTGGGTGTTACACACAACCACACAAACGCAATATACCCTCGACACAGAGTGTGTCGGGTATAATGATGAAGTTTTTTTCTTACCTATTTTCATTTTTTTTTTTGTTTTTGTTTTTTTTTTTTTGTCTTCATCTTCATTTTGTTCGTTCGCTTTTAGGTTTCCGTGCTCTTTATTTCCTTTTCTGTTTTTTTTTTTTTTTTTCACTATAATATATTAATCATACTTACGTATAAAACACAAACGAACAATAAGAAATTTTTATTAACCATAACTTTATTCGTGCTTGGCGTTTTATTAAAGTCATTGTTTTTTTTTTTTTAGTTGAACGAGTTTTTTGAACTGAAATACCGAAAATGATGTTTTTCTAAAATGCAATTAAATAAAATAAGATTGATAGAATCCTCTGCTCTGCCAAGTTGAATAATTTTTTAGAAGAATAGTTTCAAAACGAAGATAGCGAGCAAGCGAAACGAGAAAATTACCATCTTCGCGTTCAAGCGGTAAAATGTGTTAGTGCAGTTAAGTGGTTTTAAGTTTGAAGCCATGAAAACGTGCAGTTGACTTCATTGAAATGCCATTTGAAACTATGAACAGAAGAAGAGGAAAAACTTTAGTGAGATTTTCTGTCCTCTTTTGTTGTCAATGGAGCATCAGTCAACGGACGGCCATTCAGTATGTTCTCGGCTTCGATGAGTACTGACTGTAGTGTCTCTGGTCTAAGCGCATGATTGCGCAATGCGACGTTGAGAATGCGTTTGATAACACGGATGGGCCTCTCCCAACAGCCACCTGAACTAGTTGGCAACCTAACCTAAGCTAATCTATCGCTTGAAAATATTTTCAAATTAATAAATTAATTTGTGGTTTTCCATTAAAAACCTTCGTTGCAGAACACAACCACCAAAAATCCAACAAAAATAGGAATCTATTAATTCACTATCAAAAAAAAAAAAAAAAAAAATTAGTTTTTCAGCTCATATAACTTCCACAGAAGAAGAATCCATTGAAGACCGTCCCATGTGGTCCTGTCATGTTACTCTTAATACAATCTATGTATGCCGTCGAAACTCTCTATAACGAATTGCAAGATGCTCTGGGTTCGACTCCCAGCTGAGGTCGCTAATGTTTGAGGTCGTTTTTTCTGTATCTGGTTTTCTTTGTTTATCGTTATTCGTGGTATCACAACGGTTTAACTTACATGTTTATACCATATACATATGTATGTATATGGGGAAGTGAAGGAAATATCGAATCAGCGACTGCTATTACTTTTAAGTCTGATTCGGAATATATAAATTTAATTTTAATAAGTAAATATGTACATAGCTGTTCTTCGTGATTAAAACATTGATAGTTTATCGATTATTTTAAACGATAACAATAGTTATCTCAGTGCTTAAAATAAGGATTTGTGCCAAATACCGAAAAATATTTCTCAACTACCGATTTTTTTTTTTTTTTTTTTTTGGTTCAAAAGTGCTTTATTTTAACATTTCAAGTCGAATTACTAATATTGCATATAATAATAATATATATGGGAAAATTTTTATTTAATCTTCTTCAATGAAATAAAAAATGAGAGTTGATATGAATTTAAAATTCAAAGATCGTGTTTCCAGACTCTTCGGTCTCGTCATCATCATCAACATCAATGTTTTCGTGAACTTTGCACTCACGTGCTTCTGAGAAAATGGCTTGAAAAAAATGTCCAACTACCGAAATGAAATGCCAACTACCGGTTTTACGCACAAAAACGGCTTATTTTAAGCACTGAGTTATCTTACAGAAAAAAAAAGAGATGAGAAAACGGCCCCTAGGATTCCAGATGCATGATGAAAAAGATTTTGAAAAAATCCCTTATCGGATGGGGCAAAACACGCCAAGTGTACCTACCCACCTGAAAAAAAATTTCTCTCCAATGTGAATGAAATTTGGTGGGATTGTTGAAATTGATGAGTACAATAAATGCGCGAAATTACGGTACATTCTATTCACAGGGTGCCGAGATACAGAGTGTCAAAGCTAGCGATTTATTTGCGTAGAGCATAATTCGTTGCATTATAACGAGGCTAAAGAGATGTTCATGGAATTTTTTTTTTGTAATAATTTCTAAAACAAATTATCTGAGCTTTTCGAAAAAAGTATTTAAAAATTTTTTTGATAAGGGCAAATGAGAAAATGTTCGTATTTTAGTTTTCATTATCAATTTTCTACGAGAGTCCTCATAATTTTATTTTTCTTTTTGATGTCGAAAAAATGCCTAGCATTTTAATTTTAAAATGATGTATATATCATTATGGTATCTACAACATACATAAATCCTCATAACAAAACATTGAACATGCCTAACCAGCAATTTTCTCTTAGCAACAAAGAAACGAGCGAATTATATTCACAGTTCAAAACGGAACCGAAAGGCTGTGCTGGACAATAATCCGCGCTCGATATGATATATGTATCTATAGATTCCAAGTTAATTGGAACAAAAAAATAAATATATATATTGTTTAAATGACTTGTTTTATGAATGAAAAGAAAATATCGTCCGTTCAGCAAGACAATTCGTTAAAAAAAAAAAAAAATTCTAAAGAATGATACAATTTTTCTCTCTTTACTTTAAAATATAGAACACAACTGTTTGTAAAATGATTTCACCGCAGGAACGTATTACGTAGCCTTAAAGTGATTCTCTGGTGCAGCGATCAACATCCCATTTTGAGCTAATGAGCATATGTCGACTAAAGCAGTTATTCCTTAGACCCGCATAATTGTTTTGAAAGGATACGGCATTTTATCGATCGCTCTGCAACCCTTTTTTACTCTGAAAGCATCCAAGTAAAGCGATTACCATCCCCTACCTATTGTATTTGGCTTTCTTACGCCACTAGTAAAATTACTGAATAACAGATTCGGTGCCAGCTAAAATTCTCGAAGTCGCTAACAATCGAAAGTTAAAAGTGCAGCTTATTAACTGAATGAAAAAACTTGTTCTGAATCAATTTTTAAATAAAACTGTTGTTTTGTAAAAAAAATAATATTTTGGCTCCTTTTTGGTCAAATTGGCGCTTTTTTTTATACCCGACACACTCTGTGTCGAGGGTATATTGCGTTTGTGTGGTTGTGTGTAACACCCAGAACCAGTCAAGATAGACCATACAAAATATATATAGAAATGATCAGAATCACCAGGAGATTCGATTTAGACATGTCCGTCTGTCTATCTGTCTGTCTGTCCGTCTGTATGCAGTTTTCTTATCGAAGGAGTTGAGCTATCTTGACAAAATTTGGTATCCTCACGTCCTCACGGCGACATGAGTAAGAACAAGTTCGAGAATGGATCCGATTGGACCATTTTTAGGGGTACCTCCAGTACTAGGGTCTGTGACAAAAATCTCAAAATTGCCCCAAAATCTGACTTTTTCAAAATATTTCAATGAAACTTAGAGTTTGAGCGTATATTTAAGTCTCCGATTAGAATTGAAAAATATTGGAAAAGTGGACGTGGCAAAGGGGCGGGTTTCATAAAGAAATTTAGCAAAATTCGGTATATGGGGCCCCTTATGGCCTTAAACAACTCTTGATATTAAAAATTATTTGAACATGTGTGCCGGTGTCGGGTATTCTATTGTCAGGCTCGCCTGACTATAACACCCTTACTTGTTTTGAATTGTCTTGGCACTTCTATGTTTTTGAAAATGGCAGCCGTGCCTACAGCGGAAGAAAAAAGACAATGCAAAATCGTAGTGGGTCATGCACTCTAAAAATATTGAACAATGTTGAAAATTCTAAAGTTATTTTACAGCTGGATCGATGTTGAAACAACATTGCGCAATCTTAAGTTCTATCGATAGTCGCTAAGATAAGTCATCGATAGTTTTGATAATATACTTATACGAACCTCCTTCAATTGCTTAAATATTAAAATTTTATGCAATTTAGGGGCTCTCTCCAGATCTGTCAGAAATGAAAAACTTCATATAAAAAAAAACGCTTCAGAAATGAAACATAAATTTTTTGAAGTGTTTTTTTATATGAAGTTTTTCATTTCTGACAGAACTGGAGAGATCCCCTAAAGACATAAAAGGGATATTCCGTTAAATGTGTATTTGATTTGAAAACTAAAAAAATTGATTTTATGAATGGATTAACGAATTTTCGAGTTTTTCAAGGCAAATACACGTTGAAAGGAATACTCTTCCAATAAAATTATATAACATTATACAACATAAATTCTGGACATTGTTGTTTTAGCAATGCCCCAACGACGATTTAACATTGGTCAATGTCAAAAAATCAACATTGAATAGTGACGATTTGACATTTTTCCAACGATTTTGCGTTGTTTTTCTCTCAGTGTAGCAATACAGTCGCATACCCGCTTTTAAAGGCACTCAATAGTGCATAAATAATTTCTATTTTTAGTCGAATAAAATAAAATGCTGTGAGGAATTCGTTAATTGATTAAGATTTTAGAAATTGAGTTATAAAAAACAGTTACTCAATTAATGTACAGTTGCAAAACCGTTAACATAGCTTCTAAATTGAGAGAGACCCCCCATCGTTCTTTATGCACATTGTAAATCTGTTTGTTTCTTTAAAAGGAATGTGTACACACATATTCAACATGATTCAGTAATATTCCTTAATATTCATAAAAACGTTCGCTTTAAACTATTTACGTGATTTGCATTTGCAATTGAATGGATCTCATTAAAAGCTCAATACTGAAGAGCACTCTTCAATTAATTCTTATTTTTATTTTTTTTTTTTATTTCTTTTTTATTTTTTATTTTTTATTTTTTTTATTTTTATTTTTTTTTTTTTTTGAATTTTCAGAGTGGGCGCTTCAAGTGCTACGTGTTCTGAAATTGACAAGGCTTTCCGGTTATTTATGCATCTCGAATTTAATCGCTTTCGGAAGAGATGGTGATGCACAAAATATTTCGCACAAAACATGTAAACATGTCCAAAAATGGTATAAGAAATCAAGGCACAAGACGACAATTTCGCAAGCCAACGCAAAATGTAATCGAGAGGCAAAAAAAAATCTCTTATTGTTTTCTTTTACACAATTTTTCGATAATTCATTTAAATTTAAATTACTTCCTGATAAGTTCCATTTTTCAAGATCGAATTTTACTCAAGATCCAACATAATAGGACTTGCTGAACTTTACCCTTAGGTTAGGTTAGGTTAGGTTGGGCTAGTGTGGCTGTCCACCATTAAGGGCGACACACTTAAGCCCCAAATGGGCCCGTTGTAATACCACGAATGATGGGAAAACAAAGAAAAACAGAAACAGAAAAAACGTCACAAACATCTACGACCTGAGCTGGGAGTTGAACCCAGAGCCTTTCGCTTCTAAAGTTGGCATCTTAACCAACTACGGCACAGAGGCGGTCCTTTGGCCTTCTTAGCACGAAAAAAATATTTTTATTTTTAATTTTTGAAGGCGTTTTTTCAATATTGATTTTTGAAAAAAAAAAATTATAACTTTTCCATTTATTCGTAGATTTAAAAAAATAATATATCGTTCTTCTGGGCAAGGAACCAGCCTTAAATAATAAAAATTAGGGATGTGCCGGATATCCGGTAACTATCCGGTATCCGGCTAGTTTTTAGATATCCGGCAAGCCCACCGGATATCACTACTATCCGGCCGGATACCGATACATACCGCAGACTTTGATTTGTCCATCTTTGAGTTTTGTTTTTTGTTGAACGTGCAAATTAAATCAGAACAGCTGATTATGCTAAAGCTCAAAAGCAATCGATATTATCATCGATGGTATCGATGTTTTTAAATTTCTTTTAATAGATATTGATCGAAATAAATTAAGTCAAATTAACTTAAATTAAATCCTAACAAACTTAGTAGTTTATGGAAAAGGATAGACGGTCGTAGTATGAACTTCGATAATGCTTGAAATTGAAAAACATTGATGTTAGTTAGATACTTACAATCAGATTGTTGTTTTTTAATTTTAAGCATTATCCAAGTTTTTATTGCGATTGTCTATTTTTTACCATAAACTAGATTTGGTTATTATTTTTTGTGATAAATAATTAATTTAGTTTAATGAAATTTAAAAACATCGATAATATCAATGGTGGAATCGAATGTTTTCCAGCTCTATATTATACCAATGAACGGCGTTGACAGAAAATCATTTATTTCGGACAATCTGTTCAATTGTGGCCAGCGAAAGTACAATTTCAAACAGAGAAAAAATTTTTCAGATATCCGGCCGGATACTATGTAACCGGCTACATATTTTTTACCGGATATCCGATATCCGGTTATCCGGCAAATTCACTATCCGGCACATCCCTAATAAAAATCGATTTTTAGATACCGATGAAAGCAAACATTTTATGAATTTTTTTCAAAAAATATTTGTTTATATTTTTTTTTAGGTTTGAAGGTCTACAGAATATTATTTTCTTGACCGATTTTAAAAATATGTAAAAAAAAAAAAAAAAAACCGTTCGAGAAAGATTTTTTTTAATATATGATTTTCATGTTAGGAAACCCAACGTGCATAAGAAAAGTGCATTTGTTCTTCTATTTCTGCGACCGACGAAATTTTTCTTGCAGCCGACCTCTCGCTTTCCCTGTCGCTGACTGTATCGCTCTAGAAGGAAAACTAGGACCTACAGCTTAACGCCGACTCTGAACGGCAAAAAAAAAAGTGCATTTAGGTGTTCAGAAAAAATAAAGTTAGGCAATTTACAAAGTCTTTCTAAAATCCCTTTGAAATTTATCGCCCCGTAAAAGATAGAATGAGTATTTTTTGCCCTAAAAATACTAATTGTTGCTCGGGATATATGTATGTACATATTTAAAATGGATTTTAGAGAGTGACTTTGTGAATTGCCTTAGTGTAATTAAATAAAATAGTTAATAATGCCATTAAAAGAAAAATTTGAGAAAAAATACAAACAAGTCGTTAATCAAGATCAAGTGATCTTTGAAGAAATGGGGGCATACATCGTTGAATGCCTTAAGGGGGGAAAAAAGAAGGAACACAAAAAAAAAAAAAAAAAAACAGGCGAAATCAACACTTCTTTCAGTTGCCTACTTCAATTGCTGACAATCTAGAGCGGGTGACATATCCATGAAAATTGTTTATGAAACTAATTTAGACTTGATTGCTGTGAAGAAAAATACAAATTTATTGCACATTCAAAATTGAATGAGAGAGAGAGAGAGAGAGAGAGAGGGGAGAGGGAGAGAGAACGAGAGAATATGATTCCGAGTCATTAAAGAATCATACACGGATGGCGTCATTCATTGCCCCAAGTAGACGAGACGAATTAAATGCGACTTTTTTTTTTTTTTTTTTTTTTTTTTTTTTTTTTTTTTGTATAAAACTTGTAGACACGTATTCACTTGCTACTCTATCATGAACGCTCGGAAAGTCATTAAAAAGTCAGAAGCACATTTAAGGTCGCTGTGATTGACAATAAACAAGAAGACAAGTATGGAAAAGATTGAGCTTTGTATTTTTGTTTTTTTCTTTTTGTTTGTTTTTGAAACGAAAGCGATTTGAAACCAAAGAAGAAATAAATCAAATAAGAAAGGCAAAAGAAGAATTTAGAGAATTTAAATTGTCGAATATATTCTTTTAGTCTTCATGCCAGTTTGAATCAATCAAATACCTTTGCTCTATATGAATTTTTCAAAAGTTTTCATATAAAACTATTAAGCCTGGTTTAAACTCTCCTGAAGACTATCAATTGAAAGTTGAAACGTTCAAAAAGTTTAAACCCGATTGAAGACTTTGAGCCTTAGTGTTAAATTCTTCAATATCATGACGGGAATTCGACAATCTTAGTTTTAGAATGAAAATTTTCCTTCATTTGACATCTAAATCTAAATTTTCTCTACTTGCGGACACGCCTCTTAAATGAACACTTTATTTGGAATTCTCCGAGCATTCCAATTTCTCAAATATAATACATAGTTTCCTTTTAAGCGGACAACTCTGATAAGGGGAAATATTTTTCGGTAATGGTAAAATGCATCATCTTTAAGCCTGCCAGACGTACTGATTTTATCAGTACAGTACTGATTTTCGGCTCATTGTACTGATTGAAAATCGGTACTGATTTAGTACTGATTTCGTATTGATTCTTGAACTTTTCTCAACTCAAATATTCTACGATAAACACAGACTTAAAATGTCTCACTCTTAGTATGGCTACGCGAAGTCGTATTGTACACCGGATAAAATCTTGGAGTGGAACCAAAAGAAAGTTGAAATCGAAAGCAGATGGGTTGAAATTTTCAAACACGTAGATGCTGCGCAAATGCCATATTTGGAATTTTCGGTTCTCATTCAATTTATTCTTTTCTTGCCTGGAACCCAGTGCATCAGTTGAACGCATTTTTTCTTTAATCAAAAATTTTTAGAAATCTGAGTCGTCCAATCTTAAAATCGACACCTTAAAATCAATTTAATTGGTAAAATTTTATTCAAACTACAATTGCATTGATTTCTTCGATTTTCTGAAGGAACACCCACAGCTTTTAAAACAAATTGCGAACAGTGATAAATATAACTTTTAGTTACCAATATTACCAAGCTAATCCAAAAATTTGGTAAACCAACATTTATATGTAGGTACTTATGTATATAGTATGGTGCGAAAAAAATATGGTGGCCTTAATCATCTTAAACAAATTGCAGCAAGGCGATTCGGCCTCGAATAGCCATGGAATTTGGTGTTCGTAAGCCGGCGCAGCAATAAAAAACTTTCTTTTTCCATTATGTCCTTAAAAAGTTAACAAATCACAAAAGTTAACAAGTGCAAAAACAAAGTGGTCGACGCAAATTTCATTAAATTTTCAATTAATAATCTCTAAAATTCTTACTGAGAATCCTTGCTAAGAGTCTAAACTATCCGCCCTATTCTAAATGTATACTCCCCGGGGGTTGTTTCGCAGAAAATTTTCTAACCGGAAAACGGAAGATTTCTAAGTGTAAATAAAAGAAAAAATTTAATGACCTTTTCTTAAAAATATTCATAATACTTGGTTCCTTAATACGTATTCGTTTCCGCAGTGTGCTTCGAAAGGCCGATTTTTTTTCTATTAAGTACGGGAAATCGTCCGGGGAATATTTAGAATTCAGCTGTATAAAGTTTCCGCTTTTACACGACACTGGATCCATTTCTTAACTCCTCGCAAAGTAGTATTTGATACTAATATAAAAATTGAATTGAAAAGCTTTTATTAATATCTTTTCTTGGATCTGCTCTAAACAAAAACTTAGCTCCTAACTCGAAGGAATGTCAACAAACATTCACCATTAATTCTTATGGTTCAAGGTTTTTTTTTTTTTTTTTTTTTTTTTTTGTTACATTTCCACTTTTTATTTGATAAAGAATAGAAGAATAACAACATAGTCTTAATTTACATCAGTAAATTTTATAATATATACATACAAATACCTTATCGCCCGAAAATAATTACATTTTCATAGCATTATTAAGGCAAAAGAAAATGAAAATTGACAAATATGAAAGGTATATTAAATTAAAGTCAAATAAATCGGAAAAGGTAATACATAATTAGATATAGTTGCTTTTGTATTGTTTTTATTTTATTTTTTTTATTTTATTTTTTTTTTTTTTCGTTTAAATTCTCGGTGATGCTAAATAAAACTTTTTCTTAATAACTATGTTATTGTTGTTGTTGTTGTTGTTGTTTGTATTTTTTATACATTTCTAATTGCCTAAAGAAATAAAATTAAAATTAGAAAAATCATATATGATTTATTAGTTAAAGGATTAGTTTCTTTTGTTGTTTTTAACCCTTTAAAGTCCAAGACGATGGTACTTCTTTCGAAATCGAAGGCGAAAATGCGAAAAATCCTACACGTTTATTATCAAAACAGTCCGCAACTGCGATGCAATCCTGAATCAAAAAAAAAAAAAAATTATATAAAAAATAAAAAAAAAGTAAATATACCCGGTACACATATTTATACGTTAGCCATGCGAATTTTTTGTTTCCCCTCCCAAATTGAACTTTAAAGGCTTAAATGAAACGCGTGAAATCGTTTAAAATGCAACATTAATTCTTATCTGGCGCCCCATTGCAGCAGCACATCATGTCCAACATTAAATTTCATTTAATGCGTTCGTTCAATAGAACGAATCTCTCTACTTATTAACTAATTGTATTTTACTTTTTTCATTTATATATTATATTTTTATTTATTTTTATTTTTTTATTACATCCTCAATAAAATTCTCAATGAAAATTAAAGCGAGGGAAGCTTACAAAATCATCATCAAAGAAATGCGCTTTTCATCAAATAAAAACAAAAAAAGGATTATAAAAATTACAATTAAAATTCAAAGAGTTTTCAAATCGCAACAATCAATCGCTATCCTATTTTCTTCTCTTACATTTTGTTTTTTTTTTTTTTGTTTTTTTGTTTTTGTTTTTTGTTACTTTCCCTTTACCATGCATACGTTCGTTTACTATACATTTACGCTTTAAGCATTTATCCAGTATTCAGTACTACTCTAAATTTCAGTAAGCAGATTTTAAAAAATCCTTCAAATATACATAGAGCAATATTCTACTACTGCTAAGTCAGTGTTGCCATTTCGGTAGGCTTTAGCCATTTTCTGCTGACTATTAATGAATATTTCGAAATGAAAATGTAATTCTAGCATAGTAGTGAATGTGTATGTAGGTGCCTGAGAGATATTTAAAACTTCATGGCGGGGGCACAATCGGAAAGCTGGAAAAATCGTTAGCAAAGTAAACTTCAGTTTTTCGTATACAAAAATGTTGCAGTACATTTTTTTGAAAAGTTTTTTTTTTTGGTATGAAAATGAATTAGGTGGTCTTCGGCAACACCGAAAATTGATCTGAGGTTTTATTTTTGTTTTTTTTTTTTCTCATCTGACCGCATTCTACACGAATGCTCATGCACGAAAAGATCAAATAATATGATTTGGAGCTTGCTTGGCAATCTCAAAACTAACTTAAGTTCACCAATTTAGCATATTAAGCCTACTTTTATAATCAACGTAGTGTTCTTAGTTATTTTATTTGATTATTATTTTAATAACTTTCTTTTTTTGATATTTTGATTTGCTTTTTATATTATCGTGTGGATTTTATTCCATACTCTGCTGTTCTTGTGGTATATTTATTTCGTATTTGATCACTTGTGCCGTATTCGTACCTTGCAGAACCTGAACGTGTACGGCTTGATTTCCAATCAAAACTTCACGTGTACTTATTTGTTGTTGTTGGTTTTGTTGTTGCTGCTGTTGTTGTTGTTGTTGTTGTTGTTGCTGCTGCTGCTGTTGCTGCTGTTGAACCAATTGCTGGTTTTGCGCTTGCTGATTGATATCCTATAAAATTGATGGGGAAAAGAAAAACGAAAAAAAAATGAAATTATAATTTTATGATAACAACAACAACAAGAACAAGAACAACAACAACAACAACAACAGTAATAATAATAATAATAATAATAATAATAATAATAATAATAATTATAATTAAAGTTGAAATTAAATAAACCATTTTAAAAATTTGAAGAAAATAATGTTGGATATCTTAAGAGAAGTTGAAAGAATAAAGCAGCCAGTTGAAAAAGAGTAAAAATCATTAAGGATAAAACTGAAAACTATAAACGGATAGATTTGTTAGAAAACAAAAAAACTGAGAAGGAAAAAAAAAACGAAAAATAAAAAATAAATAAAAGATAGCCTTGCAATCTACATATATAAGACAAACAAGCCAGTGAATTTCAATGTTTTACTGCTGACAGGAACGACAACAATTAATTATACTTTGCGGGAATGACTGAAGTAATACTCCCAAATATTGTAATCGCTTTTATATCTTGGCAATGCCGACTTTCGTTGGCAGCACTTTTCATTATGGGATTTTGTTGTTGGTAGAGTTAAAACGAAAAACCAAAAAACAAATCAAAACAAAAAAAAAAACGACAATATCCTAATGCCGGCCTTAAATTTGTGGCCAAACGTATGCCAACTCCGATAACTCTCTGTCCAAATATGTACTACCTAAATTAGAGCATCGACAACGAATGAATTTTCATATTGAATTGTCTCATGGCCAATATTACCAAAGATATTTTTAAAAAATTTTTAATCAAAATAAAAAAATTGATTTTTAATTTAATTTTTTATATCGCAATTTTTTAAGTAGCTATAGAAATATATGGCAGCACCGTCCACTGTCAGAGCTGTGAGTACATTTAACATCTGTTTGAATTCGTATTTTCAAAAATCTAGACCATAAATTGTTATTCTAATGATTGTGTCGTGCTCAAAATTGCTGTCCTCCGACTTCAGAACTTCCAGTCCCACAAAACACAAAAGTCCAATGTTTGAGATTTTTTTTCTCTCAAATATAAATTCAAATGTAATTTTCAAATCATTTTCAAATCGCGAGTTGATGTTTGATATTAACATTTGAGTTCCATTTGAGATTGATTTGAGAATGTACACATTTTTCTCAAGTTACAATTACAGTTTGAAAATCACATCCAAAAAAGGTTGGAAAACAACGTTTAATATCAATTTGAGAAGTCCGCTTTTCGTTGAGAAGGCTATCATTTTCAAATGGATCTCAAATTGAAATCAAACGTTTGACGTTTGATAAATACATTTGATGTGAAATCATTCTCGAATCATTCTCAAACCTCAATGTTTCCTGGGATCCTGTCTGTCTATATTTTTGTTCTATTTTCGAAAACGCAATTTTTGATGAAATCTTACTCCTTCAAATTCTTGTAAGCAGCTGTCCGAATATTCGAATATCGACCTCAAATTACACGGTGGTACAGTGAAAAAATACTTTTGAAATGACCCATCGGAAATTGTAAGTCTGGTCGAGTAGAACCCGAAATGGTCCATGAAAATTTCCAGGGACCCTCAAAATTTTGACCTACGGGCCAAAAACCAATTTTTGGTAACTTTGATCACTTATACGGCTGTAACTTGCTGGATTATAATCCGATTTTCAAATCCTTCCTACCGGAATTAGGAAGGTAACATTTAGGCCTTTCCAATGCAATATATATATGTTGTATGAAAAATTCCGACTTCTACATGTTTTACTACGTAAAGAAAGAAGTTGTATTATTTTTTTTACATTTTGCAACTTTGATTGCGTTTTTCAGAAACAGTTTCTTTTGAAACCCCCACATTTTCAATATTATCATAAAAGATCCTTTTATTGTGAGATAAATGCGTGGTGAATCATAAAAATCGGTTCAGTCTTGACGGAGTAATTAAACTTTTTCCAAAATCAAAATTTTTGTTACACTGACTGACAGTGTAAATCTTGAAAGAATCAACACAAATTTACTTGTGGGTGGATTTTTTTAAATGGTACATTACCAGATATAGAGAAGAATGTTTCCAATTTTGTGTTTGTTTTTCGCTAGTTCCGGTAAGGAATTGAAAATCGGATTATAATCCAGCAAGTTACAGCCGTATAAATGATCAAAGGTACCAAAAATTGGTTTTTGGCCCGTAGGTCAAAATTTTGAGGGTCCCTGGAAATTTTCATGGACCATTTCGGGTTCTACTCGACCAGACCTACAACTTCCGATGGGTCATTTCAAAAGTATATTCAAAAAGTCTGATTTTGTACCACCGTGTGTTATTTATCTTATTTAAATGGACTGTCGTGGTGTTTTAAAACATTTTTTTTAATTTTTTTTAACTTGAATGGTGAAAACCAAAAGTGGGTTTTTATTAAAAATAAATTTTTTAAATATTTTTGTTACATTGGCCCTTAATGAGACTGCCTTTTTTTTTTTTTTTGTTATTCTTGGACGATATTTTCTGGCGATGCTTTAAGTTGTTATAAACATTTCGAAACGACAGTGAACAATTCATAGCGGTTTTGTTTTAATAAATAAAAAAAAAATATGTATTTATAAAAACAGAAAAAAAATATACAAAAAAGGGAAAATAATTTGACTCAACAAAGTATTCTTTCAATTTCTCACTTTCAATCCAAATCATTTGACTCAAGCTTAAAGGCTAAAGCCAACATTACAATCGTTCGGTCAAGTTTCATTAAAGGCTTTCTAACTATAGTACGTATAAGAATTATGGAAAAAAAAAATAGAAAAAAATATATTAAGAGCACACAGTTGAAAATCAAAAGACATACAATTCAAAAATCAAGCATTATGTGAAATATGAAATTTTAAAGGACCAACAAATAATTCCCACAGATTAGATTTTTTTTTCGTTTGCATGTTTTGGAGTTGATTGAAAGAAGTATTTAGTTTTTTTTATTATTATTTTTTTTTTTTTTGTATATTTCCACATAGATGAATTTTATTTACATGAACGTATACATATCGGCATATTTCGTCATTAATAACTTTTGTGATTGTGTTTGTATTTGTGATCGAATGAGAGTGAGAGTTAATGTGTTTTTGTGTCTGTGTGTGTGTTATTGTATATGTGTGTGTGTGTGTGTGTGTGTGTGTGTGTGTGTGTGTGTTTGTTTGTTTGTTTGTTTGTTTGTTTGTGTGTTTGTAACTAACATGGAATTGGCGTTTCTATACAACTTATTTGCTACACACGATTAATTACTGCGACTAATCCTTTTCTCTCTGTCTCTCTACATATGTATATAAAAATATTAAATTAATTAACTCTAAAACAATAAAATTTCTTACTTTGCGCAGTTTTTTCTTTTAGCTTATTTTTTTATCTTTTTTTTTTTTTTTGGTGTTTTTAATTAAAAACAGAAATAACTTGATTTTATTTTATGTGTGTGCTAAGGTAAATTGTCGAGAGCTTATTGCATTAAAACGTAACTCATTTTATTTTGCTTTTCTTTTATTTTTATTTTTTATATACAATCCTACGTAATGTATAGGGATGCATCTGATATCGATATTGATATATCGGAGACCTCTTCGATGCCGATAAAGCGATCATTGATTTATTGATATATGTATGTATATAAATTCCATTCATTTTCATTCCATTCGATTTCGTCAAGTAATTGAGAGCGAAAGCAAATTCATATCAGTAATTTCGGTTGGAGCTTGAATGGATCTACATATATGTAGGTATGTATGATGTCAGAAATTATTAAACTCTTCTTTTGTTCGTACGTACTGATAATGAAATTTAGATTTATATGTAATTTAAATTCTTTAAGTTTATTGGTAACATCGAGATATCTTTACAAGATTGACGGTACCGTAACGGCAGCATGGCATAGCATCGATGCATCCCTATTAAGAACGCCCAATAAAAATGGGTGTTTAGTTTTCGAAAAAAGAGTATTCTTTTTTTTTTCTTTCTTTCTTGGAAATACGGTATCACGTGGATAAAATTCGAGGACAATCTTGAAGTCCAATTCATATAATTCATATACATATTCTACTATATGAAATTACGTAAGCCCCATCTACAAGTACAATTTAATGTTCAATTTGAAAATATATTATTCTATATGAGAAACTCGGGCCTATTATGATCATCTACTGCCAGTAGAGTAGAAAAATTTCTACAGAGTCGTTTGTCTATGGGTTTGATATTATGATAAACGATAGACAAGAGAGTACAATCAGCTGTTCCCAATTTCGTTCACATGTGTTCAAAAGACTGCGCCAAAATGCTTTTGGCAAGCTCAGTGCTCCGTCTTGGAATCCGAGGATACCGAAAATGGGATAGTTTTACGATAGATAGAGAATATAGCAAACTAGCTTTCATTCTGTTTTATTTCAAAAATGCTTCGATTTTGAGGGTTTTTTCCATCGGCTCTACCAATTTATTTAATTGGTTCTTATTGCTAGTATTTTCGTATTTTCCCCTATTAAGCAAAACATTACATTATAAAGTTTATATGTGTTTTAAGATGTATATGGGACTTATATTTTATTAAATTGAAATCTCCACCTGTCAAAAAGGTCTGTCGTTCACAAATTTTCGAGCGATAAATGAACGAACGACAGTAGATCAGCTGTCCATCAATTCGACGTTCGTAATACGAATTTTGGTTTTTATCTATCGCCGATAGAACTTTTTCTACTGTCTATCAACTGTAGACTATCATAATAGGGCCGACTGTTGTCCACAAAAAATGATCTACTTATTTGTAACGTCCCAGAAATGTCTGTTCAAAAGTAATAAAAAAAAAAAAAAGAAAAGAAAATAAATAAAAGAAAATACAATCCTTTCCTACTCTTCGACACAATCCGTAGTAAATGAACAAGTATCGTGGACGGACTAGTACTTTTTTTCGGTCCGTCCGTCAGTGATATCTAGAAGAAAAAAAAATCTCCGATTTGTCACTAGGAAAATTGTCCGTCCAACCAAGAGAGATACCCTCCTGAGGAAGTTGTCCGGAACTGGGATTTCCTGCGGACTTTACACGAAAATCTAGGAACAGATTTATGTCGAGCGGGTTTTCATCAAAACTGATACTGAGGATATTCACACAACTTCCAAAGTCATGAGTAAATAGTATAGTAGAGTAGTAGAGAATAAAAAAAAAAAATAAAAAAAAAATTAAACCAGGGGCGTCGCTCTGTATTGCGATGCGATGCGCAATTCGATGCGATAGCTCATTTCGAGTCGCAATTGGAACGCTTGTTTGAACTTGCTTTCTTTTTTCAGTTTTTACGAATCAAAAAACTATAAAAAAAACCGTTCCAATTGCGACTCGAAATAAGCTATCGCATCGCAATACAGATAGTAAGGTCCCAGAAAAATTCCCTTTTTCCCAAAATATCCGTGCGAATATGTTTCAGAAGCAAATTACATATATTTTAAATACAGATGTAGTAGGTTCCGTCATTTTTCAAAATTTGCGATTGAATTTGAAAATATTCTTTTTTTGGGTGTTTTCTCCTTTTTGAAACTAATTACATGAAAAACGATCTAATCAACAAACTGAAATAATTATGAGTTTCCTCTTTATTTTCTTTTTTTTTTTTTTTTCTTCTTTGATTTGCTTTCATTTATTCGCGATATGCTTTTTATCCCTGTTAGACCGCGACGCTATGCAAGCCAGCGCTCATGGTCTTCGGATTTTTTGATTAATTTTATTTTCGGTCTCAGCTAGCTTAGTATACATGTTTTAAATAGCCAAAAAGTTAGAGGAGAAAGCAAGAATTCGCTTAATATGCTTTCCAGACGAACAACGAAATCTCGGGATTTCAGAACAAAATTGAAATCGTCTGGATTTCAAATGTTGAATTTGTTCTAAAATTGTCGCAAAGCTCGAGATTTCGCTGTACGTCTGGAAAGCATATAAGATAGAAATTACTTTGGAAGGGTTAACACATTTTTTTTTTTTTTTGTGGGTAAGGGGGGTTTAAGAAGGTAGGGGGAATTGCTCTTATATCGAAAGGACTGTTTTTTGTTTGTTATTTTTAACGCACCTGCTGTTGCTGTTGTTGTTGCTGCTGCTGCGCTTGTTGTTGCTGTTGTTGTTGTTGTTGTTGTTGCTGCTGCTGTTGTTGCACGAGTGTGCCAATTACAGGTTTGGTTTCCAAATGCTGACGTTGATGCAACATTAAATGATTCTTCTGGAAGAACGCTTTACCGCAATCGCAGATATGCGTACGTACAGTACAACCGCCATTCGGATGACGGCGATTATGTTGCAATAGACCGTGTTTGGCTGCGAAACCTTTGCCGCAGCTACCACAGAAATGTGTTTTCGGTTTTGTTGGTGTTGGCTGCTGTTGTTGCACTTGTTGCTGCTGCTGCTGCTGTTGTTGCTGCTGCTGCTGCTGCTGCTGCTGTTGTTGCTGTGCATGTACTGGAAGGGTTTGTTGTAACTGTTGCTGCTGTTGCTGTTGATGATTCTGTTGTAGGGTCACCGATGTTGGTACAGTTGTGACAACAGTTTGCGGATGCGTTGCTGCTGCTGCCTGGACCAAAGTTGTCTGTGTCATCACTTGCCCCGTCGATGAGATAATCTGCACGGGCATGCCATTCTGTGCGACCAAATTTGGATTGGCAGCAACAACGGTTGTGCCCGGATTCAAACTTGCTGTATTTAAGAAATGACCGGGCAGTGCAGCGGTCAATGCACATAAATCGGTCATGAGACTCTTGTCACCGGTATGAAGTCGCAAATGAAGCGCAAGCGCTTCGCGGCTATTAAAGGCACTTCCACATTCACTATAAGGCAATAAATAAGGAGCGAGGTGGTAAGAAAGAAAGAGAGAAAGGGAGAGAGGAGAGAGAGAGAGAGAGAGAGAAAGAGAGAAAGATTGAGTAAACGTCATAAGTTGTGTGCATTTTTTTTATTTTTTTAAACTAACCGGCATCCATATTGAGGCCGAGAGATAGTATTGGCATCGTTAGTGGCAACGGTTAAAAGAGTTGGATTCGATGGATTACTAACAACAGTGATAGTCTGCGGCGCATGCGTTGCCTGTTGGGTTTGCTGTTGATTTTGCTGCTGTTGCCCGTGTGTTTGCTGCTGATGACCTGGAGCTTGATGAATCTATAGTAAGGGTAAACATATTCAGAAATAATTAGAAGATTTGCTCGGATTCGAACGTTTCATATGCTGTTGTTCGAGTATCGGATGTTTGTTATACGTTATAATTGTTATTCGTTCGACTCGGATTTCGTGTTTGAGTAGAATGGCTTTCCCAGTCGAACTAAATGGTAAAGGCCCCTGTAGTCCGAGCAATTCGATAATATGACAATCAGGCATGCTCTCTCTAGAAATCGAATCCCCACAAAAAAAAAACAAATCGAAATAGCTTAAATATCCTATTGAAATCACATTGATTTCGAATATTTTTTATTCGGATTCGATTTCTAGAGCATGCCTGATTGCCTTGCAAAATGTCTGTCGATTTGAAGCGGTTCTAAGCTGTGACTGTACATACATACAAATATTTCTGATACTGTCACAAATTACAAGTACCCACAATGTAAAGAAAAAACGATGAGGACATTATACAACTACCTGTATGGGATGCGGGGCCTGCTGTGTCGTTATAATCGTATTGGACGGCACGACATTAGTGTTGGTTGTATTTTGATTGACACCACCATGCGCATTGCGTATGTGCTGATTGAGTTCACCTTTAGTCATAAAACCTTCGCCGCAGGTTATGCAAGGATATGGTTGATCTCCAGCATGTATTCTTCTGATGAAGTGAAATAAAATAAAAGCAAACAGACAGAAAAGAAGAGAAAAGAAAAGAAAAAGTGGAAAAGAAAGAAGAAGAAAAGGGCGAAAAAACCATTGAAATTCAGAACCAAGTCAGGCGAGAAGCGAGAACTTACCGCATGTGCGAAACAAGCGTACGCTTCTGTAGAAACTCCTTGCCACACACGGTGCAGGAGTGCGGCACTTTTCCGTGTATACGTCCGTGATTGACAAGTTGAAATTTACGTGGGAAAGTAACACCACAATCGGGACAAACGAACGGATTGACAGATCCATGGAAGCTAAATGGAATAAGAAAATGTAATGTCCAATTAAGAAATCGTACGTGGGCGCGACTGTCGAAAACAAACCAACTCACCGCGAATGCATTATCAGATGGTTCTCCTGTGCGAAACTTTCGCCACACTCCTCACAGACGTATGGCCT
>CM035806.1:39836697-39871697 GCA_020466095.1 Chlorops oryzae
GAAAAACGCACGCTCGATTTCAGATTTCCTCATATGCAAAATAAATAAAAATTCAATTTTTCATCTTCTTCGTGGCTGCATCATGCGCCATTTTCAGTAAATTTCGCTTCAAAACTCGGTCGGATCGAATTTTTCCGTTTGCTTTTTTTCCAAAAAACTATTTGAGCGCTCGAATTTGTTTTCACTTGATGCACCCGATGGCGTGGTATGCGTTTTTCTTGAAAAAAAATTTTTTAATAAACAAAAAAATCCGCGAAAACTTTTTTATATAAATCAACAGACACCGAGACAATTGCCACACACTTTGTCATCATAGCACAGACGCCATTTTGGATTTGTATTTTGTGATTTTACGTACACGAAGAAGAACCTATGAACTCTTCGTGGCGATGTGTGAGGTTGCCGTATGGCGGGAATTCTACAATTTTCAATTCTCCTTTTAAGTTTCATTTGCAGTCACACAGCGAAAAACTTTTTGATTATATATCCATCTCGTTTTTATTTACAATTCCATTCGATTTATATTAGCGCATTCGATTTATGTAAACACTTGCACCAAAACGGAGATGTGGTAGCACCTGCCCCATACCAAGAGCAAACAAACACGAATGAAATCCACGAACACAACTGACGCTAACCGAACCAACACTACAAACGGCTTCAAATTCGCCGCCGAAGTCGAACGCAGCGTTGCATTTACGAGAGCACAAGTAAAAAGAAAACTTTTGGTATAGACACGAACTTTTTGGTATAGAGATCTAGTTCAGACGCAAACTTTTGGTATAGAGATCTAGTCCGGACGCAAACTTTTAGTATAGAGATCTAGTCCAGACGCAAACTTTTGGTATAGAGATCTAGTTGAGACACACCTGAACTTTTGACTTAGCTCCGAAATGCATTTTACATACATTTTAGGGTAATCATACAAGGAGTTGCCCTACGGCTTTGAAATTTGGCATGGACGTTCATTTGTGAATTGCTAAGAGATTCAAAAATCGAACCACCCCAACCCCCTCAAACAGAAAACGGGTTTTTGCAAAATCCACAATTTTGAACCCACGGAACCCACATTCGGAACATAGCTTGATGTTGTGCCCCAAAGTCGGAAAGTATACCGAATTTATTTTAATTTGCTTTGCATGCAAAATTTCATTGTATTGAAATCACGCAAACTTGCAAGCATGAATTGTATGGAATTTACGCAAACATTGAAATGTATGGAAAATCCTTAATGTATTGAAATCTCCAGAGGCAGATTTACCGAATAGCCAACATAGACAGCTACATAGAGCGGAAAATTGTCTTAATCCACCCCTGGAAATCACGCAAACATATACATATGCGTATGCAACCATGCATGCAATGTATCCCAGCAGCGAAATGGTCAATGCATGCCAACGACATCGACTCCTGAAGTGACTATAAGGTAATGCAAGTGCATTACTATTTGGGTGAAATGCTCCCAGGGACGCAAATAGAGAAAGAATGCTTTGGTAGTGCTGATATTGGCCACAGTGGTATATTGAACAATTATGAGACTTTAATCAAAAAACTTTTTGGACGGGGGTTACAGAGGAATTGTAGAGAGTTTTGGACCAAAAACTAAAAAAAATCCGAAAAATTCATGAATCCAAAATCGATTAAAATCTATATATAATATATATATGTATATATGTAGATTAAGTGAAAAATTCTAAGAATTTTGGGGCTAAAATTTTTTCAAAAACTTCCTCTGTTGGTCCTATAATAATTTAATAAAATATTGTTCATAAGTATCCCTCCTAAATTAATATCACGCGGGTATATACAAGGAACAGAATTTTAAAGCCTTTCCATACTTTTTAACGATAGTATACGCAGTTTTGCATGACGCCTATAATTCTAATTTGCTTTTTAAAATTTGACAGATAAGACTCGCAGAATTTCTGAACATTTTGCACGACGTGATGCAACAAGAAGGCGTATCAGTTTTTCTAATATGTGGGTTTGATAGAGCTGGAGAGCTATCGATTGTACGAGAATCGATAGCTCGATAATCGATAGATGCAATAATCGATTTTTGAATCAATCGATAGCTTCATTAAGTTATAGGTTCAATAATCGATAGCTTCAAATTCGTATAAATAATCGATATTTTCGATAATAGATCGTGGGATTAATCGATAGCTTCAATAATCTATGGTTTCAACAACAGATCGGTTCAAAAATCGATAATTTCAACAATTGATAGTTTCAATTATAGATCGGTTGAATAATCGATTGTCCGAATAATCGATATCAACTTCGATGGTCGATACTATAAATAATTATTTATAATCGGTAGTTTCGATAATCTGTTGTAGGATTAATCGATAGTTTCAATAATCAATGGTTTCAATAATGGATAGGTTCAAAAATCGATAGTTCCAATAATTGATCGGTTCAATAATCGATTGTCTGAATAATCGACATGTTCAATAATCGATAACTTCTATAATCGATAGTTTCAATGATCGATCGTTTCTATTATCGATTGTATGATTAATCGATATTTTCAACAATAGATAGTTTCGATGATTGATAGTTTCCAGAGCCGATAGTTTATATAATCAATAATTTTAAAAATTTAGAATTTTAATACTTTTATTAATTTTTTAAAAAAATTTTCTTTATTAAGTACATATTTATTAAGTATTTTATTATTGATTTTTCTCGAACGTTAACATAAATCAAGCAAACGCGAATGAGATCTCTCGGTGGCTTAGTAGAAGCGTGTTCGCTTAGCAATCTGAAGTGCTCGAGTTCGATTCCTCGATCAGGCGAAAAAACGATATGCAAATATTAAGGACTTGAAAGAGAAAACTCAATTTCAAAGGAAAAATGGTTCAACCCGGAGAGGATAAAATAAGTCGCAAAGCCATAAAATGAAACTTCCATCCTTTCTGAAAACTAAATGCCAACTTGTTGAAAAAGCGAAAAATACGTTTTCTATACTTGAATTATTTCAACTTCATTTTTCGTCGGAAAATTTCCGAAAATGAAAACACGTATATAATTTCAAAAACTACTTTGTGTGAACAGCCTTATTTTCGAAAATACAATGCAGTTACAATGTAGGAAATGCCACCCCCTCACTCGACCTAAATAAAAAGACCTTCATAAAAATTGAAATATGATTTTTCGCCCGAGGCCGATGCCCCATTCGAGCCGCCCTCACTAGGCTACTGCTTGGGAAGCAGCCCAAGGTAAGAATGGTTATTTGCCAGTGACAGCTCAACATTAAAAAATAGATTTCAACGCATTGATTGGCTAAATTAAGAAGTAGCAGTACTGGTATTTTTGTGACTAGTCGGGGAGTAGTTGGAATTATTGCAGGGTTATGACTCGTTTCATTACATTAGCTTACAGTATTTTCCCGGGACATCAAAATGCACTTACTTATCGATTTTGGCCTTCTAAGCCTAATTTTCTACATAAATATTATATTTGTAATTTTTTTCATGGGAGTATTGCAGCTTTTTCGAACAGAACTCGACAGCGTATCATCCGATGAGTCATTAAATCAAAGAAAACTTACCCCACTATAACTTTTCCTTAGATAGTGTTGGGATCGTTTGAGAAAATAAGATTCCGTAGAGCTTCAAACCTTAAAGAGGAACACCTACTTTTGGAGGGGATATCTGAAAAATTTTCTTTCATCGGCATCTAAAAGATCGATCGCAAGCAAAATATTTGTTTCCCCATTTTTCGTTTAAAGTCGGTTCCTTACCCAACAAAATGGGATATATGTTCATTTTTAAAATCTATGGATAAATGGCAAAGATATAATTTCAAAGGTGAGGGAAAAAAGCCAATGTAAACAATGAAAATTACAAATTTAAGCCTTAAAGTATGCAACATATTTTTGTAATAGGACTTTTTGCTTTCATTTTTATACCAGCGTAAGCGGGGTATATTAGTTTTGTGCAAATCTTGTAACAGGGAGAATTAAGCTCCGGAGATATAGACAAATATATATAGAAATGATCAGGATCAAAAACTGAATCGATTTAGACATGTCCGTCTGTCCGTCCGTCCGTCCGGTCGTCTGTCCGTCCGTGGTCGGATCTCCTCCGAAACGGCTGAACCAATGAAGTCGAAATTTGGTACACATGTATATCGGGGTCCGAGTATGATCCTAAGTAAAATTGGGAGACATCCGCCCACTGCCACGCCCACAAATGAATTTATTGTGTTTTCAGTAAAATGCTTGTAACTTGCGAACCACTCAACACATTCCATTGATACTTGGTGTACTGGTAAACTACAAAAAGGGACATATCCTGGAAAAAAATGGACGCCGCCCTCCTCGAGCCACGCCCACAAATAAGGGCTTATCGTAACTTGTGAAGTAAAAGGCGTAGAAGCTTCAAATTCGCAACATAGTTGACCAAGGCGAATGAAAGGTGAAGGAAAATATTTTATGTGGCCCGCCCACTGCCACGCCGACAAATAGAGAAGCAAAACATAGTGCGCTCATAGTGTCGGGACGCTGGGTATTTCAAAGTCGGGCTTGACCGACTTTAGCTTTCTTACTTGTTTATTTTGTTTTTTGAAAAAATATTTTCAGTTTAGAGGGCCAAAATCCATGAGAAAAGCGTGTGTGTGTGTGTGTGTGTTGAATGGTGAGTTCTTCTTCGGATACATATAAATAGTAGAGTCTGGATAAGTTGAACTAATTTTTGCAGGGGCTTTTCATACTTCCGAGTCTGTTCAGATTATCGATACTCAAGTTTGTATATTTAATTTTCTTTATTTAGTCAAAATATGCACACAAATTTATATGTTAGGTTAAAAAACAATTATTTTGCAAAACTGAGTTTAAAAAGAAAAGGCTTATGCTCCTTACAGACTATTGAATTTAACTGATTTTAGCTGCATTTATCTTCTTTAAATGCAGAAATAAAATCATGAGTTTAATTGTTTCATATTGCAACACTTTCCTTTTTGGTGCTAAATTCCGATTTAACTTTTAAATGCTAAAGTCACAACAGCTAAATTCAGTTAAATCCAATAGTCTGATAGCGGCATTAAAAGGTTCACGTTTAGTGTTTACGTGTTCTCCTAAGGATATTCGAATGGGCTTTTAGCCGAAAGTTAGAATACCAGCGTAATCTGCTGCATTAACCTCAATCCATTTGTTCAAACCACCGAGGAGTTTACTCTATCCGGGGCTCAGCCTATCCAGACTCGACTGTACTTTAAGCTTCCCGCAGGGGGAACCATTTATGATTTTCGGGCTTGGGAAATCCGCGGACCCTAGCCAAATGTCCACCAATTTTCACCATTCTGCTTGGTGGTTTGGATACGGCCCAAGTATCGTGGGGGTTGTGGTATCTATGAGGTAAGTATCGCTCTGGATCTCGACCCAGGTTTGCCGATTCGGTCCACGCCCGCTGATAAGGCAAAATGGGTACACTGTCGTTTGTGGAGCGCAGTGGAGACATTCGTATCTTGTGATACTGTGATGGAAGCACCACGTGTACGATAGGAACTCCTTACAATCAATACTCTTTGGCCTTAATTGATAGAGTTTTTTTCTTTTATACATATGTATATCAACAGAAGAGGCATACGCAGGGGATCGTTTCGGGGTCTTCAATCCGCTTTTCCGAAATGCGACAATTCATAGGGGAAAACGGGAAATTATTTTCTATGCAAATTTTTATTTTCTTCTTTTAAAATTGCTCTTGAAATAATTTTGTGCGTACGCAGTATTTTCCTCCTTGCCCCTTGAGAAAATTAAGTCCTGAATTCAAACAGGGACCAGTCCGATAAAAAAAAAATCGATCAAATTATTCGCAAATGGGATCATTTCTTTTTTATACCCGACACACTCTGTGTGTCCATCTCTCCGTCTGTCTGTCGGTCTGCCTCTCCGTATGTTTGTACACAGTTTTCTTATCGAAGGAGTTGAACTATCTTGCGTATTCACAGGAACATGAGTAAGAATAAGTTGGAGAATGGACCGGATCGGCATATTTTTAGGGATACCATCAGTACTAGGGTTCGCTACAAAAATCCCAAAAACTGCCCTTCGATTAGATTTCTAAAAATACTTCATCTTCGTGATCTTCGTCTTGGGGCGTGTTTAAAAAAAAATATTCAAAAATGTAAATATGTATGTCTGTGTCGGGCAGTAGCGTAGCGAGGGGGCTCCAAGAGGTCAGCCGCCCCGGGCACTAAATCATATTTCAATTTTTATGAAGGTAATTTTTTTTAGGCCGGTTGGAGGGGACGGCAGTTCCTGTAATGTGCCTGTATTGTGCCCCCATCGAGCCCCGGGCGCCGAAATGTCTCGCTACGCCACTGGCTTCGTGTATTGTATTCTCAGGCTCGCTTGACCATAACACCATAATTGTTTTGATTGGGCATTTTTTAGATGCAATGGATTACACTGAAGGGAAAAATTACCCAAAACAAAGGCCACTATCAATCGGTAAATGTTTGCACTTAATCATTTGATCAACCCACCACAATTGTAAGCCTTTATTATCAGGCCCTCGAAAAATACTTAACATGCCTAAAAGATAAATTAACCCGTTAAATCATCTGCTCCGTATTGCAGGGCCGAATCGATCCACAGAAAAACATCACTTTAAGTGCCAGACATTCTAACAAAAAAAAAAAAAAAAAAAACAAAGGAAAGGAAAGGAAAGGAAACATTTGACAGACACCGGGGGGGACTCTAAAGGTAATTAAATTAAAATTAAATTTAAAAAAAAATTAATTAATTAATAAACAAAGGTAGCGTAATTACAGTAAAGCGAAAAGTAGGACTCAAAAAAAATGGCTTCAGAAAATTCTTTGGTAAAAAAAAGCGCAGCGAAATAAAACGAAACCTTGCAATGAGAACACGTTCGTATACCTATACCAAAAACGTTAAGCAGGGCAAATTTTTTCCAAAAGAAGAAAAATCCAAGAAATCAAGCGCTGAGCACACAGGTGGCAGCAAATCATTTTCGGCTGTGTTAGAATCTGAATGCCACACGGTCGCACGGAACGCCGTCGAAACGCCGCGGCCAGAAACTGAGCTGCTTCTTTGGCATGGAATATCGGAATCGGAATCGGAATCGGAATAGGTGTATTGCAGAAGCAGACGAAGGCTAAGACGAAGACGAAGAAGATGAAGAAGTGGTGAAGGTGAGAAAGCGGGGGGAACTCGCTCTAGCCTGTTAGACAGCCAGCATTTTAGCCTCGACGATCCGTAGATTTTGTTGGGCTTTTCGTGTTTTTCTCTTCTTTTTTTTCGTTTTTTTTTTGTTTTTGTTTTGTTTTGGCTTAAACGGTTCCACTTGACGCTACAACGTCGCAGTCGAATATTTCTCAATCAACTCAAATGCTGGTGTTGCTGTTGTTGTTGGTAGTGCTGCAGCGCGCACAACTTTGCGATGGCCTAAATCTGAGGCCTTGAGGAATCGCGCAGCTGTGTGCGTGAACGTGCATAAATGTATATGCATGCATGTATGTACGTATGTATATACATATGTGTGTGTGTGTGTGTGTGTGTTGTTTGCGTTGTGGGTTTTTTCTTTTCTTTTTGCTTCAGTTATTGTTGCTTTTGTTTTTGTTTTTGTTTGCCCGAGAGGAAGTAAGGGACGCCGAGGTGTATGCGAGCACCCATTCAGCGCGCTGCACTGCACTGAATTGCACTGCACTTCACAGAGTCGGTACCTACAACTCTCTACACTGTCGGCAACGACAACGGCAATAATATTTCGAGCGCGAAGTTTCTTTTCTAGTTTCTTTTCGGATGTGTTATTCGCTTGTTGGCGCGCGCTCGCATATCTTTAATTCCGTTTTCGTTTTCGAGCCTTTGGCGTGATTGTCATACGTGTTCTCGAATCGCGTCATCATTTTCGTCGTCTCGCGTCACTCTCGCCAACTCGCCAACTCGCCATTCGCCCCTCATCCCACACAACTCGACCGTCGTCTTAAGTTTTGTTTTGACATTTGCATTCGCGTGCGCATTCGCATTCGCATTCGCGGTCGCATCGAGCTCGGAGAATTTCTCTTTCCATCACGTCGTTCGTTGGACTATTTCTGGAAGCACCCGAAGGATAACACACAGCGACATAACAATAGAATAAGTACGCAAAAAGGAGAACGTGCAAAAGACAGCAGCAGCAAATTCTTTCCCTCCCCCTGACATTTGAAAGCCATCGTAGACAATCATAGATGCGTGTCTGTGTAGCGCGTGGGAATTAAGATATATTGCAGCTGGGCGCTGGCAGCGTTACAGCGCAGCGTTGATCCGTTTTCGAAAGCGCTTTAAGTATCAATGCCGCCCACACACACCTGACCGAAACACACACAAGCGCGCGCACAGGTAAACCCACCCAGCGGCAAATGTCCCGCTGACATCATCGATCAAGTCACGGTGACTTTGGATCCGGTATGCATGACAATTCATATGACACTTTGTATGACATTTGTACAGGAGCTGGACAGTGAATTCATCGGTGACATTGTCATGCTAGGGGGTGCGATGGCGAAAAAAGCATTTAAGAGCAGCACATTATTGCTCATTTCTCTCTAAATTTCAATTTATAGAAACCAGTATGATAACTCTCTTTTTTGCCCTCTCTTTGAATATTTCGAAAAAATTTTAAAAATCTATTTTCAACAATTTTTGTTCGCCTCAGCCAGGGATCGAACCAGTGCTGGGTGGTCTTTTTTTTGACTGGAATTCCCTCAAAAATTCCTAAAATTATCATTTTTTCCCCTTTAGTCTCATCAAAATTCCCACAAAAATCCCACTTGTTAAATGAACAAATTTTTACAGGAAAATGAATAAGAAATTGAAATATTACTTATTACAAATTTATTAAATTATGTGAACAAAAATAAAAAGAAACTTCATAAAATAAAACAAAATAAATTCATCAAAATACTGAGGTTATATACGCTTAAATCTTATTCTACAGTCGAACCAACATCGATTAACCGAACATCGACGTACTTTTTAATATCGATATCTCTTTGAAAACAAAATTTGTTGAAAAAACAGTTGATTTCAACGATATATTGGTCGATCGATATTCTTTCCGCGGTGTTAACCATCGTACAAAATGTAGAAAATCCCAATTCCCACATTTTGCACTACGCGAAAGTAAAAATTCCCTTTTCCCACTTGATCAAAATTTTCGACTAAAATTCCCACAAGTTCCCAGCACTGGATCGAACCCGCGATATTCGGACACTGAGTCGAGCACTCATCATCTACACCACTTCATGCTAACGCTGAACTGACGCTAAAACCTTATTTAAATTTCAGTAGCCAATGAGAGTCAAGCATATGAACAGCATCCCTCCACGATGACATGTCCCCCCAAGATGTCATGCATGAAAATGTCCCATATATGTCATCGATGAAATCACTGGTGACTTTGTCATGCAGGAGATAATTTTCCGCTGGGTAGATTCTTATGTTCGCCCACACATTAAAATAAGCTTACTCCTCTTGGGCTCTTACGCTCTCACGCTTGTCACTCTCATGCTCCTCTAAACGCCCCCGACTCAGCCACATCCTCAGCCCCCACCAACGCCATTACCAACGCCCACGCCACCGCCCCCCCCGCCCCCGGCCCCCATTAGCTCTACTTTCAACGTCACACTTGCCTGCTTGCTCGCATGCTCGTAGATGGACGTGTGTGTGCGTCTTTGCGCTGCGACGCGCGGTGCATGGTGCAATGTTGAAGTGCACCTTGCATTACAAAATTGCATATTGCAAAATAGAAGCAACAACAACAACAAAAACGACAGCGACGACGACGACTGTAACAACAAAAGCGGCATCGATGGCGGTGTCGGTGGCGGTGTCGGCGGCAGCGTGTTCCAGATTCGCCGTTCGAGTTGGGCTCGTGTGCATGTGTGCTCATGTGTGTGCACTGTGCTGCCGTTCGGCCGCTGACGTAGGGAAAATGTGTGTTGTGTGGTGCGGGAATATTTAATGCTAATATGCCCCACTCACCGAGTGAGCTCATACAATTCATTTACATATGTACCTACTTAAATGCATGAATGCATGCTACGAGTTCGAGTTCGCATGTGTGGCTGTGTGTGTTTGTTTCCCACTTTGAATGCGTTTGGAATGCAAGTGTTTGCTGATACGTGCATGGTTCTCTCGATTTCTTGCCATTTTTTCCGTTTTATTTTTTCTTCTTTTTTACGAAAAACTAAAAGTATTCAGGGCATACGATTGCTGCGAATCGAGTACTCGTTACCCATGCGAGTCCATCCATCCATCCATCCGTCTATCTATCTATTAGCCGCCTGTAATTTCTTTGCGCCGCTGCTGGCTGCTGGCTGCTGGCTGTTGGCGTTTAGCTCGTTGGCATCGTCGCGTTACATTGACATTTTCATCTTTTGGGGGCTTGAGCAATCAGCGTGGAGTAACTATTACAAAAAGTCGTTTTGGTTCTTTTTATACCCGACACACTCTGTGTCGAAGGTATATTGCGTTTGTGTGGTTGTGTTTAACACCCAGAACCAGTCGAGATAGACTATACAAAATGTATATAGAAATGGTCAGCGTCACCAGGAGATTCGATTTAGACATGTCCGTCCGTCCGTCCGTCCGTCCGTCTGTCTGTCTGTCTGTCTGTTCTGTCCGTCTGTATACAGTTATCTTATCGAAGGAGTTGAGCTATCTTGACAAAATTTGGTATGCGTGCTCACGGGAACATGAGTAAGAACAAGTTCGAGAACGGACCCAATCGGACCATTGTTAGGGGTACCTCCAGTACTAGGGTCTGTTACAAAAATTCCAAAACTGCTTAAAAATCGGACTTTTTCGAAATATTTTAATGAAACATAGAATTTGAGCGTATATTTAAGCCTCCGATTATAATTACACAACAATTGAAAAAGTGGGCGTGGCAAACGGGCAGTTTTTATAAAGAACTTTAACAAAAGTCGGTATATGGGGCCCCTTATGGCCTTAAATAACTCTTGATATGAAAAACTATTTGAACATGTGTGTCTGTGTCGGGTATTATATTGTCAGGCTCGCCTGACTATAACACCCTTACTTGTTTTTTTTTTTTTTCTTCTTTCATGTTGAGTTAATTACTCGTTTTGAATGAATGAGCTTGAAATCGGCTCACGAGCCTTACATAGCGTGCAAGTGGTTTCTGAAGTCGTTGGTTGGTTGGGTGAGGCAGATGACAAACGTACATACGTGCATACATATAGGACAACAAAGCTGGATTAATGAGCTAACAATGAGTTCAATATGAGGTAAATATGATAAAAATGTGAGCTATTTCTCTTACATTGAGTATGACAGTGATAAGAATTTGCATATTGTAGATATCTCAATATAAGTTATTAACCCTTTATTGGCTGATAGATTTAAATCAAATTTTATGAACATTTTTGCAGTAAATGGTTTCATTAACCCTTTATTGTCCGATAGATTTAAAAAAATTGAAGAAACATTTTCACACTTACTGGTTTTATTAACCCTTCATTGGCTGATAGATAAAAAATCGATGAACAATTTTCGCCGTTAATGGTTAAATTAACCCTTCATTGACTAATAAATTTAAAAAATTGAAGAAAAATGTTCGCTGCAAGTGGTTTCATTAACCCTTCACAGAACGATATAAGTATTTACAAAGTGGGGGATTGTTTTTCGCAGTAAATGGTTTTTTTTTTTTTTTTGCAGAAACCATACATGGGTTCTTATGCGATAAAGGGTTAAACTAATTGCCTTGATGGATCGGCTAGTGCAAAAGGTTTGAATGTTTGAAATGAGGAAATTGAGTGAATTTTTGAAACTTATTTAACTTGTTTATTCCTTACGTATTTAATGGACAGCCCCTAACTCCAAAAATAAGAATATCTCTATATTTGCTAACCTAAGACCCCACAACCTTTGTTTTTTATTTTTATTTTTTTATTTTAATTATTTTCAAAATAATATTCTTCAATTGAACTGAAATATTGGTTAATTGCTCGGTGTTTAAGGTCACCAGCGACAATTTCATGAATGGTATATACATACTTATATACAATCAGCTAGTGCCCTTCATCCCAGACCAGTAAGATGCAAATTAATATATCAAAATACCAAATATAGGAGCAAAACTTCTGCTCGATGAAGTTTTCTTTGAAGTTTTTGCTAAATATGGACCCGATGGAGCTATAGAGACCTCAAATTCGGATTCAGGATTCTTAGTGCCAGCATAGACCCCCAGATTAGACACATTTTTGTGGTGCCATAAATTAAAAAAACATTATTTAAGAGGTCTGGTCCATAATCAACCCTGCACGGTCCCATGGAAATATGTTGAATACCACAAATTATAGATAAACAAAACAGCCGATGGGAAAAAACAATGGGTAAACGTTGGTAATGTCGCGGTGGAACGACGTATATATGTATGTATGCAGCTTGAGAGTAAGTGATGCCTCCAAAATTTATCATTCAATTTTCAAAAAAAATCGAAGGACAAGTATCGGAACAACATACAAATGCCCTTCTAGTGAAACTGGAAGCCCATTAATGAATGTAATTCGCGATAGAATGAAATGTCCAAATACTTTTGCTCAGCAACTACCCCCCGCCCAGATATGAAATCCCACACATATATATTATATATAATATTCGAACCCCCCGCATTCATTGCCTTACTTTTCCAGTTTTCTAGAAATTGCAAGTGATCATGTCTTGATACTTGGCTTAATTCCAACTGTCACTGTCACTATGCAAACGCAATAGTCATGAACTGCAGCAGCAGCAACAACAACAACAACTATGTATGTATGAGCCTCTACGACCATAATAAATAAATAACAGCAACAATCCGAAAGAGTTCATTAATGAATTTTCTTTTCAGTTGTTATTGTTATTGTTGTTGTTGTTGTTTCTTGTTGTTGTTGCTGCAATTATTTGTTGCTGTTTGTTCGAATTTTGACGCAATTGGCCAATCAACAATCGAAACCAACAAGAATCTGGTCGGTCGGGGAACTGGTTTATTTAAGAATTGCCTTCTTCGTCTACGATGTTTTGTTTTTCATTAATGTTGCCTTTGTTGTTGCTATTACTATTGTATTTTATTATATGTATTGCTGTTTTTCACTGTTGTTGTCGCTTGCCGTTGTTGTAATTCTCGCCAATCTCGCGGGATTGCGAAACACGGAGACCGAAGCCGCAGGTTCTTTTTTTTTTGTTTTTTAACTTAAATAACCTAAAAACAAAAAAATAGTAACAGCAACAATAACAACGAAACATTGAGAACAACAACAACAGCAGCAGCAGCAGCAACAATAACAACGACATCTTTAAGATTCAATAACACCAAAGCAACAGCAGTCACAATCGTCGTCACGACGACCTAGTGAACCAACAACGACTTGAAACAACAATAAGATCCCAACAACAATAACAACAAAAATTATACTAAATAAAAGATGTAAAAAAATAAAAATAAAATAAGAATAAAAGAAAAACAAAATGAACCAACAACAAGAACAACAATCAAACTCGAAAACTATTACAGCAAAAGCTTCAAAACCACCAACAAAAATAACAACAATAACAACAACAAAAGCAATAGCAATAGCAACAGCAACACCAGCAGAAACGGCATTCAATGGACCACAAAGAAAAGACAAGTAAAGAGAACAGATCGTGGACTTCGGCAGATCGTCTCGTACAGCGAGCGAACAGGGTCGTTATGAATGGAATAAAATGATTTACAAGCCACAGGGGCGCACGAATTCATATATATGTATATATGTACATATACAGTCGGAACTCTCTGTATAACGGATTTCTCTCAAGGCTTTTTTGGCTAAATTTTTAGTGCCTCTTTTCTCCTTATAACGAATTCTCTCTATAACGAATCAGTCCTATTCTAAATGAATATTCCCCGGGAGTTTTTCCCCAGAAAATTTTCTAAGCGGAAAAAGGAAGGTTTCTAGCCGTCAATAAAAGAAAAAATGTGATGAACTTTTCTTAAAAATGTTTATAAGTAATACTTGGTTCCTAAATATTCGTTTCCCCAGTGTGCTCAGAAGGGGGCAGAGTTTTTTTCAAATCCGCACGGAAAAACTCCCGGGGTATACATACCTACTTATTTAGAATCGGGCTGAATATCTTTTCCGGTCCCTTGAAATTCGTCATAGACAGTTTCGACTGTATGTACAATGGTATGTTATATGGCGGAAATTCGACTAGAATCCGCCAAAAATTTTAACTTCACAAATCCGAAAAGATTGAAATTTCTTAAAATATGTTTTTCCGCCGCTCGATCACACTCACACTCACTTGTGTGTTCATACATACACATTTATGTATGGCCGCTGTGCGCCTGTACGTTTGTACGTTGGTGGCGCTCCTGTGCTAGCCATGGAATGAATGATTGCTGTAGCCAGCGTGCAAGTGAGCGCGCGTTCAAAGCCCGTAGCGCCTTGCCTTGGTTTCTTTAATTCCGATTTCGACATTTCTGCATCTCGATTATATGGCGCTCTCGAGGTCTTTTCAAGCATTGGGGCTTCTATTCAATACTTTCAACTCTATACGTCCCACTGTGTTTTTCTCAACCTGCTCGATTGGTTCCACACTCTTCCTCTTTCCTTCCCTTGTAGCATAGTTCCGTTTCGCGTTGCGTTGCGTTGCGTTGCGTCGTGCAGTGTGGTTTAGTGTGGTGTCGTGCCGAGCAGAGCAGAGCAGAGCCGAGCCGTACCGTACCGTGGCGTTGCGCTATTTGCTTTGCTTCTTTGCAAAAGCTCTTTTTTTTTTTGCTTTTGTTTTGTCTTTTCTAATGCAAGATTTCAAGCACAGCATAACATTTTCGATGCCATGGTTCGTTCAATAAATTATGAGCTTTAATGAAGAGAGAATTTTTTGATTTGATTTTTCTGCATGGAATGGTAGACCATTAGATTATTCGACTCCTAGAAAGAGAGAACTAACACTTGAGTTTATAGATTAAAGTGAAACCTTCATTATGTGGACCGCAAGGATGATAGATTATAAGGTTACGGCAATCAGAGTTCAAATTGATTGGTTCATTTTTTTTTTTTTTTTTGTTTTAAATAAATTTAAGTGATTGAATAATTTATATGTGTCTCTCAATGTTACGTCATTTTAGAAATTTTTATTTCATTCAAAAATGCAGACAGCCATGTTTTAATACGCCGACATATCGTTGACTCGCAAAAATGTATCCATTTGAAGGGCAGCGCTATCATTGTATCGTTGCTTTTTGAAAGTACACACCATAGAAGTTATTTTGGAAGTACATTACCAAAGTAATGCATTTTTTCATCGATGAAATAGGAATGCAAAAAGGAATTCAAAGTAAATTGAACACATTTGCATGGAGAGGTATTCGAAAAGGTAATTTTTAAATCCGTAAATTCAATATATTTTGCATTACTTGAGAATGCAAATAGCAATGCATTACAAAATCAAGCCTTTTCGATTACTTTTTGTACGGCTGGGAATGCAAATAGTCGTGAATTACATTCGCTAGGAAATCGCCGTGTTAAAAATAATCGATTCTGTAATGCATAAACAGTACGCCTTTTGAATTACTTTTTGCATTACCATCGGTTACAAATAACTGCTGGGATCCAATTCCATAAAATTATATCCAAACCGGCAACGATGTCTTTAAATCGATTGGAATTTTTAAAACCCTCACCTTACGGTAGATCTGGAAGAGTTTCGGCAGCTATTCCTGGTGGACGATAGTGTAAAAGCGATAGTGGACGAATAAAACTATCGATTGTTATTCGATACTTTCGGCAGAAAACTGAAAATATGAAAATAAAAATTATTAATGCAATCATGGTAAGGGGCTGTCCATTAATGGATACCGGGGAAATAATTGTCCGTCAGACATATTAAGCAATCGCTGTTCTATTTTCGTTTTTTTTTTTTGTCCACATCTGTATAATATATCGATATATAGATGTAGTTAATGACAAGCCCATATAGAACTATAGCTGCAACTTCGGCCAAATTTTGGCGCGTTATGGCATGATTTGGTGAAAAAGTTCAACTGTGTTGAACCACGCCATAAGTCGAGTGCTGTGGTGAACCACGTAATAGAAAGTGTGGTGTACCACGTAATAGCTTTTGGCCGAAGTTGCAGCTATAGTTCTATATGGACAAGCCAAAACCATCGAAAGTCAGGTCCATATAATAATATAGGGGACACTTACAACAACAACCAAATTCCGTGGTGAACTAGTGATGCTATAATTTTTGGAGTATTCACTCAATTTTGTAACTAAACATACTTGCGTTGAATTTTTTTAATGTTTTCGTTTTAATGTAAAACTTTTTAAGTTTTTTATGATAGTTTATGCAATTCTGTACCCTTTTCATTCTGAAGAGATCCAAAAATATATAGTTTATGCATTCTATTTATCATGATATGTAATAAGTACTTGAGCCACTAATTATGTATCGAGCAATTTTAGTTATGATATCACTGAATATTTCATATCAACCACAGAAGTGGTGGAATTCAAACTATTTGAGAATCGGTCATATTCGACGCATGAGTACTCTGCTTTATCGTTCCTCAATAATATGAAAAATTTTAACTAATTTTTTTTTGATTTTATAAAAATAACATATTTTGCTGAAAAATAAAATTAGTTCTTATGAAAAACCATTGATTAACACTTATATATAACTGATTTTTAACAGATATTTTAGTTCATGTTACAAGATTATAAAATATTTGTTAGACCGGAACCGGAATTTTCAGGGGGCGTGCTACGTTTTTGATTTTTCCATAAGAATGCATGCACAGGGGGCCTACTTCAATTCAACACACACGTTTTTTGCCAAGTGGCCATCTATAGTACCATATAGAACTATAGCTGCAACTTCGGCCAAAAGCTATTACGTGGTACACCACACTTTCTATTACGTGGTTCACCACAGCACTCGACTTATGGCGTGGTTCAACACAGTTGAACTTTTTCACCAAATCATGCCATAACGCGCCAAAATTTGGCCGAAGTTGCAGCTATAGTTCTATATGGTGGCAGCCACACTAACCAACCAACCCAACCATGTACTTTCCAATCTGGTGGACGAAAAGCGACACACACATATGGACACCATGATTGTCAACATAAGTAGGTACATATGGGAGGTTTAAAACAAAAGAAGTCTAATGTATTGAATTCTTTTTTGTCTCATCATTCTCGATACTACCAATTTTCATACTTAGATGTGGGTATTTATAAATTCGTTAAAAATGTGCTACGGAGCATGAATTAATTGAACCGCCACGTTAACTAGTGCTTCCATATTCATTGGCGCGAAGTATTGCATTCGTTCTAATGGTTTCATGTGATGGCTTGATGTCTTAAACGATCGCAATTTATAAGTAGTTAATTTTGCAATAACGCGAAATACTTACAAATGGCAACGAAAGCTGCAACGGTCATTCGCATCCTCAAAGCAGTTGGTTCTGGTGTTTCCATTACTTCAAGTACCGATTGGTGATTTAAGGCCAAAAGTTATTCGTCATTGAGCACGAGAAGGCGTTTAATAATAGCGAAATTCGTTCGCCTTTTTAAAACCGTTGGGCAAACGAATCAAATTGATATGAATTGACTTGAATTGCCAGCAACAAGGAGCAGTAAAAACGAAAACGAAAACGAAAACAAAACCAAAAACAAAAACAAACACAAAAGCAACGAAAAGACTATCAACAATAATAAAAAGAAAAACTCCCATTGCCTGAATTCTTGACGCACAACAAAAACACACAACTCTTTGACACAATAGCGAATTAAACAACAACAACACCAACAATCGCAGGCTGCTCGAGCAGGTCGTCTTCTCAATAGCAATAAAACGCATTGCGTTGGCGGCTAAGCTCATGCACTCAATAGAATCGCGCACACAGTCACACGATCGCTCTCGTCGCACGTTGACACATACACCAGCGCAGCCGTAGGCGTAGAAGTGAGCGACGGTGCAGAGCGAAGAAGAGCAGAAACAGAAGGTAAGAAGCCGAGCAGCAGAAGACGACGAAGACGAAGAAGAGGCCCACTTCAAACCTGTTGACCTAATTTTTAACTGACTGACTGTGTGAGTGATGTGGAAGAGAACGCAACGACGCGAAGACGAGCGCACGAGTGCAAACATAGCCGCTACGTTTTTTGTTTGCCGTCTCTGTGAATATGCTCGTTCGTCTCTCTCCCCGTCGTTCTCCTTCCTGGTTTTTTGTGTGTGTGTGTGTGTGTGTTTGTGTATGCACGCTTGTGGTGAATTGGTGTGGTGAAGTTCAAAAGCTAAAAAAAAAAGGTTAACAGATTCCCGTTTACATTGTTGGCTGATGACTCGCTTCGGCATTCATTTTCAGTGTTTCGTACGGCCAAGAATACGTAACGTGCGAAAGCGGAATTCGAATTCGGAACCAAAACCGAAACTAATATCACAATCGAAATCGTTGATTAGTAGGCACTCGGCCGCATACGCTATCTTAACGTCAAGCAGCCAAAACAGAATATTAAAAGAAAAAAAAAAAAAAAAAAGAAAGAAAATACGAAAGAAAAAATTAAGGCATGCTAACAACACGCGTTCGAGCAACACAGTTAACCGGACACTTTTAGTTCCGTCCGGGACATTCGTCGACGTCATTTCCGTTTTGTTTTGTTGCCTTCAGTGCCTTTTCCGTTCTTTTCTCACCAATTCGCAATTCCATCTAAATCGGTTGGCGTTCGATTTCTTTAACAATCCGATAAAACCACACAATATCCGGAATATTTCAAATGATCAAATATTTTTCTCAATCAAAATAAAAAAATAAAGAAAGAAATAATTCAAGAATTCAATTCATCAATTGAAAAGTGCCAAAACGAAAGTCCCGATAAAAGTGAAAATCCTTGAGCCTATATAACCTAAACATACATCGCGACTTAGGCTAGGATACGGATTACTCACTCATAATGGATAAAAAGGAGAAGGTGGGAATGCAAAATAATTGAAGGGGTTTTTTAAAATTTTTTTTTTTGCTTTCATTTCCTTGGGTTTTTTTGTTTTCCTTTTTCATAAAAGCGGTGTCACGAATTCTATCCCCTTGGCACCCCGCACCCTCCGCACCGTCCGCAACACCCACGGCTACAATATGTAGTTTGTAGCCGCCTTAGTGCTTCGGTGCCTAAAAGTGCTTCAGTTTTCTAGTGGCGCTTTAGTTTCCCACATTTGCAAAATCAGCATTTTTCCTCATTGATTTCGATTGTTTTTGCTATTGTTGTTATTGTACGGGATATACGGTTTTGTTGTTTTCACCGTATCGCTGAGCATGGCACATGTTCTGCTGGCTCTCCTAGAAACAGCTGAGAATTGACACACTCATGTTATACGGGACTACTCTCTCTCTCTCTCTTCCTCCCGCTCTCCAGCTCGCCCACTCTCCCACTCTGTCGCTCTCACTTTGTGTGTTGGCCTTTATATCTCTTGCAATTAATGTTAAATATTTTCATTCTGATGCTTTTTTCCCCTCTTTTCTTTTCATCTCATTTTCTGTCTTGCTGGATTTCTAGTTCAAGCTGTATTGAGTTGGGGTATCCACAACGTCCCCATGATTTCCTTCCATGTGATGAAATCTAAAAAAAAAAAAAACTTAGGTATGTCCGTGACGTGAATCGCTCTATATGTGATCTGAAAAACGTGTAAGTTTAGTGCATCCGTGTATGTGTGTGTGTTTGTTTTATTTAGTTTTTTTTTTCTTTATTATTTTATAATTTTGTGTGTAGGCTAACTGATTACCCACTTGGAAATTCATTAAAAAATTGCACCTGAAAAGCCAGTAAACCATGAAGAGTTATTTCGAAATCATCTTCGCTGGCTAACACGCAAGACTTTGATTTATGTACAGATGATCAACGTAGAAGTCGGCCTTGGTGGGCATGCTTCGAACACAAAATGTGAAGTGTGCTTTGTGGGATATTTTAACCATGCGAGGGTCTTTCGCAAAGTTTCTTTACATTGGCTATGATAAGCCAAAGAAATCCAAAAAAATAAAGAGACACACCTGAATATATCTGCGATTTTCTTATCTAAAATATGAGGTCCAGATAGACCAATCTAGTACTCACACACAATTTAAGTACATAATACCAATAAATTTTATGACATGTTCGTCTATGCGTCGTTTTGGTCTATCTGTATGTCGTTTGTAAGCATTGAGCGAACGATATTTAGAAGAAAAATAAGGGTCTGATTTTTTACTTTTTTTTTTTTTTTTTTTTGGTAAATTAATTTAGCAGCGTGGCACTGTTGCCAGTTTTTTACGGGAATATTCCTCTGAATGTGTCAAAACAATGCCGAAATTCCCAAAAATTCAATGCTGAAATCTTCTTAAAACAAAACCTTGATCTCATGAAGTCCCATAAAATTGCCCTGACCACTTTTCTGCACTGAGATTCCACTAAGGCACTAAGATCATGTATATGTCTTTTAATTTAGGGGAGATTCTCCTAAACTGACAACAGAGCAGTATGATATCAGGTTATTTTCGTCGATAATTATTCATTCTAATCTGAATTTTATTGAGTTATGCCAATCAGGACTTGGGGTCAAAGTTCACATTGTTTATCACTATCAAGTATCGTATTGTATCGAAAAATATCGCTCGATTTTACGGAATTTAAAACAGCCCAATCAAAAAGGTCTGTCCTGAACTTTCAAAATTATGTTCACTTTTCATCAGCAATTGAATTCAAAAAGCGCAACAACAAACGGTTTTCAAATATTTATTCATTGATATTTTAACGCTCAAAATAAAGCTAATCGTCCTTTAAAAACTGTGCACAGTTAGGAAATTCACAAGGTCTTCCCCTTGAATTTCCCTTTTGAATTTATTCCCACCTAAAATGAGTATTCTTAGAGCTAAATGATCAATTTAAAAGGGATTTACGAAGACCTTCTGAATATCCCAATTGTGTATGAATTAATTTCTAATGGAGATCGAAAAGGAAACCAGATATACATACATACATTCATATCTCAGATACAGTGAAAGCTCTACTTGGGGACAGCTCCCATAAGCGGACAACTTTCCAAGGCACAAGTTTTTTTTTCCAATGATTTTCATAGAAGACGCTCTCTAAAAAGCGGACTTGATTTCGAAATTTTTAATACTTTTCCTTGTAAAAAAAATCTCCGATAAGCGGCCGCTGTATATTATCTTGTTACCTATTGCATATTTTCTATTGCTTTTGAAAGAGTTTTTAAGAACTGTCAACGTTTCGTCGCTTTTTATGTGTGACTCATTTTTCATGGAATTATTTCAGTCATCAGTTTTAATATTTCCTAATGGGACAATGCGACAAATTGGCTCATACACCATAAGCTAGCAGTGGGAGCTTAAAATTAGGTCAACAAAATACTGGCCTCCCGCATTCCTCATGCGCTCCCCGAGTCGTTGAGCTTCAAGTACGACGAACAATCGCAACGCAGAGAGATTGTATGGGAGCGTGTCAGTGAGATATGCTGTGAGAACGAGCGGGCGTCTTTAAACAAAAATCAAACACATACCCACGCTTGCAAACACACATACACACTCATACGAATGAGAACCTATGCAAGAAACTTGCAGTCGAAGAGATTTTTTTTTTAAAAGTCAGAAGCAAAAGGAAAAGAAGCAGCAGTCACAGTTGCAGTGAGTAAATAACTAAGCAGCCAGAAACCCAATAGTTCAGTCAGTCAGTCAGACGGGCGGGGTGGTATTCAGTCACTCATTTCATCAATTGGGCATTTCTGTTTTGCAACAAACGTTGCAAGAATAGCGCCTACAAACTCTTTCTAGGTGTATCCATGCCTGCTTAGCTGAATTTTGTTTGTGTGTGTGTGTGTGTGTGTGTGTGTGTGTGTGCGGCTCTTTTAAAAGCACGAATTGCAATATATTTCGTTGATATTTCTGTTTATTTAAGCCAAAGGGACTACCAAGCGAGAAGAAGCAGAGTAGAAAAAAACGAGTTCAAGAAGTAAAAAGCCGAATAAGCAGAAGCAGGAGATGATGAAGGGGAAGAGGAAAAAAAAATCGTACACTCGACATTCGATCTAAAATTAAAGATACAAAAAGACACCAACAATGATAAAAAGTAGCGCAAAAAATAAGAGGGAAAAATAAACCGAAGCACAGCAGCCGCTCTCCACGTTGCACTCGTGTGCTCGTTGCCCCTCAGAAGCGGTATTTGCCCGTAGGCTTTTTAGTAGGCCAAAACGATAGCGTCTCACGTTGCCGCCGACTTCAGCGTCCTCATTCTGCGGTGCTGCGCTCTTTTCGTTTTGCGAGAGCGCCGATTTTCACCACAGCCTGTGCGTGAGCGCACTCGCTCGCTCGCTCGCTCGCTCATTGGAGACTGTGTGCGTGTGGGTGTTTGTGTGTGTGTGTGTGTGTGTGAAGCACGTTTGAGGTGAACTATTTTCGCTCCACTTTGCTTTTGCTTCTGACCGGTGGCAAGTGTTTCGCAATGAACTGCTGCCATTTGTTGTTGTTGTTGTGTCGTTGTCGTTGTCGTGTGTAGTAGCAGCGGTTGTTGTTGTTAGTGCTTGCAGTTAAAGCCAAAAATGAAATCATCGCTGTCTGTTTTCTTTGCTGTTCTTGCCGTTGTTGTGTTGCTGCCACTGCTGACGGATTTAGAGCGTGCTCTTTACTGGCACTTTGATGGGGAAATTCCACTTTCCCATAGTTGGGAGTAAGCCCAACTATCGAGGTGCGACGCGAAGCGAAACGAAACGAAAAGACGCAAGCATCTGCGAATGGGAGCACGAACAGAGTGTGTCACAGTCGAAAGTGTCTTCGCCGACTTATTGACCAGTTAGCCGAAGCGACCAAGTGAATGACGCCGACTGCCTTAACTCAATTGCACGACATTCTGACTGACGAATGTACATACATACACATATTATGCACGCACATATTGTATGTATGTACGAACATATGTATGTATGTATGTATGTATGTATGTGTGCACGAATGTCCGCATGAATGTGTCAATGAGCACGTATTGACCATTTCACTGGCGAGAGCATTGCGCTGGCAGCGCTTTTGGCCATGTTTACATCTTTCTACGCGCATTTGAGTGGACATTTGTTGTTTTTATTATTGTTTTTGTTTGCGTCTTTGGCTTTGTGGTTCTTGTTGTCGTTGTCGTTGTTGTTCTTTTTGTGGCTGTTGTTGTTATTGTGCGAGCATATTAGGTTAATGTGCACATTTTCTGAGTGAAAGAGTTCCCGGGGAGCAAGTAGGCGAATGAGAGTGAATAAAAGACAATCGGAATATGATTGCGAGCGGGGAAAAAGCGGGGCCTCCCCGTCAGACCAAATAAGAAATGTCATTCGAAATGTGGTTTTGTAAGAATTGGAAAAATATGGGGCAAGAGTGAAATTTCTCATTGTGAGCCATGAAGGTTTTTAACGGGGAATACAAATGGGTTTTTTTTTGTTTGTTTGTTTTCTTTTTGAACGGCTGTCGCCCTTGGAACGATATTTTATTCGTTGGTTCTTTAAATAGAAGATCATTGAAATTTCTGCTTCTTTTTATTTTCTTCAATCAGTTTATCAGCGTTCCTTTTTTTTTTTTTTATTACTTATTATTATGTTTATTATTATTTTTTGCTTGAGCGTGGGGAATTTGAATTTGATTCTGAATATCCCCGTTGAACGAATTTCCGGGGAATTTACTTTTCTCGAGACTAAAATTCTACTTTTTTAAAGAGAAGGGAGAAGGGAGTACGTTGTATGGGAGTACGTTGTATGGGAGTACGTAGTATGGGAGTACGTTGTATGGGAGTACGTTGTATGGGAGTACGTTGTATGGGAGTACGTTGTATGGGAGTACGTTGTATGGGAGTACGTTACAAATACTAATATTAATTCATTTCTAAGCACTATGGCTATACCTGAAAGAGTCGTTGAAGATAAAGGACATGCCAGAGAAATTGAAAACAGATATTTGGCATTTCATTCAAAGAATCTAGATTCGGCGTTTCGATTCCGAAATAATTACGAATCAGCTTTGCTAATTTTCCGCTGTTCCCCATTACCAAATGAACGTGATAATAGGTATTTAGTTCTAAATGAGAATTCCCCTCTGTCTATGGAAACGTTTGGATTTCAAATGGTTTTTATTTTATAATTTTATTTTATTTTTTTTAGTAAAATCCATGACCCAAACGATGTGTGGAGTTCAATATCTTCATATTTTTCTTCTTTTTCTTCTTCTTCACCTTCTTCTTCTTTAATTCTGCTTCTTCGTATTCATCTTCTTTTTCTTCATCTTCTTCTTCATTATCTTTTTTCCATCTTCTTCATCATCATAATCTTCTTATTTTTATTCTTCGTCTTCTTATTTTTTCTTCTTCTTCTTCATCATCTTCTTCTCCTACTTCTACTTCTACTTCTTATTCTTCTTCTTCTTGCGTTTTCAAGTTTCCCTGCCTATCCCGGGGTCAGCAAAGCGTGCCCAGTTGCTCCATTTTGTTCCAAGATAATTCCTACAGCCTCGAGGTTCAATTTTATAGTGTCCAATCAACGCTGTGTCGTACGATGTGTAGAACCATGTTGAACCATGGAGATTTTTTTTTTTAAATATTTTTGATTGAACTATTCTTATGGAATTCCATTAACCTTGGTTATGTCTATGTTTAATTTAAGGTTATGCTTCGCCTTATAGACTGACTTCGTTTTGGAAAGCTTCAACGACCAAAAACCTTGCAGCTTATCAAAAAATTTTCTAAAAATTCATGCCGGCTTGGGAGTTTTGTACCACAGAATGGAATTGTTTTTTTTTTCATTTTGCTACTTGTTGCTACTAGATGGGGTTAATTTTTTTTTTTTAGATTATGAGTGTTAGGAATATTTTGCTCAAGTTTAGGGCCAACGGTTTTCGAGATAAAACCTTAAGTACAGCCGAGTCTGGATATAACAAATAACTAAAATAAAGAACATCGAATAACTAGAATAATGAAATAGTGAACGTATTTTTTTTTACAGGGACTTCTTAATAATCAGGCCTTTAGAGAGGAGGTGGGGAAGGGGGATTTCGCCCCCGGGCCCGGGCTTTCTGAAGGGGCCCACAATTGGCATGGGAATTTTTTTTCGGTCGCAAATTTTTGTGAGGGGACCCCGGCAAAAATCCCCTGGGCCCCAAATTTATCTCTACGGTCCTGTAAATAATGAACAAAACATTCAATCGCGCTAATACGAACAATCTGGACACAATGAACAAGACGTGCAAAAAATAATTCACTATATCCAGATTCGACTGTAAGTGCGCAACTTAATTCTCGGCCACACTATTCGAGAACGGTTTGCAGTGGGTGCAGTGAATATTTCGTTTACATTCGATGACGTCAAATACTTACATATGTGTCAGTTTTATGAAATGGGAGGAAAAATTCGATATCGCAATTATAGTTGGTTTTTAAAGGAAAAATATGCAATCTGGTTTTTATGAGCCTTGGTAAATGTGCGTCCTAACATAGAGGAAATATGTATTACCATCTAGGGTTAAATATGTAAATACAGTGTACTCGCTTCTAGCGGACACTCCTCTTAAGCGGACACATTTATAGGTCCCTCAGGTGTCTGCTTTAGAGAGAGTCCACTGTATTTTAAAAGATTCAAATGATACTGCATGATACTTGATAAAGAATGCGAGCTTCTGTCTTACCTGCCATAACCGCCGCCACCTAGATATAATCTCTGCAAAGCCGGAAAGTTATTGTCACAGAATTGGCGTCCGACAGAGGGAGCAATCTAGTTACGGCAACGACTGACCCTAACAGGGGGAGGATTTACTAATATAGCCAAAAAAAAAAAAGAGTCCGGTCTTCACAGTGACAACTCGCCATAACAATTGTCAAGGCGAAAAAAATTTATATCGCCATATCGACAGCATACAGAAAAATTCTTCCGATTCCCGATTAGAATATAGACAATTTATTTTTAATTGGATTGAAATCAATTAATGGCCCAATACGAATACAAACTTTGTCTTGAAGACGAAGAGGCCGCATTCAATATACAACATACATAATGGGCGAATGCATTTCCCTATTCTGGCTGAGACTCAGAGTCTTCAATGAGCCTTTTTTAAGCCACGATGATCTCAAGCTCTAGAGCTAAAACAACCAAATGGGATCATATAGCACAATAGATCTATTCAGTCGCAATGCCTCTATTTTGTTTTTACTTACTTACTGCTGTCCTTCCCTCCTAGTGGAACATAAGGCCTCACTTAGTTAATAAAATGCCCAATGTTACCAAACATACCTATTGAAGAATATTTTCATATAGAAGTCTACATCTTGTTTTTTCTATCAAAACACGTTGAGAACACGTATTTTTAAATACGGTAACAGCTCTGTGTTAGATAGTATTCGAATGACAGCTGTTTATGGGAAGTTAAAGGAATAAGTTTCAAAAAATAACGCTTACGGAAAACAGAATACAGAAAAGGGAGAACAGCATCGGGAGCTTATGGGGTCGCAAATATTCATCGACCCCATTTTGAAAAAGAACAATCCAATCAGCTGTGTATTGTATGCCAACACCTCTTGCCAAAGAACGGTGCTGCCATAGTTTTTTAAACTTAAAAAATTACATATGGAAAATTTTCAACACACTTGGTAACATTGGCCCCAGCTAAATTGAATTTCGAGTCTATATTTTCATCAAATTTAATAAAATAAAATTAAAAAAATCAAAATACGCTTAATTACGAAAAAAAAAAATTTTTTTTTTTAAATCGAGATATTAATTTTGTTGTTGTTGTTCATGTTGTATTATTTTGGAAACGGCTGAACGGCGGCTTAACGATATAACCGATGAGGGTCATCTTAAAGATTTACCTTCACATGATTTTATTGTTGCTGTTGGTGTTTACACTACGTCATTCTTTTCAATTCAGTTCAGTTCATTTCGTTAACGTTCCGTTCCGTTCCATTCCACTCCATACCGTTCCGCTTACTATGCATGCTATATGTCTTGTATGTATATTCGGTCAGCAGTGGAAAATTGTAGTAATAAATGGCTCTACTGGAAACCTTCAGCATTAAATTTGAGCCCTTGCAATGAGGTGAAGGGCATTTGTCGTGTTGGATTGAAAATTTTGAATTTCGATGCACCTTTCGGTAGCTTATACTGCTGCCCTTTGCGACCTGTTTGATATGTTATTGAATATAAAACTTAAAATTTGATACGATGAACAAACGAACGAGCGAATGAGACCCGCTTTGCTTTCCGTGCTTCAAGTCTTTTGTGTTTGGAGTCTTGCTTGCTATTTTTTCAATATTTTAAACATAACGTAATGACCCAGTTGGATGTTGAAAAAGAAGAAGAAAGAAGAGGAACAAAAAAAAAAGAAAAAGAAAAAAGACTTGACCCAGTGGCTTCGTTGTGATGTCTTTTTTCGTATTAAATAACTAAAAATGGATGCGCTAGCTACTAACAATTATAAAAGATCCCAATCGTTATAAAGCAATAAAAATAAAAAGAAAGATAGAAAGAAGGAAGCTCTCTCTCGCTCTCTCGATTCGCTCTCATAAACTTTTGTACATTGCCGTGCACGTGCCACAAAAACAGCTGATGCTTCATTATTATTTCGGCTTATGGTTTTTTATTGATTTTTCATCACTTGCAATGCTCTTACGATCTTTAAGAATTTATTTAAATTTTGTTGTAATACATAATTAAAATTAAAAAATGTTCTTTTAAGCCATTCGAAGGACCTATGCAAATTAAAAAAAAAAACAAAAATATAACAAAAACAAAAAAAAAAAAAAGAAAAGCATTTGAAACATCAATATGAGAGTAAATGAACACAAATGAACACAGCGAGAGAAAGAGAGAGCGAGGCCACTTACTCACCTCTTCGTATATTCACCACGCTTAAAGCGGAAAATGCTGTTTAAACGGAAATAGTCACAGACGCGATACACACACCCGCACGCACGAACGCACGCACGCACGCACGCTTACGAGCCTTTGCTTGTGCAACCCGCCTTTTCTCCTGCTCTCAATGAAGTTTGGGTTTGCTGTAACGATTGTGTGGGCGTGTGTGTGCGTTGTGTGGTGCATCATATGTACATGCAATATCGGGAGCACCTTTAAAAGCCTAACATCACACGAACACGGCTCGGCGAGGCGAATTCAGGCATTCCACCAAATTAGTTTCATATGTATGTATATGGATGTATGTATGCTGCGGTCAGTTATGTTTTGAAATGCAAAAAGAAAACTTATAATTAGCATTTCGTCCTTGAGCTCACGTGCATGAGTGTTGGGGGGACTTTTCGTTGGTGGCGTACATGGCGTACATGGGACGTGTGCGTGTATGTGTGTAAGTGTATTGGTGTTTTCGCGTGCCTATGCAAATTAAGCGCGCCTATTGCTGAACTTTGAACTCATTTTTTTTCCCAAAAAATTTTTGAGAAAGGTTGTAATGGGAGTTGCATGAATGTGGGCCATGAAGAACTACTCTGCTTTGGTTGTTGTGCTTGTTGCTGTTGTTGTTTTTATGTGGGTTACAGGATTTATTGGCGGTGATTTAGGTTGTTGTCTCTGCACATTGACGTACGCGTGCTCCTCTTTATTAATGATGATTTCAGCTAAACCATAATGCAGCGAAGAAAATAAAAAATGGACCAATTTTTCTTTTCCTTTTTTAATTTATTCTTTATTTTTTGACCTACTTTCAATCGAAAACGTGTATGAATTCTGACAATCTTATGACTTTTCTACCCTTTCGGACTTGTTGTCTAGTTAAAATTTAATTACTTAATTTTTTTTTTTTATTTCTTAAGGGGTTTCCCTGACGTTCATTATAGCTACCTAACGCTATTTTGTACTAATTACTTACATCTTATCGATAATACAGATAAAGACCGGACTGGAAGCTTTGCAGTCGCAGGGCAGCTACTTGGAGTACGTCTAATCAGCCGTAAAATGTACTCACTCACAGCCCTGGCAGTAGACAGTGCTGCCATTAACTTTTTTACATAAAATATTGCGATATTGAAGAAATATTTGTTTAAAACTTTTTTATTCGAGTTTAAAAAAATTTTTCAATATGCTTGGCAATATTGACGCTTACATTATTTATTTTCCATACGTCATTCATAACCTTGCTCCATATTGTTTGTAATGTTTTGAACTCTGGAAGTAGAAGTCGCAAGCTGTGTTGCCAAGTCTCACTTAAAAAGCTTTGATGCATGCAAAGAGAGAGAGAGAGACAGAGAGAGAGAAGGAGAGAGAGAAAAGAGAGAGAGAGACGAGAGAAGGAGAGAGAGAGAGAGAGAGAGAGAGAAGGAGAGAGAGAGAAAAAGAGAAAAAGAGAGAGATAAAAAGAGATAAAGAGATAAAAGAGAAGAATAAAGAGATAAAGAGAGAAAGAAGAGAAGAGAGAAAGAAAGAGAAAGAAGGAGAAGAAGGAGAGAAGAAGAGAGAGAAGGAGAGAGAAGGAGAGAGAAGAAGAGAGAAAGAAGAGAGAGAAAAAGAGAGAGATAAAAGAGAGAGAAGAGAGAGAGAGAGAGAGAGAGAGAAGAGAGAAAGAGAGAGAGAAAGAAGAAGAAAGAGAAAGAAAGAAGAGAAAGAGAAAGAAAGAAGAACATAAGAAAGATAAAGAAGAGAGAGAGAAGAAAGAAAGAAGAGAGAAGAAAGAGAAAGAAAAGAAAGAGAAAGAAGAGAGAAGAAGAAAGAAGAAAGAAGAAAGAAGAAGAGAAAGAAGAAAGAGAAAAGAAAGAGAGATGAAAAGAAAGATAGAAAGATAGAAAGATGGAAAGATGAAAGATGAAAGATAGAAAGATGAAAGAAGAAAGAGATAAGAAAGATAGAAAGATAGAAAGAAGAAAGATGAAAGATGGAAAGATGGAAAGATGGAAAGATGGAAAGAAAAGATGGAAAGAGAAAGATGAAAGATGGAAAGATGAAAGAAAAGATGGAAAGATAGAAAGAAGAAAGAAAGATGAAAGATGAAAGATAGAAAGATAGAAAGATGGAAAGATGAAAGATGAAAAGATGGAAAGATGGAAGAAAAGATGGAAAGATGGAAAGATGGAAGAGATGGAAAGATGGAAAGATGGAAAGATGGAAAGATGGAAAGAGGAAAGATGGAAAGATGGAAAGATGGAAAGATGGAAAGAGAAAGATGGAAAGATGGAAAGATGGAAAGATGGAAAGATGAGAAAGATGGAAAGATGGAAAGATGGAAAGATGGAAAGATGGAAAGATGGAAAGATGGAAAGATGGAAAGATGGAAAGATGGAAAGATGGAAAGATGGAAAGATGGAAAGATGGAAAGATAGGAAAGATGGAAAGATGAAAGATGGAAAGATGGAAAGATGGAAAGATGGAAAGATAGAAAGATAGAAAGATAGAAAGAGAAAAAGGTAGAAAGGTAGAAAGAGAGAAAGAGAGAAAGAGGGAGATAAAGAGAGAAAAACAGAGAAAAAGAGAGAACAAAAGAGAAAAACAGAGAAAGAGCGAGAAAAAGTGAGAAATAGAGCGAAACAGAGAGAGAGAGAGAGAGAGAGAGAGAGAGAGAGAGAGAGAGAGAGAGAGAGAGAGGGAGGGAGAGAGAGAAGGGAGAAATAGAGATGGAAAGATATGGATGATAGCAGAAATTTGTGGAGTCTTGAGGAATACATGTAAGAAATGAAGAAGTTAGCGTCATACCCTTTTTCGGTTTGTCGTCTTCCGCATAATTTATGGATTTGAAATAATTCGTTACTCCTAAAATGGTTTTTTTCATTTTGACTGATTGACTCCATGCAGGTAGTAAATCAATCAAAATGGAGTTTTGGACGTGATGAAGCAAAGTAACAGCAGATCGTGTTAGCTACCAACAAGCCTTGACCTTCGACTCGAATTGTGTTTTAAACCATTCGGATCGGAGAAACCGAATATGTTTCGTGCTTAATATTTGAATTTATTAAGTAAGCTGCTTGTAACTAGGAAATGCAAATTCAAAAAAAAAAATAAAATTAATAATAATAAAAAAATGAATAAATAAATAAGTAATTACCTTCCCCTCAAAATGTTTGATTTAAAGTTACCAAATGTCACAAATAATTGTGAATCTTCTCGAATATGATTGGCTTAAATAACAGAGAGAACTTTCGTTTTAACCCCTCACCTAACACGCAAAGAATTTTTGATTGACTCTTTTTCTTCGGCCTTTCGTTACCAGTGAATAAAGATAAAAAAAATGACTGGGAAAGTTCTTCGGTGTTGTTCCGAATCTTTGATGTGACGTCGACCACAGGCATTTTCTATTTATTTTCCCTCGACTGCGGCATCCGATGGTTTTTATAAAAATAAACTTAAAAACAAAAAAAAAAAAACCAAAAAAAAAAACATAAAAATAAAGATAAAAATAAAAATAAAATTTATAATTTTATAAATATAGAAGAAAATGCGTTAGATCGTAGGAAAAGCTTTTCACGCATGAAATTCCAACCACAACACCAACAACAACAACAATAGCGACCACAAAGCAGCAACAAAAATGTCCCAATGAATGCGTTTGCCTAGCCTTTAGGCGAAAAGCAGGTTGCCTCTCTGGCTATTTAGGTTAGTGTTACCATTTGTCAGTGAAGATGAGTGAGGCGGCCGCAACGACCGCACCAACGTCGGCATCGGCATCGACGCTCTTTGGGCTTGTCTGCCTGTCTCTTTACCTCTTTTCCGTTGCATAAATCTTTTCGAATTATGTTGAAATGCGTTGTATTGGTTTTTTTCTCGTTGTTGTTGTTGTTGTTGTTGTTTTTCCTTTCGTCTCTAGTTTTGAGCTTTTCGCTATGCTGCTATTTTCATTACATTTTTTGATGTCGTCCATGTCAATGAGGTGACCTAGTTGGGCGCTTTAAAACTGGCCTAAAACCTTTGATGCTCATTCGTCCGCCACTCGCCACTCGCCGTTCGCCGCTCGCTTCTCAATATACGCTCTATGAGCGATAATAGATGGCCTGGCCTTATGTGTTTAATTGAGAGCGATTTTGGTGACTTGGTAGCTCGGTGATTTGGTGATTAGAAGAGGAATTATCTTTGGGAGATAATAATCATGATTAGAGCGAACAAGTTTTACGTAAAATCAAATAATTTTTTTTTCCTCTCCCTTCTTTTCTTGTGTCTTTTCGTGTCTTTAGGGGACATGGAATTGGAATAGAAGAAGATTTCAAGTGGAATGGATTTTAGGGTTTTTCTTGTTGTTGTTAGTATTGAGCAATAATAACTTGAAGTGGGCTAATTTTATGAAAGTAGAGCGGGGTCTATTGCGTGCTTTGAAGGTACATATGTATATATTTACATGTATGTATGTGTGTATGTATATGGGCATAGGTTTTCTTATATAGGTACCTAGGTACATACAAATATGTAGTTAAATACTAAGTACAATTTTCGTATTAGAATCAACGGTATTTGCATGATCTTAGAAACTTGATTTAAAGAACAAAGATACCGTCTTTGATAGCACGGCACACAGTGTAACGAGACCATACAAGCTGGCGACAAGAATAGAAGGAGTGCTCGCAGAGTAATGAAATTTTTGCTTATTTTGCTCGAATTAAGAAAAATTTGAAGTTTCATTAAAATCGGCTACGCCCACCATCCACCACCCACCCCCCATACAACCCATATTTAGTTTTTTTATACAAAATTTTTTTTCTTGGGTCAAAATGGCTTGAAATTTTGCACATAGCTTAGAATAAACAAAGTAAAAACATTTTATGAATTTCATCAAAATCGGCCGCACGCGTCCCCCACCCACCATACAAATCAAGCGAATTTTTGTATAAGGAACGTGCCTACTTCGTAGAAGTTATGCTATTTTCTTATATTGTTTTTAATTGAATTATTTTTTGATATATTATAACATTAGAATACTTTAATCACTATCACAATCGCTTTCGTATTCAGATGACGAAAAAATATCATCGGGGGAAGCTTTGCGACTACATTATTATTTTCACTTAAGGGGGCTATCTCCAGTTCTGTCCGAAATGAAACAGAAATGAAAAACTTCATATAAGGTATGTTCCCGTACTGCACAATTTTCATACAGTTTTCAAAAAATTGGACAGTTTTGGGCCGTTGCGTGCAGTACGCGAACAGACCTATAACCAAATAAGAAAGCTAAAGTCGGCCAAGCCCGACTTTGAAATACCCAGCGTCCCGACATTATTGGCGCACTATGTTTTGCATCTCCATTTGTGGGCGTGGCAGTGGGTGGGCCACATAAATCTTTTTCCTACACCTTTCATTCGCCTTGGTCAACCTATGTTACACAAGTTACGATAAACCCTTATTTGTGGGCTTATTTGTGGGCGTGGCTCAAGGAGGACGGCGTCCAATTTTTTCCAGGATATGTCACTTTTCGTAGTTTACCAGTACACCAAATATCAATGAAATGTGTTGAGTTGAGTGTCAAGCTCGAGTTGATTGGTCCAGCCGTTTCGGAGGAGATCCGACCACGGACGGACGGACAGACGGACATGTCTAAATCGATTAAGTTTTTGATCCTGATCAAGAATATATATATATAAATATGTCTATATCGGAGCTTAGTTCTGGCTGTTACAAGATTTGCTCAAAACTAGTATACCCTGCTTACGTTGGGTATAAAAACAGAAGTCCGATAGGTAACCTAAAGTGTTGAATAATGTTGCAGATTTATTGTTATGGCCCCATATTCCCCCGTCAAATACGCCTCTGTGTGAGCAGTATCTCAATCGAGTAAAAGCAACAAATCTTAAGTTAAAAATAATGCAGAGCTACTTAATTTGTTGTAAGTAAATGTTGGCTTAGTCGATAGCGTATTATGTTATAGTGTGTGCCAGTAGTATGGAGTAGAAAATTATGGCGATCGACCGCGGACTTCTTAAGGAATCCGACTTCGCCAACAAAGGCTTTTGGTAATTGATGCAAGGCCTGGATAATTCAAGTCTTCCTCTTGTTCCCTCGTTTTATTCTTAAGGACTGTTTCAAATGCTAACGCAGCTTCGTTTTCCCAAACTGAGGGGTACGTTCCCTTAAAAAGTCTGGTCCCTTCAACCAAATATCGAGCTTCATCGAACAGTTCGCAGAAACTCCGCGGATTGCACTCGGATCGCATATGTCGCCAGACGCTTGTCGGTAGGATTTCTTGAATTGCAGCCACGCGATTGGCCAAAAAACTTCCACAACCGTCGGCTTGGATGATCCTGCAGCCACGATTTAAAATTGATTGTTCGATTAAGTAAAGAATCACACTTTGTATTCGAAATCATTGTGACGGTCCGAACGTATCGGCGTCCGCAATGTAATGTGGAAATTTCTTCAACTCAGCAGGCAGAGAGAATCTCTGTACGACTAGGTATTCACATTCGAAGTATTTGCTCCCATAGAGTACCTAGACATTGTTCTCGTCAAATGATCGTCAGCTGTGCACGTTAATGCGTCCATGCTGGTTGGGCGTAGCATCATCGGTTCTTCCGATCAGCAACCATCCGAAAGCGGTTAGTTGTGCGATAGGTGTTTCTATGTGGCCTCCTTCTGCCTTCCAGGCATTCGAAATATTTACATTGCATCCATTTCTACTAACAACTCGATACGAGCGGGCATGCAGGATGGCGGGTCCGATAGCTTCAAGTTTGATAGGTGTGGACAAGGCTCCGCTTGTATCTGCTGTCTACGTTATTGTAGCCTCTCCGCGACTTTTTGCACGAGTTTGATGGCTTTGACAGAAAACCTAGACAATACAGTATACAAAGTCTTAGGAAATGAATTCCTCTCGATTGAGAGCGCCAAATTACTACCCAGCGGGCAACAGTGCCTATCGCCTACAAAGTGCGCAGGATTGTATGTAACAGCGTACCGGATGAATACCACACAGCCCTGATTACTTTGTGTATTTTAGTAGATAGGTATACTATTACTTTATATGAGGTCGTCTCCCTTTATCTGTCCCTCTCAGTTTCTCTTTTTTAAATCCTATTTTTCTTGA
>CM035806.1:39876697-39974197 GCA_020466095.1 Chlorops oryzae
TTCAAGCACGAGCAGTGTGATCGCTGCGACAACAACCGCCCATATGAACACGACCACGTCCAAGAGTCATCATCACCATGAGAATCATATAACGCCTTCCATCAGTTTAATACCGATTAAGCAGGTTTGTGTTTGTCTCCCCGACCCTCTGATCCAGTGGTGCGGACGTGCATTTTACTCTTCTTTCTTTTTCGCTCACATATTTCTATAGGAGCCCATGGGCGAGGACCTCACAACCGACGCGAGCAAGAAAAATCATGCCAAAAGCGAGCACATGAATGGCAGCACAGGAAGTGAGAACAGCGAATCGGAATACTCTTCGTCCAACAATCGTTTGACATCGCTTATAAAGGTGAGTTTGGGAGAGAGCAAAAAAAAAAAAAAAATTTAAATAAAATAAAATAGGGGAAAATGGTGAAAAATTCCACACAAAATGTTCACCACGATTTCGAAAATTTAAATAAAATATGAAATATGTACATATGTATGTGTGGTGTGAAGTATGGTGAGTAATGAAAATCCTGCTTACTTGGCACTCTCCCCCTCCAGCTCGTATATCAATTATTATTGATCATGTATCATTCTTCAAGGTTTCGCCGTTGAAGTCGCTCCTGCGCGAAGATCTGAAACGTCGAATTTGTGCGAAGGCGAACAATCGCATAACGCGAAACGCCGCAATGCTGGAGAATAACAACGTCATACACAATACCAGCAATGCAACGTCCAACAACAATAACAACAACAACACCAACAACAACAATAACAATAATAACAACAATAACAGCTCCAATTGTAATTCAACGCCAATATGCAACGGCACGATCACATCGACGGGCCAAGATGCCGAGGCGTCATCACTCAACCGGAAACAGATTCTCACTTGCCTCTTCTGCGGCATCGAATTTCCCGACGAGACACTGTACTTCCTGCATAAGGGCTGCCATTGCGAGAGCAATCCTTGGAAATGCAACATTTGCGGCGAACAATGCAATAATGTGTATGAATTCAATGCGCATTTGTTGAGCAAGAGTCATCAATAGCAACCAGCGGCCGGTACGCGTCAATTTTCAATGGTCAACAGCGGTGAAAAGTGCTCATCGTATAAGTAAATTTCAATAATATATCACACATATGCAGGTACATGCATGTTATGTGTGCGTGTAGAGTGCCTTGGAGTCGGTGGTGTTAGGTGTCGTTGACCACGATCGAAATCAATTATAATTGCCTTAGGTGAGTGGGTGTGTGCCCTCAGGAGCCGACATTAATCTAATAACGAACACACCATGTGTGTACAGGGTGATTCGTATCATAAGTTTTTTTTTTTTTTTTTATTCTTTGAAAACATTTCAACATTTTTATCGCATTCTTTTCTCCTCATCATTTTTCTTAATCAATATTTTTTCGCAAAGCGGACACATTTTTCCACGGGCAATGCCAAAACCTCTATGCCGAAATTAATGATTTTGTTAATAAACGATGATACGAATCACGTTGTGTTGTGTCGGTACTTCCTGAGACAAAATTGAACATGATGATGAATTAGAATACGAATGTATTGATTGAACATAGAACTGCTATGAAAGGGTTAAACTTTTTATTGCAATTAACCGCGACGCGTGCTGGTCAAAAAGCAAAAAAAAAAAAAACAAAAAAGAAAAATTATGAATTGAAAGGGCAATGGCAATATTTTAAATCAATATGGAACACTTTATTGTTTAGTTAATGACGTCACGTGTGATAGTTAGTCGTAACGATAAAGGCGAAACGGAGAAAGAGATTTAAATGAAAAACAAAACAATTTTTTTTTTTAAATTAATTAATAACAAAACAATTATTAGCTGCAACAGCAAAGAAAAGTAAACAAAGAAAGAAAAAAAAGCAATTCAAAAGCAAAGCTTTTGTGAAGGAGATGCTCCTTATGCGTAGCAACGGATCAGTGCTCTTAAAACTGTAGTGCATGATCGACAAACCTGTCGGTCAGTGCTCGAATCGCAAACGATCATCAACGAAACTTGTTCGAATGAAATTGAATAGCAGTGAACAGTGCTGCCAACTTTCTAATTGAAAAAAAAAAATTTTTTTTGAGCCAAAATAAATATAGAAAATAATTTGGGAAAAATCCAAAAAAAGGCTAAAAGCTTATCAGACATGCTCTACAAATCGAATACAGTATACCGCCGGAAAAGTTAAGTCCTGAGAAAAGTTAAATAGTTGGGAATAGTTAATCGAAATTTCGGTCTCATAGAATGCCTTAAAAAAGTTTTTTGAATTTTATGGTTTTTTTTTTTGGCTTAGAATAGCTTAGAAAATAAGTCGTTTACATTCTTCAATTTGTTAAATTTGGAACATTTTGAAAATTCTAAGGAAAAGATAATTCTTCAGGACAAATCGATTAACTTTCCCGGGAGTCTAGTGGACTGTGAAAAAAATTTGTTTTGAATTCAATGTGATTTCAATAGAAATCTAAGCTATTTGGCTTTTTTTTTTTGGATTCGATTTCTAGACCATGCCTGTATGTGTTGCATTCAATTGAATAGTAGACAACACTGGTTACCAACGAACGAACCGAAAAGACGTTCCTTCGAATCGAGCGCAATGGGGAAAAAAGCAGTATGATGATGGAGTTGAAAAGGAGAATCGTTCGTGTAGGAATGGGACAGATTTGGATAGCTTATGTTCAAAATTAAGAGGTCTTGAGTTCTTATTGTTAAAGATAGAATAATTCGAGAATTGAGAGACTCGACTCTCACTCCATTTTTGTTTTGAAAACAAGGTTTTTTTTTTTTTTTTTTTGATAGACTTTAAACTTTTTAAATTTTTGCAGTAGAATTTCATTACGTGCCTTAAATAAATTTGTCGAAAATACTTTCTAATGAAATTCCCCAAACTAGAAAGGCTGTTTGTGATTTATAAATTTGGATTTTTTTCTAACGCAAAAAAGAACAAAAACAAAACAAACAAAAAATAAATAGAAATACTTGAACGCCAAAAGTCCTCGAAGCTAAAATCGGACTGTGAATGCCGCCCCAAGCTTCAAATGGCATTTAATTTCAAATCGAGAATGGTTTGTAGTTACCGATAAGTCAACATTTAGATTTTATCGTTCGACAAAAGGGAAAATCCGAAAGCTTTAAGTTCTCCTTTAATTTGAGTTAAAACAACAACAAAAAAGAGTTTAAAAGAAAGAAATCTACGTAAATTTGCATTTAAAAAGCTTTTCTTTCCACTTTTCTCTTCCGCATTAAAAGACATGGAGTTATTTACTTAAATGAAATGCCTTAGAGCTAAAAAAAAAGTACACCTAGACACAAATCATTAATTTACTTATAGCGATACAAAGCAAAAACAAAAGCAAATGCAAAAAAATAAAAACAAAAAACACTCATTCTAGCAAAATAAGTGCTGGTCAAATATATTTCAAAGTACCTTGAAAGTATCTAAATGTATACTATATATAATCAAAATACATACTACTGTATATATGCCAAGCTTAAAAAAAAACTAAGTTTTAAATTAAAAAAAAAAACAAAGGAGATATACCGAAATGCCTAAGGCAGACCATGCACTGCACAACATAAGCAATCTTGCAGTTGTGACGTGTCGCGGCTGCCTTAGTGCAGCTAATATGTAAATATTGATATTGATAGTAACCGCGTAATACTTACTAGTGCTTAAAGAAATTTAAGTTTTTATCTTATAGTCGAGAAAAAAGAGAGTACAATGAAAAAAGAATAACTCTTTATTTAAGAGTGAAAATTCAAAATACGCTAGGCGATCAAATATTATTGAAGACAACAACAATTCGGCACATAAATAATTTTTTTTTTAAATTACATATACATTTTTTGCAATAATAATAATAATAAAAATAATAATAATAATAAAAATAATACTTAAAAATAATAAAACTAATAAAAATAATAATAATAATGTAAAACAAATGTTTCACCTAACGAAATAAGTTATTTTAGAGTTATTTAGAAAGGTTATGGTTATACAAAAAAATATGAAAAAAAAAAACAAAAAAAAAAATCTGATGCGATATTTTTATATCCGGGAAAAGCTACGTAGATACCTATCATTCTTTTCTAGTTTCTATCTTCCTTTGCATTAAAGGCAAAAAAAAAAAAAACAAACAAAATCCTTAAAAGAACGAAATATAAAAATACTTACAAAAATTCAAAATGTTATTATTAAATATATGTTATTGTTTACATATATTATATAACAGGGCATATACATTGTAAACCCGTAAAATTTCCTTAAGAGAACAACAATTTCAATAACTCCGTATACAATATATGTTATTGTTTACATATATATGTATATATATACACATAAATATAAAAACAAACAAACAATTGCATATACATTTTAAATACCGCAACAAACGTGAGCAAATTCAGGCAATAAATTCTTTAAAAAAATTATAAATAAAAATAAAAATTAACTTTTAAACTCGTAGATTGTCTTAAGCACTTTTAACGATCATTAAAAGAAAAAAAAAACAAAACAAAAGCGAAAACTGAAACAATATAAAACAAAACAAAAGAAAAGCAAAAAGATATTAAGAAGAAAAATGAAAAACGCAGGAAAATCATAATGAATTTCTGTAGATAAAAAAGATTTTTTTTTTTTATAAATTAGTAAAATCTTGTATTTATACTTTAAGATGAGAGCAATTACACCCGAGAACACGTACGCACCTGCGCGTACACATACGTTGTTTCAGAGAACAAGATGAGAGCAAACAAAATTTTACGTATTTTTTACTAGCATATATGCACCATTTAATGGCCTTAGTAGGGCTTTAAAAATTCATATATACATATATATACAATATATATATATATGAATAGAATTTAGTCTAATCTATGATAAAGTCTAGCTAAATACTTACATTCAAGTACATAAGATAAAATATAACTGTTATGTTTTCAGAGTTTAAAACTAAAACAAGGAATAGAAATATTTAATGCAAAGGTATAAACTTGACAGCAAAAAAAAAGAAAAAAAAAAACCAAAATCTATATAAATTACGTATTTAAATAATCAAAATTTAAATATTCAATTCGTCTACTGAAAACACAACAAACACACCACACACATTGAACCATTGGAATTTCACAAAAACATTGAAACATAAAAAATTCATTAAAAATCCTCCTGTCGTTCAGAAAATTCTCGGCTTGAGTATGTCAACGAATCGGGGGATTTTCTACCGGGACCGGGCTTTCTGAAGGGGCCCTTAATTGGCATGGGACTTTCTTTTTGCTCGCACATTTTTGTGACGGGACCCCGGAAAAAATCCCCCGGGCTCCAAAATTCTCTTTACGGACCTGAGCGGGATCCCGGCTCCGGCCGACTCCAATAAAGTTCAGAAATGTCTTTAAATTTAGGGGCGACTTCCCTAAACTGGCAACAGTGTCTCAAGGGAACGAAACAAAAAATTCTGTTCGACAAAGACACACATATTTAACGTCACTTGTTAGAAGAATTTTCGACGGCAACTCTTGTCTCAGATAAAGAATTTTCGCAGCCTTAAGAAGACTCCCATAAACCTATTTAGCCGGAAAAGAACACACACACACACACACACACACACACACACACACACACACACACACACACACACACACACACACACACACACACACACACACACACACACACCTCCTCAAACACACAATGCATGATTGGCTTGAAAAAGGAATTCATACAATTTTAGTGGAGCTATATTTTTGCCTTTGTACTGTACTTTGATCGATTATTGTTTACTTCCTTTCTCATATGTCTGTTCCTTTTCGAATACCTATCGAATTGACTGATTGAGCTGCTTAAATCAAAGTCCGGTTTTTGTTTTTTCTGAACAACACAAACAAATTTTGGAGAAAAATGGAATTCAAAAAACAAAAAAACAAACAAACAAAATCAAAACAAAAATCCGTTCATTAAATCTTTAAAGTTTTTAATATTTTGACTTTTGTAATTTTCTTTTTTTAAATTTTGGTTTAACGAAATTTTCTGGAGCTCGAAATTGACAATTTCAATGAAATTAATTGGAACTGAAAATCAAAAAAAAAAAAAAAAAAAAAAAACAATAATAAAAACATGGAAAAAAGAATAAAATTAATGAATAGATAAAATAAAATTAATATAGAATAAAATTTTAAAAGGAAAAATAATACGTAACGTAAAATTTTGAAATTTACGAAAATCCGTCCAAAATTCGATTTAACCGTTACTTTACTTTTTAACAAAATTGCTGTATAATTTCTTAAATTAAGATAACTTCGTTCTTAAGAATCATTTTTTTTTTTCTATAGTGCTTCATACCGAAATACATTATATATAATGTATATATGTTATTGTTGGCGCGGTTTTGTACATATGTAAATCGTCGACTTAGTTTTTATTCCCACGTGCAGTCGTACTTCACTGTATCGTATACTACCTGGGTCCCATATCTTTTTTTTATATATTTTTCCTAAATATCTTGAAAAGAAAATTGAAATTTCTCCTTTTTCTTTTTGGAAAATTGATAAATTTTGTTAAAAAAACTTTTAAATTTCCTTGAAAAAAAAAAAAAAAATGGAAGCTTCGAATAGAGGAACTGATTTGATTCACTTTTCCGCACCGTATTCAGCGACGTATGCAAAGAGTAGAATATCAGTAAAGAGCTTGCAACTCTCTTCCGGTATTCTTCGACACTAGACCATCGTAGAACTATTCGGCTCGATTAAGAGGAATACAATCAATTCGTTTTTCGCTCATGTAAGCATCGAAAAGCAAGCAAGGAAGAAAACAAAATTTGTTTTTATTTGATCGACTGAACATGCTCAGCGTTCGCTTAAGTCGAGTCATAGTTGGTGCGATGGGCTGACGTTGAAAAATCCGAGATAATTGCAAGCTTTTACTGTTTTAACTGTATAAGACTCCCATTCCGATCCACAGCAACATTGTGTCGAAACAACGGGTCTCTAAAGGTCCACATAGATATTGAGTCTGACTGAATCAGTCCAGTACGTTGTGTTACTGAAAATAAAAAAAAAGTGTACGGTACACCGACACATGGGTTCGTATGCATAACGATGAGATCAGATCCCTTTCCCCAGTTTCTGAGCAATATGGCTTAGTTTCATATTCAAGAAGAATAATTAATACCATTAGTTTCAAATTAGTTATTTTACCTTTACCTCGATTGACTCAAGTCAGAGATCAATCTTATTTTTATGCATAAGAGCCACGATGTTGAATGAATGGTCAAGAGCAAATAATCAGAGTCAGTACACGAGTTAGACTCACTGTTACCAGTTTAGGGGGAAATTCCCCCAAAATTAAGAATTCGAATTTCTGCTCTTTCGCAGAGACTTTGCGAAGAACAATTTCTCGGAGAATTTCGATGGGACCAAATTTTGGCTTTTAGGAGATTTCAAATTCAAATTTAAGGGAAATTTGGTCTTATTTTCAGAGGTTCAGAAAATATATTCCCTAAAAACTGGCAACAATGGTCAGACCGATCAGTCAGGCTGGATGATTTTTTTTTTTGGGCTCTTAAGCTTCGTCTCACGTAGATTTTTCCTGTCTGTCGCAAAATTGAAATCAATTGAGAATTGAGAACACTTTCTTCTACGCCTTTTGTAGATTCCAAACTTACCGCATTAGAATATTATCCGCCCCGATTCTAAATATTCCACCAGCATATTTGAAAAAAAAAAAAAAAAAAATATATACATATATCGAAACGCATTGAAAGTGAATATAAAAACAGATAGAATTTCAAAAATTTTTAACAATGTATCACTACAATTGCCCTTTCTTTTCTTGGACGCTTAGAACACTTCCATTTTTGCGCGAGAGAATTTTCTTAGGGGATAAAATACATGGGGAATGTGAACTTAGAATCGGCCTATGCTGTGCTGTGCGTGTCGCAAAACAAGTGAAGGAGAGAGTTCCTTATGGAGTATTCCGATCGTTGTTTTAGTTAACAAAAAAAATAAGAATAAAAATATTACTCTGAATTTTTTTTTTTATACACCTATATTTCTCTTAATTTCAAAGTGTGGTCCCGCATAGTCGAAATGAAATTAACAAAAAAAAAAAAGCGAAATTTTTTTTTCATACAATAAATTAGCAAATTTTTTTTACAATTTAGAATTTATTTGTAGCGTTTAAGAGCTTTCTTGTGTTCAATTTACAATTTTCTTTTTGTTGCTCTTCGATTACACTGAAAACAGAAAACAGAAAAAACAAAAGCAAAAACAAAAACAAAAGCAAAAGCGAAATAACAAAAATTGAAATTCTTAAAGAAACACGTCCAAAGGCTGTGTGCTGTGCTGTGACACGGCATTCAAAAGTGTGATCCCGACTTTAAACATCTTGTCTTTTTGTGACACCCCAGAAGTTGATCGGGTACGACGCGTCGGGCATTTGCAATGTCACAAAATGTCGGAGCGACAGCCTTTTGCCGTTGACGTGAGGAAATGAAAAGCAATATTAACATAGTCTTAAGACGCATAAGAATATATACACATGTATATATATTATATGCTGATTATATACATAATTACATACATACATAAAATAGATTGAGAGATGCAATTAACGGAACAGCAACGGAAAAATTATGAATTTGCTGTTGTTCGCGTTGGTTGTTTTGGTTGTTATGGAATGTTTCGTTAATTCGTTGAAAAGCAGCGGATAAAAAAAAATTGTTGTTGAGATTTCAAGAAAATTATTAAAAACAATATATATATGTATATGTATAGAACAATATATATGTATATACATATAAATATATATGACTATATATAAATATATGTATATATATATATATATATATATATATATATATATAATATATATATATATAAATATGTACATGGGAAAGAAGAGTTAATAGCAATTAAAATAGCAAAAGAACGTGTTAATTTTTTTAGAAATAAAATTGTTAGAAAAAAAACACGAATTATCTTTTATTTTATTTTTAACAAAGAGCAAAGTCCAAAATCGTAAGGACTATAACAGGATCTCCTGGGTTTATTACAAATGAACGCATACATAGAGAACTCAACGTAGGACTGGTTAAAATGGAGTGCGCCAAAGCCAAAGAAAAGTAGGTACACACTTTCATGGACACGTGGATCCAATAGCGCGTGGATTATCGAATACTTCATACTCTTCGAGTCTAAAATGAAAGGATCGACCAGCAGTTCCAAATAGTACTGAAAAACAATCCATGCACATCTAGAAACCCAGCTCTGCTAAGTGATGTAAGTATATTCCAATTCCATCGTGCAATCCACTGCATTTCTGTATGAATTGAGCGCCCTTGCTCTACAACACCTACTCTCTGTTACAGGTGCTTCTTCACACATTACCAACGTCTAGTTTCCAGCATCCAAGGCCAGGAATTTCCAAATATCGTGCGTCGGTATGAAACTCTTGATGACATCCTGGCGACGCGTCGCGTGGTCTATGGAAAGGTCTTCGAAAAAAAAAAAAATAGAATAGAATATATTGTTTTGAATATTTATAGGTTGGTTAGCTTTCATCTCAGAATCATTGGAACTAAGATCAAAATACTCAAACATAGCATGTAAGTATCAAGTGTACTCTGGCACAGGGTATGGAGCCGGAATACTTTCTTATGGTTAGGTTTGAACCCCAAACCTTAGCTGGCTGTATGTCTGCTCTGCGGGGATCACAGTATAGAAAATGTTCCACTTTCTTTTTTCATTTAAAATATTCTGCTTTAAAACCAAATATCCTTATCAAAGAAAAGGATAATATCCAATTTCAAACGACATAGAAATATCTTTGTGGATATTATAGCAGATGGCATTTAAAGCGTACCATTTCCGCATATCTATTTATGGTCCATTCTCGAACTTGTTCTTACTCATGTCCCCGTGCGCGCGCATACCAAATTTCTTCAAGATATGTAGCCCAACTCCTTCGCTAAGAAAACTGTATACAGACAGAAAGACGGACGACCATGACTAAATCGAATCTCCTGGTGACGCTGATCATTTATATATATATTTAGTAGGGTCTATATTGAATCATTCTGGGTTCTACATACAACCACACAAACGCAATATACCCTCGGCACAGAGTGTGTCGGGTATAAAAAGTGAAATGGGAGTTTTCTTCATTTTGGTTGGTGTCTTCGCTAAAAGTGCCGATTTCAATGAGAGACCAGCAAGCTATTCCTTTCGGAATTTTCTCGCCGTCGAACACCGGTTATCTCTTTCATACACACATATTCGCGATATAGGAATAAGCCGTGTTTCTGCCTGTATGCGTGAGAATGCCTGCCCAGCAGGAAAAGTCACCCTGATAGAATCAAAGATGTCAGGATGACTTTGGAGCCGGTATGCATGACAATTCGTAGGACGCTTTGTATGACATTTGTACACGAACTGACAGGGAATTCTAGGGCGAATTTGAATTTGTGGGATTGGAAAAAATCACTGCTGACTCCTAGCGAAAAAAGCATTTGAGAGCAGCGCACTATTGCTCTTTTCTCTCGAAATGCCAATTTATAGAAATCATTTGAAAACTCTCTTCTTGCCTTCTCTTTGAATATTTTGAAAGATCTTTTTTTTACAATTATTATTTGGCTCAGGCAAGGCATCGAAATCACGATCTTCGGATTGTGAGGCGAGCACGCATCCACTACGCCATTTCGGCTGACGCGTAAACCTTATTTAAATTTCAGTAGCTAATGAGATTCATGCACACGAACAGCACCATTGTCCCCCAAGGTGGTATGCGTGATAATGTCACCTGAATGACCCAGTGAAATCAGTAATGTTTTTGCCCTGCTGGATATATTTCCCTGCTGGGTGTTTGCGGTATGTACCCTTGCGATAAGCACTTCCAACCGAACATTCGAATGGAAATGGCTGCTGGCATCGGATGTGGCAGAAGTAGAATTGTGCCAATAAATATTTAATCCGAATTTTCGGACAGCCATGATGCATTTAACTCTTTACCGCATACGTACCCACATATGGGTATTTCCAAACAGACGCGACAGTTACTTTATCAATTTTAAGTCCCGAATTGAAGAATGTGGAAAATGGCAATTTTGTTTCTAACTATTATCGTGCAGCTCTTCCGGAATTTTATACTTATGAAAATTTTATGCCGATCAGAAAGGCAATTAGATATGTTCGGACGTGACAAACTTTTTTCTGGAAATACCCATATGTATACGTGGTTTCTGCAAAAAAAAAAAAAAAAAAAAAATTAAAATAAAATTGAAACATAGTTATTTTTTGGAACGATACAATTATTTTTGAAGACTTCATTACAGCAATTACTGAGAATTTTTTTTTCTACTTATTCAATATGTCATGCAGTAAGGGGTTAATAAAACCACTTATGGCAAACAAAAATTTTCGAATTGTTTAATATATCATTGAGTAAAGGGCTTAATCAATTAGGGCTATAAATATACCGATTTTTGCCGAAAGAACACTTTGGAAAGCTGATTGGGTTAAGAGGCGCAGCCTTGAGAGCTCGACCTGTATTGATTTGAGTGTGATGAAAAACAATACTTAATGGAAGCATTTTTAAAATCAAATTTGCCAATGAATTTGTGACCGAAGTAGATCCTTAAATCAATTAAAATACTTGTATAGAAACGCTTACCATTGAGAAATTCCGAAGCTCCGCGTTAAGCAGGCCCGTACACAGGGGGAGGGTTTTGGGGGTTCAACCCCCCAATATATTATTTATTTTATAGTATTTCAATATATTATATTTCAATAAGTAAAAAATTCTACGAATTTTGGCATTTAAACTTTTTCAAAAAACTGACTACAACTAGTCTAGTTTGGGTCTAGTTCCAAACTGGTATTGTTTCAAAGCAAAAAACTTATTTTCAGAATTTTTAGCGAATAAATATAATATAATACATCAAAATGAATTCAAAAAATTTCGAAAAAAATACAAAAAAAATCCACATTTTTCAAATTTGAATGGCTATAGATCTTGAAGTAAAACTTTGATTAAAACACATGATACATCGTTGTAAAGGTGCGTTCTTCCTCTTTATAGCAAGCTACATAAAACACATACATGGGCCAAAATTCTTTTTAATGCCTTCACTTCTGTCCCTGTCAATGAAATTCGGTTTTTCTGAAGGAGCAAACCAAATTAATAAAAAATTAATTTTAACAAAAAATTTATGAATAACGAAATAAAATACTCTAGTCGAATTGAAAAATCTCAAATATTACCAAAACTCCATTTTTTTCTTTGAAAATTATAGTAACATTGTTGTCTTATCTTGTCTTGTCTTGCCAAACAAGACAACAATGTTACTGTAATTTGCGAGTAAACCAGATGGAAGTTTGGTAATATTCGATTTTTATACCCAGCGTAAGCGGGGTATATTAGTTTTGTGCAAATCTTGTAACAGGGAGAATTAAGCTCCGGAGATATAGAAAAATATATATAGAAATGATCAGGATCAAAAACTGAATCGATTTAGACATGTCCGTCTGTCCATCCGTCCGTCCGTGGTCGGATCTCCTCCGAAACGGCTGGACCAATCAAGTCGAAATTTGGCACACAGGTATATCGGGATCCGAGTATGATCCTAAGTAAAAATGGGAGACATCCGCTCACTGCCACTCCCACAAATGAATTTATTGTGTTTTCAATAAAATGCTTGTAACTTGCGAACCACTCAACACATTCCATTGATATTTGGTGTGCTGGTAAACTACAAAAAGGGACATATCCTGGCAAAATCCTCGCCCTCCTCGAGCCACGCCCACAAATAAGCCCAAAAATAAGGGCTTATCGTAACTTGTGAAGTAAAAGGCGTAGAAGCTTCAAATTCGCAACGTAGGTTCACCAAGGCGAATGAAAGGTGTAGGGAAATAATTTATGTTGCCCTCCCACTGCCACGCCCACAAATAGAGAAGCAAAACATAGTGCGCTCATAATGTCGGGACGCTGGGTATTTTAAAGTCGGGCTTGACCGAATTTAGCTTTCTTACTTGTTTCCAATTGGATTAAGGTGCCGTCAGACGAAGCAAGGAAAGTACTTGCAGCAAACGTTGAAAAATTTTTGATTTCAAAAATGCTTGCAGATAGCAGTCACACGATGCAAGGAAAGTGGTTGATGCAAGCGAATTTTTGATTGCATGCAAGCCGCTTGCACGAAAAGTTGCTGCAACTACTTTTCGTGTGATCACACGATGCGAGCTGCAAGTGCTTGCTGCAAGTGATTGTTGAAAGTGACTTGCGACTGTGTGCGTAGTTTTTTGACATTTTCATTTCAGTTCGAATTTGAATTATTTAATCATGGAATTTATGAACGACATATTGTTTAAAGAAGAAGAAGAATTGTTGGAATCACAGCAATTGATTCTCGTAGAGATGGTTCTACGAATATTTCAATACATAAGTGAACAGACCGTTTTGGGAACGCGGTGCACAAAATCCTCACTATGAAAACCTTACATATATTACATACATAACACAGCCACACAAAAAAAAATAAAGTGGTCAGACCCAGAGGTGCGACTATACCTACTATATGTTTTAAAAAAACGTATGGGGGATACTTAATTCGATTTCTTATATTAGATTGAAATTTCACCCTTTGGAGGGTGATGGGGGGCCCTGGGGCGAAATCTGGGGGTCGTGGGTAAAATCCTACTTCATATTCGTGTTCAGCACCCCAAAAAACTTACCGGAGGGTACCTCTCTTCCCGAGTTCAGAATCTTTTTTTTTGTGTTCCTGAGTTAGAATTTTTTTTTCTATGATTTTTGAAGACCCGCATCTCTGTCGCTGATATAGTTAGGAGCATGAAGTTTGGGTCATAGGGTTCTTGTATTCATGGGCTATTGGAATGCTGCAGTTATAACTCTCTGAGGATATCTGGGTTAAAATGGTAAGATATTATATATACCAGATTTTATGGGATTTTGGCACTTTTAAGTGAGGTTATGTCGAAACCTGGACCCGATGGCGCCATATAGACCTTAAATTCGGATTCAGCGACCCCGAAAACATATAGTAGGTATAGTCGCACCTCTGGGTCTGACCACTTTTTTTTTTGTGTGGCTGTGTAATCAAAAATAGTGGAAACAAACATTTTTCTATGAAAAAACCAACACACTCCAACATACCTACGCATTGCTTTTCAGTCAAAATATTTGAAAATATACAGACGTTTGGTTGCATGCAAACGAAAAACTTTCCACTACAGCACGTGAAAGCTGCAAATGCTTGCAGCAACTGATTTGCTTGAATGCAAACGCTTGCGCGACCTAGTCAAGGTGCAAGCGGGTGTAGGAAAAAAATGATGACCCGCCCCTGCCACGCCCACAAAATGGGAATTTTCGTTTTCCGGTAAAACGTAAACTTCAAATTCGAACAAGGCACCAAGGCGAATGAAAGGTTAGGAAAAAATTTTATTGGGCCCGCCATGCCCCCCACAATGGAGAATTTTCGTAACTTCCGAATAAAAGGCTAGAAGCTTCAAATTCGCAACATAGGTTCCCAAGGCGAATGAAAGGTGTAGGGAAATAATTTATGTTGCCCTCCCACTGCCACGCCCACAAATAGAGAAGCAAAACATAGTGCGCTCATAATGTCGGGACGCTGGGTATTTCAAGTCGGGCTTGACCAACTTTAGCTTTCTTACTTGTTTCCAATTGGATTAGAGTATTTTATTTCGTTATTCATAAATTTTTAGGTAAAATTTATTTGTTATTTATTTGATTTGCTCTTTTACGAACACTGATTTTCGTTGACAGAGACAGAAATTTCGGCATTAAAAAGAATTTTGACCCACATACTTCCTGAGATTTTGAGCAAACTCTAGAAATTGAACCGTAAGTTTCAAAAATCGTCCTCCTTCATTACTTAGGTATAAGAAGTCGGAATCTGATATACAGAAAACAGTAACAAAACTCGTGTTTACTTGTGTTATCTGTTGATAAATTTTCCCACTAATAAAGCAAATAATTTCAAATTTTTCCAATGTGCGCTAAGTTTTCCGCCCGGGGCCCGGAATCCGGGCAACAAAATTAGTTGGGAACACACGCGCACAGAAGCAAGCTTCTGAGCAGTATATCGTGTGGTTGTCATCATATAGAACTATAGCTGCAACTTCGGCATGTTTTGGTGAAAAAGTTCAACTGTGGTGAGCCACGCCATAGCTCACACTATAGAGCTGAGGATTAGTTTCGAATTGGCATATACATCCCATACCTAGATCTATTTGTCACACATTTGCAGGATCGTTTCTTGAACCACAGACACATTTTGTCCAACTTTGCTTGCTTGTTTCCCAAAAAGTTAAAAATTTTGATAGACTTTCTTGTGCCAAATTGTTTACGAATCTGTTTTGCATGATAATTTTCCAGACACATGGATAAGTGAGGTCAAAATTTGGAGGAAACGCATCGAAAATGTAAATATTCAAAATTCGTTAGAGGCTCTTGACATTTGTAGGCCAGAAGCTTTTCCAAATGTTAATATTATACTCCGGATCATGGCCGTTTTGCCTGCTACCACGTCAGGAAACGAACGGTCATTTTCTACTCTGCGACGCTTGAAAACGTACTTGAGGTCAACAATAAAAGAAGATCGTCTAAATGGAGTTGCGGCTTTAAATATCCATCGCAATATTCCATAAAATCATAAACCAAGAAATGGAACAAATTGGTCAAACCTTGAAAACCATTAAAACAAAATTATCTATCGAAAAAACTTTCCCATTAGAAAAGCAATTGTTTCTAAGTTTTACCATTTAACTTCATTTGATGACCTTTTTGTTACACAGTAAAAACTACAGTTTTAAAATTAAAACCAATCTGTATAAAACTAAATCCTTTTAGTATTAAATTTGAATTTCAATACCAAAAAGTTTTATTTTAATACCTTTTGGTTTTAAATGATCTCAAAAACGAACAAAATTCTCAAATTGTCAAATTGTTCCCGCGATTATATTCCTATCATACATACATACGAGGCGTCTATAGTTCGATTTTATCGAACGTTGATATAATAAATCTAGCACGCGCGAATGAGATCGCTTGTTAGCGTACTGGAAGCGTTTTTGCTTTACATTCTGAAAGGTCCGAGTTCGAACCCTGTCGCAGGCGAAATAAATTGTGGGTAAATTGGGGCTTGAAAAAGGTAAAGTAAATTTTGAACTTGGAAAGTGGAAAAATTGATGTATTCGGGAAGGAGAAAACATAGTTGCCAGCGATAAACTTTGAAGTATCGATACTACCTTCAAAAACGGTGCCGTGACATAACGCCCATGGACTTAAGGCCCACGGGCCTTAAGTCCGAGGCTATGGCGGACTTAAGGCCCAAAATTGGGTTTGGCCTTATGTCCGAAAACAAGAAGGACATAACGCCACAATTTTCTCGGACATAAGATCAAAATTATTTGGGCGTAATGTCCGTCAGAGAAACGGTAATAGCACCACAAAAAATTTCTATAGCGTCACGCATTTAAAAATGAAAAATAATTTTTAATCTTTCTTAATTTTTTATTTGTTTTGAGGGCCGGCTTAGCGGTTATTTTAAAAAATCACGCGGAAAAAAAGGGATTGGAACCCTTGGACAGGGCCAAAAGTAAGGAAAAATTGAAATCCTTTTGCGTTTAAAGGTGCACAAGGACTTAAAGCTTTGTGATAAAAAAAAATACAGTTGCAGTTACCTCCATGGGCGTTATGGCACGGCAACTGTAACTTTTTAGCAGAAAACTTTTGGCCCTGTCCAAGGGGTCCAATCCCTTTTTTTCCGCGTCGTTACTGGAAATGTAACTGTTTATATGGAATAAAAAATAGAAAATAATATAAAAATAATAAAAAAAATTTTTTAAATTTATAAAAACATAAAAAAAATTTTTTTTTTCTTCAAACGGACTTAAAGCCCGTGGGGTATCTGTCTTTCTTATTTTCGGACATAAGGCCAAACCCAATTTTGGGCCTTAAGTCCACCATTACTGCGGACTTAAGGCCCGTGGGCCTTAAGTCCATGGGCGTTATGTCACGGCACCTCAAAAACGTGTGTGTCCGTCATGTTCAAGCTGTTTCAAGAATCTTTTTTTTGAAATTTTTTTTTTCATAAAGAGATTGGTTGCAACCTTTTTATTCCTCTTAAATTTTTAATATAATTTATTATTATTACCTACTTATTCCTAAAAAAAAAAAATAAATAAATAAATAAATAAATGACGCTCGCCTGACCGGGGATTGAACTCGCCAACATCAGATTGTGGGGCAATATCTCTAATTTCTTTTCGCTCTATGCATAAATTTGTTTTATAATTCATACGAAAAATTCTCAGTTTTCTCTCTCTATATTTAAACCAAAAAGGTTTTCATATAATACTTTTTGGCATTGTTATATATAAACACCAAAATTGGTATTAAATTTAAACTTTAGTTTTTACTGTGTAGACATAAAATTTTAAAATTCAACGACTTTTTTAGAAATCAAATTTTCATAAAATGAAAAACTAACTATCCGGCAGCCGGATATCCGGCTATCCGGTCGGGTACACTATCCGTTGCAACACTAATAAAAAATATTCGAAATCGTCAAAAAAAAGAGGCCAACAAATTGAAATCTCCAAAAGATACCTATAAAAGAAAGACCACTCCAAGTTCAAGAAAAGACCTAAAAAACTCTTAGTACAATTGATATTTCACGACTGAAAAATTTAAAAATAGGCCTATATGTTACATACATCCCATAGGAAACGGGTGTAGCCAGGATTTCATTACGGGTTCCAATTAAATCAGGCAAATGCACACCCCTTTTTTTCAAATCAAAGACTTTAAGGCTGTTGCTATTATCTGTCTCTCTCTCTCTCTCTCTCTCTCTCTTTCTCTCTCTCTCTCTCTCTCTCTCTTTCGCTACGCCTATGAAAAAGCATAAAAGAAAAACTTCTTCATTTCTTAACCCTTTCCAGCATAAACGCACGTGGCTGGTGCCATTAATTGCTGATGGCTTAATTCGGAAAATGGACATATCACACGATGTGCGCACCTCAGGACAAACCCCATTTCGTTGCTACGATCGTTTGTGTTTTATAAGCACTTATATAAGTAAATATACATACGTATATTTGTATGTATGTACATAAATATATATCTTAATCCATTTCATTAGGGAAAATGCGTTTTCATTTGAAAATTCAATATCAACAAAGTCCATTGTGCGGACGGCCTATTGAAATCGTTGTTGCTGGCTGCATGCTGCATGCTGCACGCTGCCTACTGAGGACGGTCCAGATTATTATGCGCTTATGTCAAATCGATGAACTGTCTGTTATTGTTACAAAATTAGTTGGGAACACACGCGCACAGAAGCAAGCTTCTGAACAGTATATCGTGTGGTTGTCATCATATAGAACTATAGCTGCAACTTCGGCATGTTTTGGTGAAAAAGTTCAACTGTGGTGAGCCACGCCATAGCTCACACTATAGAGCTGAGGATTATTTTCGAATTGGCATCTACATCCCATACCTAGATCTATTTGTCACACATTTGCAGGATCGTTTCTTGAACCACAGACATATTTTGTCTAACTTTGCTTGCTTGTTTCCCAAAAAAGTTAAAAATTTTGATAGACTTTCTTGTGCCGAATTGTTCAAAACATACGAATCTGTTTTGCATGATAATTTTCCAGACACATGGATAAGTGAGGTTAAAATTTGGAGGAAACGCATCGAAAATGTAAATATTCAAAATTCGTTAGAGGCTCTTGACATTTGTAGGCCAGAAGCTTTTCCAAATGTTAATATTATATTATACTCCGGATCATGGCCGTTTTGCCTGCTACCACGTCAGGAAACGAACGGTCATTTTCTACTCTGCGACGCTTGAAAACGTACTTGAGGTCAACAATAAAAGAAGATCGTCTAAATGGACTTGCGGCTCTAAATATCCATCGCAATATTCCATAAAATCATAAACCAAGAAATGGAACAAATTGGTCAAACCTTGAAAACCATTAAAAAAAAATTATCTATCGAAAAAACTTTCCCATTAGAAAAGCAATTGTTTCTAAGTTTTACCATTTAACTTCATTTGATGACCTTTTTGTTACACAGTAAAAACTACAGTTTTAAAATTAAAACCAATCTGTATAAAATTAAATCTTTTTATTATTAAATTTGAATTTCAATACCAAAAAGTTTTATTTTAATACCTTTTGGTTTTAAATGATCTCAAAAACGAACAAAATTCTCAAATTGTCAAATTGTTCCCGCGATTATATTCCTATCATACATACATACGAGGCGTCTATAGTTCGATTTTATCGAACGTTGATATAATAAATCTAGCACGCGCGAATGATATCGCTTGTTAGCGTACTGGAAGCGTTTTTGCTTTACATTCTGAAAGGTCCGAGTTCGAACCCTGTCGCAGGCGAAAGAAATTGTGGGAACATTGGGGCTTGAAGAAGGTAAAGTAAATTTTGAACTTGGAAAATGGAAAAATTGATGTATTCGGGAAGGAGAAAACATAGTTGCCAGCGATAAACTTTGAAGTATCGATACTACCTTCAAAAACGTGTGTGTCCGTCATGTTCAAGCTGTTTCAAGAATTCCTATGAGAGGTTTCTGCTGGAATCTTTTTTTTTTAATTTTTTTTTTCATAAAGAGATTGGTTGCAACCTTTTTATTCCTCTTAAATTTTTAATATAATTTATTATTATTACCTACTTATTCCTAAAAAAAAAAAAATAAATAAATAAATAAATAAATGACGCTCGCCTGACCGGGGATTGAACTCGCCGACATCAGATTGTGGGGCAATATCTCTAATTTCTTTTCGCTCTATGCATAAATTTGTTTTATAATTCATACGAAAAATTCTCAATTTTTTCTCTCTCTTTATTTAAACCAAAAAGGTTTTAATTTAATTCCTTTTTGGCATTGTTATATATAAAAACCAAAATTGGTATTAAATTTAAACTTTAGTTTTTACTGTGTAGACATAAAATTTTAAAATTCAACGACTTTTTTAGAAATCAAATTTTCATAAAATGAAAAACTAACTATCCGGCAGCCGGATATCCGGCTATCCGGCCGGGTACACTATCCGTTGCAACACTAATAAAAAATATTCGAAATCGTCAAAAAAAAGAGGCCAACAAATTGAAATCTCCAAAAGATACCTATAAAAGAAAGACCACTCCAAGTTCAAGAAAAGACCTGAAAAACTCTTAGTACAATTGATATTTCACGACTGAAAAATTTAAAAATAGGCCTATATGTTACATACATCCCATAGGAAACGGGTGTAGCCAGGATTTCATTACGGGTTCCAATTAAATCAGGCAAATGCACACCCCTTTTTTTCAAATCAAAGACTTTAAGGCTGTTGCTATTATCTGTCTCTCTCTCTCTCTCTCTTCTCTCTCTCTCTCTCTCTCTCTCTCTCTCTCTCTCTCTCTCTCTCTTTCGCTACGCCTATGACAAAGCATAAAAGAAAAACTTCTTCATTTCTTAACCCTTTCCAGCATAAACGCACGTGGCTGGTGCCATTAATTGCTGATGGCTTAATTCGGAAAATGGACATATCACACGATGTGCGCACCTCAGGACAAACCCCATTTCGTTGCTACGATCGTTTGTGTTTTATAAGCACTTATATAAGTAAATATACATACGTATACGTATATGTATATTTGTATGTATGTACATAAATATATATCTTAATCCATTTCATTAGGGAAAATGCGTTTTCATTTGAAAATTCAATATCAACAAAGTCCATTGTGCGGACGGCCTATTGAAATCGTTGTTGCTGGCTGCATGCTGCATGCTGCACGCTGCCTACTGAGGACGGTCCAGATTATTATGCGCTTATGTCAAATCGATGAACTGTCTGTTATTGTTACTCTTTGGACAAATGGAAGGCAGCAGCCTCCCTGCCAGCTTGCCAGCCTGCCAGCCTGTTCGGCCCGGCTCGGCCCGAATGGCTGTTAGGCTGCATTTTTAACGACACTGCGTTGTGGTATAGAGCGTGGAAAAGTAGTTTATTAGTTTCTGGCTTAACGCTCAGCCGTTTGCTCAGTCAATCGTATTGGCTTTATGGCACATTATCCCTTAAACTGCAAACAAATCACCAAATAAATACCCAAATCCAGTGCCAAGAGACAAAAGGCAAAAGGAAAAGAAGAAGAAGAAAAATTATTTTCTAAAGTAACCAATACGGCAATCAGGTAACAAAACCTAATACGATTCCGGGTATGTAATTGTAGTCATACAAATGCGGCTTAAAAACTCTTTAATGAACTCGGAATTTTGTCAACGTGCTGTGTGCGTATATGCGTATGTATGTATGTATATCTCTATGTGTTCTGTGACGTTTTGAATATGACATTAATTGAACAGTGGGACTGAGGTGATCAATTGGTGGATATATTTAAATGTTTAAACAATTTTGTTTTCTTACCGTTTTTTCCAGTGAGTCAAGTTTTGGGTTGCGAAAAAAAATGTTTTTTTTGATATATTCATTTCTGCCCCCTTTTTTGCCCAACATGTGAAGCAATAGCGGCGATTGATGGCGTCCAAACATTGTTTCCTAATCTATTCCATTTTGAAAAAGAGAATACAGTGGACCCCGGTGCTCTGGCCGCTGGTTAATCCGGCACAATCTGGATTACGACAGAACTATTATTTATGGAAATTCGACTCGATATTGACAAAGCTGTCGAATTTTGTACATGCGAGTATGCCATAGAGAATCTGGACATTGAATCTGTAATTGTCGGATTATAAGTTCGACACGGCGCTGCAAAACGTCTGCCGGAGTACCGCGGGTCCCACTGTATTTTGTTATTATATAAACATTTTAGTAGTCCTGGCTGCAGAAACGATCAGTAAAAACGGTTTGAGTATGCTTTAGAAAAACAAAGAAAGCTATACGATGGTTAAGGAAGACTTTCGGCTCCTATTTTTCCATCCCAACAAAGTCGAAAAATTAGTAGGGAAAAATTGGTCGATTAGTGGTGTGCATGTAATCCCACTTATTGAGTTTTTGGTGAATATGTTATTGAGATTTGAATGTGAGTTATTTAGACGAAATGTCTTAACGTCTAAAAGCCTATACTGAGATATGCAGTAAGTAAAGCTCCCATAAGAAATACGTGCAAAAAAAATTGAAAAGTACTTCGAAGTAAATACTTTACTTTCGCTTATACTGAGATGTCAAGTAATCATGTGCGCAGGGTTGCATGCGACTTGCCTGCTTTACTTCGCCATAGAAATGAACATGTTCATTTTTTATGCGAAGTAAATGCCAGGACAGCTGATTGAGGCACATTTTTCAAAGTAAATACTGACACCGACTTCGAAGGTGTTAAATTGTTGGCATACTTTGAAGAATTCAAGGAGCGTGAATATAGTTGTCTCTCTCACACTTTACGACGTTGTAGTGAATTGGCTCCTAATGTGCAAGTAGTTACTGCATATCTCAGTATAGGCTTTAAATAGCGTACTATGTAAGTATATGAGTTTTCGTTAGCACTAGGCCAACCCGTATCCAGGACGAGCTAAATCAGTGCTGTGAAAATGACATCAGAAGAGATGACCCGGCGTATAATTTGTGCAAAAAGATGCAATTGTTGCCAGACCCCAACCCATTCCGATACATGATCAAATCTTCTAAGGCCATAGATATACCGAACAGCGCAGTTAAAAGCGACTCGTAAATACTGCTGAAATGAAGAATCTTATTTGCCAAAAACATTCTGAGAATATCAGATAACAGGCATAATCGATATTTTTATTTTTATTTTATAAAATCAGATGGGATCGATATGAGTTTCACTAAATTTTGTTCCTTTACAGAACTCAATATGGACTACCCAATAAAATCATATTCGGTAAATAAATTCTCAAAGGAATTCAATCAAATAATGAAACACAACCCTGCTGAGCTTGTAAAGTTCGTTGAAACTTCGCTTTGAATGCATCCGTGTGAACGATCAGCTGTGAAATGTGTTTGCCAAAAAATAAATCGCAATGCAATTAATCAAACGCTGAAAGTTTAAGAGAGTGAATTCGTGAAATCCATTCTACTGTATTGTGCCATGAAAGTTGTAAATTGTTTATAGAGAAGTACATATGTATGTGTCTATGTGTATGCATAAATATGACGGTTTCATATTGGAGATTTGTGAGCACAGGAACACAACTTTCACTGACCGCTTTTGAAGTATGTGTGTATGTATGTATGCATGTATGTATGCATGCATGTATGTATGTATGTATGTACTACGAAGTTCTATGGACAAACGAAAACGAAGTACGTTCTAAGGAACGTTCTGGAGGAACCACAAAAAAGGTAACAAACATATTCTATCGTATATACACATACATATATTAAGATGAGTTTTAATACTTTTCCAGTGTAAGTAATGCCTGCAAAAGACATAAGCCGCTCATTAATCCACATCACTGACTCAGTATAAAGTCGTTACGTTCGTTCAAAGTTGCCCTTGGCCTGATCGTTTTACTGTGTTATCTGGCAGGACTTGGTGCCAGAAACTGATATATTCCGTTCCATTATCCGACTAACTTTAGCTGAGATCTTATACGAATGTACCTACATATGTGCATACACATATCAATGTGTATATATGTAGATGTGTTGTGTATCGGGTACGTATGAATAGAGATATTCGTCGTCATATGCACGGTTGACTGGTTGTACGAATTGATTTTTTGGTTTTTTTCTTTTTTTTTTTTTGTTATGCAGCGTTAAAGATCTCCGCCAAATCCATATAATCCCTATATTTAGATACGCATTTAAAGGTAAACATAGACTTTTGGCTGAGCTGCTTTGGTGGTGATTGCTTTTTGAGCACAAAAACAAAATATTTTTTTTTTGCCGGGGAGGGGGTACTGCGGACGAGCGTGTGAATGACTGCGCAGAGATTTTCTAGATTTTGTGACTATAATCCTTTAATCTTTTGAAAGTGTCCAGAGGCTTATGTGCCTATTTATCGGTAATGAGTAAAAACATTGCAATTCAATGCGGAGAGACTCTACAATGAGTTCGAATCAATGGTAATGAAATCGGTTTGGATTGTTGTCAGATTGGCGCTCAGAATCTGATTTCTGTTATGAATTTACGTCTTTATTTACTTTGAAATTTCGTAACGTAACGTTTACTGGGAAAATTTTCTTTTCCGCTTATTTATATGTACTTACATTAGGCAGCGAAGGGTTAATAAAATTGCGAAAAAACAATGTATGCTTATTTGATATAAAATCATTCAGTAAAGGGTTATTAAAACCACCTACTGCGCAAAATTGTTTCTCCGACTTATTTAATACAGTGTACTCTCTCTTAAGCGGACACCTACGGGACCGAGAAATGTGTCCGCTTAATCAGGCCTGGACTGAGAGCCTAGGGGCCTACCGGACAGACGAGTTGAAGGGCCCAATATACTATTCGCTTACGATGAAATACTATATGCTCTACCTTGAGGGCTCACCGGGCATTCGGCCGGTTGCGCGTTAGGTCAGTCTGGTTATGCGCTTAATAGAGGTGTCCGCTTAAGAGGAAACTATTTTAGAAGCAGGAACACTAGAGCATTGCCAAAAAGTGTCCGCTAAACAGGGGTGTCCGCTTAAGAGAAGTGTCCGCTAGGAGAGAGTACACTGTATCATGCAATAGAGGGTTAAAACATCCTCCAATCAGAGCAGGGTGAGACTGCTTATGAATCTCAGTGTTTCGAACGGACTAAATGACTATTAGCTTGGGATCCATTTACCTTGTCCCCAGATGCGTGAGGAGTCTACTCTTAGCTGCAGCGGGGCATGTACACAATACATGCTTCGCTGTTTGCTCCTCTGATTTACAAAGCCTACAGAGATCATCATTTACCACCACCTCCGACATCGTCAGGTGATGTTAGGTCTTTCAGGTTTGTTGGTGACTCTCTAAGCATCAGTTCTTAGTGGTTTAAAAATTGATTTCTCCGCCACCGTTCGAAAATATGGGTCATGTTGGTCATGTCCGATAAGGATTGGGCTCGATAGGTCGCTAATTACTTTTATTCCAAAGAGATTTTTTTTTTCGTATTTATAAAGTCAATAAATATCACCGAAGTTATGCGAAAACAGTCCCGGGGGGCGGAATTAATCCTTTGGAGGAGATGGAGTGTGGTGGGTTTAGCCGGTACGACTCCGGCACACCGGTCTGCGTGACGACCGTGTTGATGGTGTATGAGCATTCCCACACGCCGCGCCGTACCCGCAAAAAAGGCCAATAAATAAGCACTGTGGCCGAAAAAATAAAGTCTACAATGCCCATATACTGTTAGGAATTCAGTGTAGACTTTTATTTTGTTTCTGCTTTAGATTTAGTGCAGCTTCCTTCCTAATACACACACCTCTGAGACTTAATTAAGATCCTTATGGCCTGCCTCATGCGCTTATGGGCAGTAGCTCAGTACTCGCCGTTAGTCTATCCTCCTTCCTTCTTCGATTTTCTGAACAGGTCGTTTCTGATGCTATTTGTAGCCCCGCAAAAAGGTTCTTGTTTCCGTCCTAAATAAGTGCTTGTCTCATCTTGCAGATTGCAGGAATGTTTTTTTTTTCCCTCCGAAAGTTTTCATTCACAAATCTGATTTAGCCATAAAAGTGTGCTATTGTTTTCATATTTGTTCCGCTCGTTTTCCAGAAGAAAACCAAAAAGAATACAAATTGTTACAGAATCTCAATTTCACTCTTAAATGTCTATTTGTTATCCATTAAAACGGTTATGCGAGAAATGCCCACATGGTCGCATCTATGAACGCGCGAAGTAGTATGTATGTTCATATTTTGTGTGATGCCTGAACTCAATCACATGATCCTGTTTACAAAACTCATTACGTAAATGCTTCGTTGAGCTTTCTGATAATGTTACTTTCGGCAAACATGGACTGTGGACTGTGACTGTTTCTGTTCATTGGGACTAGGAAAATTCGAAACAGAAAAAGTGAGCAAAAAATCATATTGAATTTCCGACGTAGGTCGAATCGAGTCGTGGCGAAACGAGGCTCGGCGAGTCGAGTCGAGTCGACATTGAAAATCGAATCAAATTTTGAGTCGACGTCAGTCTCGATGGGACAAACGATGAAATTGAGGCCAGCAAAAGAGAGACTGAATCTCTAGATTGAATTATGAATTAATAAAAATGTTTGCCCGCAGGCGAGATTTGGGTTACAAAGATGACGACGACAACGAGGATGATGCGATGATGATGATGATGATGATGTGACGAACAGTCTCCGACTACATATTCGACATTCGACATTCCACATTCGACATTCGACTTTTGAGCGTAAACTAAACGGAATCATCCCTGCAAAGGACGCAAGAACCCACGGAAAAAGGCAACAAGCTTAACATTTGCCTCTAGAGATCTCTATTTCGAAGTATTCGATTACATGTGTGTGTGCGTGTCCATATCCATGTCCGTGTGTGGTTCCTTTGTGTTTATGCTACACTTTGGCTTTACAGATTTGCCAGTTTTGAAAACACAATTTTCATGTAACTTGAGGATGCACTTTTTTTCATCTCCTCAATGCTCTTTATTGAAAGATAATTGGGTTCGCAAATCATAGAGGTTGGTCCGCCAGCTCTGTGCACTGGGGTGCTGGAAATCAAAACAGAAAAAAATTGAAAAAATAAGAAACGAAGCGAAGCGAAGCGAAGACACAAAACAAGATAAGCGGAAACATGATTTCGGGTTTGTTACGTAGTTACGTAAATTTACCAAATTTCAATTGAATTGAGATTCAAATTCACTTAAATACTTGAGTGAACCGACGAACAATTGAAATTCCCCTTCCACTGCTCCGGCCCTGCGTGCGAGCGTGATGCTTTTCCCTTCCTTTCTCTATACGTATACGTGTGTATGTACCTATGTATGTTTGAATGTATTCGTCCAGCAAATATGATGATGAACAAATTGGAGGAGAGACAGACGACTCGAGACGACTGCACATGTACATACATTAGGAAGTCAATAAGCGCGAAGTTCTGTGAACGTACGCTTCCCCTGCATGTAAGACATCTGGGAGTTATCAGTCGACGTGAGAGAATCAAACAGGATTACACGATGTCGGATTTGCGTTTAGCGAGAGATTAAATTACACCGACTTTCAGCGCCGATCTATTTTTGCATTTAAAGAGAATTTCTTCCTACAGCACCATGCTTGGTTGCAGCCATCAAAAATTAATAGAGCAGATGCTTTCTAAAGCGCATATTTTCGTGTGGTGAAGGCGGACGAGTGGTGCCAATCTCTCTAACTAAGATCGGTTGAGTTAAAATTATTTATTAACAGTATATAGATATACACAGTATACACCTTCATGGCTGGATAGTGTGAACATCAGATGGGGTGAACACCTTGTTGTGTGGTGGTGTGAACACATGGACTGAGGCTGATACAACAAATCAATCTCCTTCTCTCTCCTTCTCTCTCCTTCTCTCTCCTTCTCTCTCCTTCTCTCTCCTTCTCTCTCCTTCTCTCTCCTTCTCTCTCCTTCTCTCTCCTTCTCTCTCTCTCTCTCTCTCCTTCTCTCTCTCTCTCTCTCTCTCTCTTCTCTCTCCTTCTCTCTCCTTCTCTCTCCTTCTCTCTCCTTCTCTCTCCTTCTCTCTCCTTCTCTCTCCTTCTCTCTCCTTCTCTCTCCTTCCTCTCTCCTTCTCTCTCCTCTCTCTCCTTCTCTCTCTTCTCTCCTTCTCTCTCCTTCTCTCTCCTTCTCTCTCCTTCTCTCTCCTTCTCTCTCCTTCTCTCTCCTTTCTCTTCTCTCTCTCTCTCTCCTTCTCTCTCTTCTCTCTTCTCTCTCCTTCTCTCTCCTTCTCTCTCTTCTCTCTCTCTCTCTCCTTCTCTCTCCTTCTCTCTCCTTCTCTCTCTTCTCTCTCTTTCTCTCTCCTTCTCTCTCCTTCTCTCTCTCTCTCCTTCTCTCTCCTTCTCTCTCCTTTCTCTCTTCTCTTTCTCTCTCCTTCTCTCTCCTTCTTCTCTCTCTTCTCTCTCCTTCTCTCTCCTTCTCTCTCCTTCTCTCTCCTTCTCTCTCCTTTTCTCTTCTCTTCTTCTCTCTCTCTTCTTCTCTCTCCTTCTCTTTTCTCCTTTCTCTCTTTCTCCTTCTCTCTCCTTCTCTCTCTTTCTCTTCTCCTTCTCTCTCTTCCTTCTCTTCTCCTTTCTCTTTTCTCCTTTCTCTCTTCTCTCTTCTCTCTCTTCTCTCTCTCTCCTTCTCTTCTCCTTCTCTCTCTCTCTCTTCTCTTCTCTCTCCTTCTTCTCTCCTTCTCTCTCCTTCTCTCTACTTCTCTCTCCTTTCTCTCTCCTTTCTCTCTCCTTCTACTCTACCTAAATTCTCTCTCCTTCTCTCTCCTTCTCTCTCTTCTTCTCTTCATCTCTCTTCTACTCTCCTCTCTCTTGTTTTTCTTCCTATTTCTCTTCCTTACTTCTCTCTCCTATCTACTCATCTGTCTTCTCTTTCTCTTTTCTCTCTCTTTCTCGTCTCATCTCTCTCTTCTCTGCTCTTTTCTTTGTCTCTTCTGCTCTCTTTGTCTCTTTGTCTCTTTGTCTCTTTGTCTCTTTGTCTCTTTGTCTCTTTGTCTCTTTGTCTCTTTGTCTCTTTGTCTCTTTGTCTCTTTGTCTCTTTGTCTCTTCTCTCTCGCCTTATCTCTTTTTCTCCTTATTACTCTCCTTATCTTCTCTCTCCCTTATCTATCTCTCTCCTTATCTATCTCTCTCTTATCTATCTCTCTCTTATCTATCTCTCTCTCTTATCTATCTCTCCTTATATATATCTCTCTCCTTACCTCTCTCTCTTCTTACCTCTCTCTCTCTCTCCTTACCTGTCTCTCTCTCTCTCCTTATCTCTCTCTCTTGCTCTCTTTTTCTTCTCTTATCTTCCTTATCTCTCCTTATCTCTCTATCTCCTTATCTCTCTCCCTCTGTTTATCTCTCTCTCTCCTTATCTTTCTCTCTCCTTATCTCTTTCTCTCCTTATCTCTCTCTCCTTATCTCTCTCTCTCCTTATCTCTATCTACACAGTAAAAACTAAAGTTTTAATTTAATACCAATTTTGGTTTTTATATATAACAATGCCAAAAAGTATTAAATGAAAACCTTTTTGGTTTAAATAAAGAGAGAGAAAAAACTGAGAATTTTTCATATGAATTATAAAAAAAAATTATGCATAGAGCGAAAAGAAATGAGAGATATTGCCCCACAATCTGATGTCGGCGAGTTCAATCCCCGGTCAGGCGAGCGTAATTTTTTTTTTTTTTTTTTAGGAATAAGTAGGTAATAATAATAAATTATAATAAAAATTTAAGAGGAATAAACAGCTGGCAGCCCATATTTTTATAAAAAAAATAAATAAAAAAGATTCTAGCAGAACTCTCATAGGAATTCTTGAAACAGCATGACACATGACGACACACAACACGTTTTTGAAGGTAGTATCGATACTTCAACTTTATCGCTGGCAACTATGTTTTCTCCTTCCCGAATACATCAATTTTTCCACTTTCCAAGTTCAAAATTTACTTTACCTTTTTCAAGCCCCAATTTTCCCACAATTTCTTTCGCCTGCGACAGGGTTCGAACTCGGACCTTTCAGAATGTAAAGCAAAAACGCTTCCAGTACGCTAACAAGCGATCTCATTCGCGCGTGCTAGATTTATTATATCAACGTTCGATAAAATCGAACTATAGACGCCTCGTATGTATGTATGATAGGAATATAATCGCGAGAACAATTTGACAATTTGAGAATTTTGTTCGTTTTTGAGATCATTTAAAACCAAAAGGTATTAAAATAAAACTTTTTGGTATTGAAATTCAAATTTAATACTAAAAAGATTTAGTTTTATACAGATTGGTTTTAATTTTAAACCTGTAGTTTTTACTGTGTATCTCTCTTTCTCTCCTTATCTCTTTCTCTCTACTTATCTCTCTTTCTATCTCTTTCCCCTCTCTCTCTCTCCCCATCTCTCTTATTCTCTCTCTCTATCTATCTATCTCTATCTATCAATTAGCCAATATAATATTAGCGCTTCATTGGTGGCGTGGAAGAAAGTCACAATGAATAGATATATTTTAACGAAAAGGAATTATATCTATTTAAAAATTAAAAATCATTCTCTGAATCATTCAAGTTCTAAGTTTTTTTTCAAAATATTTTGTTTTTTATTTTATTGATACACTCTGTGTTGAGGGTATATTGTGTGTGTGGGTACGTACGTAACACCCAGGACCACTCTGTTGGTCTGTCTGTATTTATTATTAAAGATGGGGAGTTTTGCGCCCCGCGACCTATTGTGCTAACCCCAATGGTTCATTAATTCTCTATCCTTGGGCGTTTTATGAAATTGGCCCAACAGCGGCCGGTTTAAAGACGTTCCAAATTTAAAGCGGGTGACCATGGACTCCACGCCCTGTCAGGTTTTCGGTTAAAGTTTTCAAATCCTCTCTACCGACGCCAAGTAGTCTTTTTGAGACTTTTTCGTTGGGAGTAGTGAATTGTTTGGCTTGCCTTTGACCTTTTAAGTTCATCCAGAATTCTTTAGAACATCTTTGTCTAACTCCGAAGCAGATATTAATTGTGTGGTTTCTGTAGAGTACAAAAGGGTTCGGGCCCTATGAAGTACCTTTGAGCTGCTCGTTTTGCGAGGCAATCAGCTCTTTCGTTTCCTTCGTGCCCTTCATGCCCTGGAACCCACTTTGTTGTGATTGCTGAGTCCATTCAGGAGTTTAAGGCAGTTGTCTACCAGTGCAGATCTGATGTATGCAGATCTGGGGGCTAGTAGAACAGCTTGACTGTCAGACAGTATATGGATTACAGCCCATTTCGTCTTCCTTTTAAGATATTCCCGGACGCAGATCTCTATCGCATATAGTTCTGCCTGAAAGATGGTTGGGTAATAGCCCATTGGGAGGGATTTTTGGAACCGAGGTATCGGGTTGCCCGCGCCTGTTCTTCCGTCTTCAATTTTGGATCCATTTGTATATCAGATTTGTGAACCCTTGTCAAATTGGAGCAGGACGTTAGTGAATTCCCCGCGTTCAGTAATGTTAACCCCGAACCTGCGGGTGAAGTACAGTTTTCTCTGTATGTTATCTGGTATCTTCATAATTGGGTCATCGGATACGGTTGACAATATCGACAGGTGTCCTTGAAGATCTTCTCTTTTTAGGTTTATAACATTGTGCAACCGAAGGTGGAACCGTGGCCCCTCCGGACTGTGTTTTGGATACAGGAGCTTTGCGTGTTCCCGAGCTCTTCCCGTTCTTTGAACCCTTCTCAGTGGGACTAGCTTTGGATTTGGGATGGATCTTCGCCTCTCCAAAGTAGTAGTTGCGTTAGCTCGATTGCGGCGACTTTCTGCGCTCTGTTGAGCACCCGCCAATCACTGACCCTAAGGCCGGTGTTCTGGCCCAGGACGAGGCTTAGGATATCTTTGTTTGAAGTTGTTGGCCTCTCCGAAAATATCCTATGAATATCTGTGGACGAGGTACCACCTTCTCGTCCACAAGACGCAGCTTACCGTCTTTGCACGGCACAATGTCTGAGACGTTGTCTCTGAGCCATTTTGGCGTATCCTCGTCTGCGCAGTTAACAGACAGCTGAAAGTGAGGGCGGCGATTGAAACCTGTAGGATTACAATATTTAGCGCATCCTCCTCAGGAAAACACCCACCGCTGGAGACGGGGGGCGCTGCCGTGAAGAAGTTGCGAAAAACGCAGGGGCACCTCGAGCAGGATGTGACTCTACGCCACGAATGGTCAGTCGTAGGGTGTTGGAAACTCCATCTGGCTCATCAACCATGCCTACTTGTAAACATGACCTATACTCCGTAGCCCCCTGGTCTGTCTGTATATAGAGTTGTCTTTTCGATGGAGTTGATCTATCTTGACATAAATACGGTGTGCATATCAACGGGGACATGAGTAAAAAGAAGTTTGAGAATGGACCAAATCAGACCATTTTTAAGGGTATCTCCAGTACGAGGGTCTGTCACAAATATCCCAAAATTGCCCAAAAGTCAAACTTTTTCGAAATATTTCAATGAAATTTATGTAAAAAGTTTAAAATGATGCATATTCCAACTTATTTCGTGCACACCAAAGCATTTACCTGAATTTAGCGCCTTTGTTTGCATATCGCACCCCGGCAACTAAGGAGACACAACTCAAAATTTTTAAAAACGCTAACAAATATTTTTGAGCTAATAAAACATATTTGTAAAATAAAACGCTTTTCTTGCGAAGAAAAGCTTTACAGAGGCTCATACAGGGAATCTTATGAGAATTGATTTTAACACTTTTTAGAAAAATGATTGTCTTTGAGTTATGTTCCTATTGATAGATTTTTTTTACCAAATTAATTCTGTATTATTTTTGGTGATGACTCTTTGATGGTTTAAAGTTGAACAAAAAGAACTGAATTTAATCATTAAAAGGACACAACATAAAATTTAACTCACTTCAAATAATCAAAAAAGCACTAACTCAAAATGAGTCTCTTTGTCAATGGCAACAAGTGATCAAATCATTGCAGCAAAAAAGACATAATGGAGTTTTATTACTATTTACAATAACAATAATGGAGTATAATTTCTTGTACAGGTAGACACGTGACATGAAAAAGATTCACTATTTTGAGTTGTGCCACTTTAGTTGCCGGGGTGCGAAATTTTCCCAGCACAAAACAAACAAACAAAAAATATACTTCACACCATTCAGATTTTGGCTAGCAAAACGGCTAGTAATCATAGACTGGTGTAATGGCATGTCACAAATCGTCGGCTTAAAGTGTAAACCTGCTAACTAACAATTTCAAAACTTTACAGCGTAAACAAAAAACACTTTTTTTTCAAGACTTCAAAGTAGGGAAGGAGACCCAAAATATGGATGGTTTATTTTGTTCCAATATGAAGTCTGTTCTAAATTCGATTTTGTGCACCATACAAAGTCTACTTGTAGTCACTTGTTGGTGTTAGCTGTGAACTTTGACCAAAGTTGGACTTAGCAGTTTTACTCATAACCAATTTCTCCGTATTTAGAATTTGAAATTAAAAAAGATTTTTTTTTCCTGACGATGCAGTGTGCTTTTTTCTATCGAATGACATCGAAAAATCGGAATCGGTTAAAAGTGGACTTAGCAGGTTTACACTTTAAGCCGACGAAATATCGGAGGCGACCTACTGGCACGAGAAACATTACTCTCCTTCTGTCGCAGTCGGGCAAAAAAATATTCGGGTTTTGAGAAACGGAATAACTTCTACTTTTAAATATTTATTTTGCATTTAAAATTAAGAAATGTACGGATAATCCTTTGGAAATTTCAACCCTAGGGTTCTCACAAGGATATAACGAACATATCACACTTATAATAAAAGTATTCGCAAATTTATTTACGATTGCACAAAACCTTGATGTGATAACAGTTTTTATTGAGGTCTTAAATCTCTAAATAACTAAATTTCCCCAAAAAGGGAAGATTGCCTCAAATGGGCAGCACTTATTTTTGTGGAACCGATGTGAATAGTAAGTAACCGATTTAGTCGTAGTTCTACTTCAATCGCACTAGTGTAGTCATTGAACAGTAGCTACTAGGTTGCGAATCATTCCTATGCAACCGTTACACCGAGAGAAATAAGAACTGTTAAATCAACCACTTAGAACAGTTAAAGTAAGAGTGGTCAAATTAACTGTATTCCCCGTTAAATGCACTGAAAAAGGAAGTCAAATCAACAGTTGAAAAGTAGTCACTTTTTATGTTCAAATTCGCTTTCGTTCACTTAGACGTATAAGTTCGCATTCTGATCAACCGTCTCCGGAGTGTGCAATAGCTCAGTCGTTTAAGCTGTGTGTTGACCGTCGTGAGATACGGGGTTCTATCCCTGCTGGCGGCGGGAATTTTTCTGAATTTTTTTTTTTTAATTACAGTTTTTTTTTTTTGTTCAGAGTGTAGTTGTTTTTTAAGGCAAAAATTTTCTCCTAAATTTTTAAGATTTTAATTTATTTAATTTTTTTTAATGGTTCATTTTCAAGCAAAAAATTTTGCAACCATAAGCTCAAGTGAGCGTTTTGACCACCAAATTAAATTCGTTCGTTTAGCGTAATGGTTAAGACGTTCGCCCAGCGAAGTGGTGGTCTGCGGTTCAAGGCTCGGCCGAGGCGAGAAAATTTAAAGAGATGAAAGAGAAAAAGATTTAAAAAGAAACAAATAAATAAAGAAAAAACATAATAATTTAATAAAAAAAAAAAATATTAATAAAAGAAGGTAAAAAAAAGTCAAAGCAAAAAATAAATTTTTTTTTCCCAGTCGCTGGTGACAGTTGATTTAACCGCGAGACAGTTATATCAACCATCAGGTAGTTATATCCTTATTGACTGTTTTTGTACTGTTGAATCGACCGCTACTACACATAAGCTAAGAATTAACGGTGAACTCGGTTATTTTAACCTGCTTTTTCAGTTAATATAACTACCTTTTTCTCTCGGTGTACGGTTTCTATCGTATTTGAAAATGGCCGTTTTTTTTTATATGATTGATTATTTTGTGAGAGGTTATAATTTGTAAAACTACAAAGTACTTCAACATGATTCAAAATTAGATTTAAGCCAAAAAGCGCATTTAAAACGCATCATGTATGGTATGCATTCATCATCCAAAATACAAAAAAATACATTTCTAAGGCCAAAATAAGGATTTGAAAATATTATATTTTTAACATAAATTATAAAATAAGCATATTTCTTGTGGGGCGTAATTTTTGAAGGGGGTAGCATGCTATATTTCACCATAAAACTGGAAGCGTTTGTAAAAATTCGTTTCGGAAACAAGCTGAATCGATGCTCAATTTTCCATTTATTGTTTATTCAATTCAATATGAAAGATTTTTTTTTGTCAGTTTTAAAAATTGGTGGCAACAAATTTATAGCAAGAAAAGATTATTAAAAATCAGTGGCAGCATTTCAAATAGTACGCTTCTGAGCGCTTATATTGTGTGATTTCTGCTTGTTTCTGACAAGTTTTCTGTGACTACCCTGCAGTAATGAGCCGGGTAATTTCCCAAGAAGGACTGGCCTTTGACCGGTCCAAATCCTACCGGTTGTATTACGGCAGTTCGCTCCATCGAATTCGGCTAGCCGGCGGTCGGTAATAAACAAGTTGGTCAGCTGTTTTGCGGACTAGTCCCTCTCCAATGACAGGCCCATGTTAAAAATGTCAGTTGAATGCATTAGAAGTGGATTTTATGAGGGGACTAGTAGTACTGGTAACATGAAGGACTGACCGCAGGCTACACATGGGTCAGTACATATTTCTGCAGGGTAGTTTGTAACTGAGTACTTTCTGTTGAGTTTCGTGTGACTAACACAGTAACAAGAAAATTGTCAAACAATTTTGCGCTGTTTCGGTTACTTTTAAGTTAAAATTTAAGTCCGCATGACCTATTTTTAGCAACGAGCTCAGTCACACGAGAGTCAAGGTGATTTTTTTCTGATTAATTTTTCTTGCCGGGTACCTACTTGCAAAATTGGGCGTGGAAAGATGACGCTTTTCATGTAAAAAAATTTAACAAAATTCGTTATATGAGACACTCTTATCGTCTTGAAAATCTTGAGCATACTTTGTCTTTATTACAACCATGGTCTTGGGGCCTGTTTTAAACAACTAAGGGTGTTATAGTCAGGCAAGCCTGACAATAGAATACTTGACACAGACACACATCTTCAAATAATTTTTAATATCAGGAGTTGTTTAAGGCCATAGGGGCCCCATATACCGACTTTTGTTTAATTTCTTTATGAAAACCGCCCTTTTGCCACGCTCACTTTTCCAATTTTTTGGAATTCTAATCGGAGGCTTAAATATACGCGCAAATTCTAAGTTTCATTGAAATATTTCGAAAAAGTCAGATTTTGGGGCAGTTTTGGTATTTTTGTGACAGACCCTAGTACTGGAGGTACCCTTAATAATGGACCGATCAAGAAAATTTTTGGGTAGGATGTTTATGGCTACAAAGGAAGTATAAGTGCCAATTTTCGTCCCATAGGCGTTTCGGGATTAGGAGACAATTTTCGAAAAACGCCCTTCTGCCACGCCCATTTTTCAAATTTTTTTAAATCACATTAATTGGCCTAAAATGTGATCAAATGCCAAATTTCATCAAAATATCTTGAAAAACATCGGATTTAGAGCAGTTTTTGTGATTTTCGTTACAGACTCTAGTACTGGAGGTACCCCTAAAAATGGTCCGATCGGGTCCATTCTCGAACTTGTTCTTACTCATGTCCCCGTTAGCACGAATACCAAATTTCTTCAAGATAGCTCAACTCCTCCGATAAGAAAACTGTATACAGACAGACAGACAGACGAACGGACATGTCTAAATCGAATCTCCTGGTGACGCTGGTCATTTCTATATATTTTTTGTATGGTCTAGCACGACTGGTTCTGGGTGTTACACACAACCACAAAAACGCAATATACCCTCGACACAGAGTGTGTCGGGTATAAAAATATCCAAAAATTATATTGGTAACCCTTTATCAGTTTCGCCTGACTATAACACCCTTATTTGTTTCTTATTTAAAAGCCGATTTCGTCCCAAGCTTACATGAAACTTCGCACGCTTCGAATGTGTAGGAATTCCTTTCGATATTATAGACGATATTCGACTTTAATCGATTCAATGTCAACCCGGGTGGCACGGTTTGATCTGCCTACTTAATTTCGTACTCCATTGCCTGATACCGAAATCGTTAAGACAAACGCTGACAGTAAAATGTTAATACGAGTTAAGACGATTAATAAAAAATTTCCAAACCAAAAAGCCAACAAAAAATTAATAAATAAAAAATTAAAATATAAATAATAAGTCCAAATGTTTGAATGAAACTATAGCCCAAATGAAATCCAAGACGGATGAAAAAATATGTATGTATGTGCGGAAGTGCGGTTAAGACATTGGTAAAAAAAGCGCTAAGCTTTTTCGAAAACCAAAATAGACATTCTTCTTCGATTTAAAGTTTTTCCACGAATTTGTCCACTGTACATAAGTACAACGTAGCTGCAGCCTGGACGGTCGGCTTTCGATACGACCGCGAATGCACTTGAAATCGAATTGGAAATCGAAATCGAAATCGAAACCGAAACCGAGCGTGGGCGCGCCTATGGTTACCCAAAATAATTTGACACCCTCCAGAGCCGTCAATGCCATTGTAATTAGAGGAGTTAAATAAAGGCGGTAGCCGCAAGAATTCGTCTTGGAATTCCCATTATGAGGAGTCTAATGAGATAAGCGAGATGAACGAGTCTGGGCCAGAAGCGCAGACAATAGACAACAGAATTATCGGTCGGTTTTCTATACGACTTAATGGAATCAAATTGAATTAAAATGAAAAACGAGCATCAAAATCAACGCAGAACGAAAGGTGAAACCGAGAAATGCCTTCTGTGCTGCAATTCAGCATTGAACCGAGCAAGCCAGCCAGGAAGCAAGCAAGCAGGCCAGGCAGGCAGGCAGTCAGGCAGGCAGTCACGCAGGCAGGCAGGCATGCTGGCTTACTGGAGGCGTCAGAGCGTTATTCATAAAACCTTTTTAAAAGCCATTCATGTCACATTGATGAGAATGAGGACGAGGACGATGCGGAGCGGAGCGATTGTGAAAATGATTTTGGTAGATTTGGTAGTTTTCGTTGACGATAGCGTTGATGTTGATTTTGATATTGGAGCTGGAAAAAGCATTGAGTACATTTAATGATGCAGATTGCAGCTTCATGATTATGTCTGCGCAGTCGTCACTAACAAAATTCATCGATTGGTGAAGAATGTTACCACAAAAGTTGTTCGTCCTTCCTTCAATTCTTTAAAAAAGGGAAAACAAAATGTATAACGAAAAAACAGCAAAGGAAGCTGGAGTAGAAACAGAAACAGAAACAGATTAACACGCAAAACGAGCACTTCCTTCTTGTGGTTGGTTTGGCAGGGGTTTCGTTGAAAATTTGGATTTGGACGAGCGAGATTTTAAAGCGGATTAGGAATGCATTGAAATCAACGGTTTCTCAGCCATTGAAATTCGTATTCCTGATGCCCGGTTTCTGCCGAAAAGATTTCCGATTTTCCATTCCGTTCCGATCCGATCCGATCTACCGATTACGATTATTTTCATTTTCATGTCCATTTTCATTTGAGTGCTCTATTCACGGGAAATAAACACTCCTTCCGGACCTGCAAAATTTTAACCTTTTGTTATAGATACATTTATTGGTCGCTGCTGCCATTGCTGTTCCACATTCGTGTGCATGTTTCTTTTCGTTTGGTTTTGTCGCCATTCGATTCGATTCGATTCATTTCATTTCTTTGCATTTTCTTTTTTTCTGTTTTTCGAACACCCTGTACCCTCTGATGATATACTGTATTCGCCTTGGCTTTTGCCTAATCCGCGCTCATCGCTTTAGGGGATTGTTGGATTGCTTGATTATTGTCGCCCGTTTGTTTGTTCATTTGTTATCTCAGCTGCGATTGAGCTCAATTGTTCTCTGGATTTCCATCCATAAGAAAAATTCGCGCAGTGCCAAAATTTTATTGAATTTTTATTCAAGCTCAATGCTCCGCTCCTCTAAAAGGAATTCAATCGAACTGGCTTTGCGTGAGATGAAGACTTTTGTTTTTAAAACTTCAAGAATTTAACCCCACCTACATCTGTGAACTTGTCATGCGAGCAATATTGGATTGGGGGTTGGCGAAATCCAGAGAAGTTATCCCTCCTAAGAGGTCGAACAAAGCGAGACAATAAAAAATAAATCACTTTTTAAAAAGTTATACGGTTCAACCTTTCAAAAAGTATTTTAAAAATTATTATCTCCCTATAAAAACGGCTGGTTCCGCACTGCTGGCTGTACAGGATGAAAAGCATATTTTCTAAGAAAAAAAAAAAAAAAAAAACAAATAGGAAAATACATATGGGCATTTCCAGAAAATGTAAACTTTTTGTCGCGTCCGTATATAGCTGATTGCCATTCGGGTCTGCATAGAAACTTTGAAGAACATAAAAGTCCGCATAAGCTGTACGAAAATATTGAGAAACAAAAGTACTATTTACCGCATACTTCAATTCTCTATCAAAGTCATGTTTCAAAAAAGTGGCGCCGTTATTCATAAAGTTAGAAACAATTAGTTTATTGCGCAGCGCAAAGCATGTTTGGCAAACGGCAATGGCAAACGGATTGTATTTTCGCTTATTTCGATTTTTCGGAACTAGGCAAACGTAAACTCAGTAAGCTTTTTTTTTGCATTTTGATTTGCTCTCAGCAAAGTACAGTACGAAAGGAACTGAAACGTGTCGTTTTTTTATTTTTATTAATTTTTTCTTACTTTATGAATAACGGCGCCACTTTTTTGAAACATGACTTTGATAGAGAATTGAACAAGGAATCCGATGACGTATGTTTCAATTTTCTATCGTCTGGGCTAGTGTAGAAAAATCGACTTTAAACATTTAAATTGTCGAAATTTCTTACTATTTAACGGTATAAAATTTTTTTTTAAAATTTTCCAAAAAAGTGGACTCAATTTCATGCAGGATAAAAAAAGATTTTTGGATTTTTGACAAACTGAAGTGAAGATATCAGCCTCCAAAGACAAGCAAAATCGCTAACTATGTGATTATTAATTCAACGATAATTTCTTTAAAAAAAACAAAAACAAAAAAAAAATTACATACATGTCGACTTATTTTACATATATAATACACAAAAAAAGTTTCGAGAAATTTCAAGTACCCTCGTCTTTTTATCCGTCAAATCCGTACGATTTGTAAAAGAATGACCCATATATAAGATGATCGGATTTTTCTAAGCTTTTTGGAGCTACTTTCAAAAATAATTCAAATAATTTCCCTAAGTCCTTAACGCTCTATCGGATAAGGGACAAATTTTTGTATCCACGATTTGCTGCAACTCTCTAAACAATAAATGTTATGAACCGTTAAAATTATGTGGGACAAATTTTTCCCCTATGCGTTAAAGGGTTGAATTTGGGATTTTCGGCCCCCGGCTCCCCTTTCCCAGTTTTGGGCCTTTGCCTAGCTGGTTGGGTACTTAATTCGGGGCCTCACCAGATCTGACCCTAAAAAAAAAAATGCTACGAGAGCCAACTAATGAAAAAAGGGATTGATCTCGTCCTTTCCATCTAAGTGAAAGGATATAAGTTATATGAAGAGGATACGGTAAACATTTTTTGTTTTTGTTTTTTTAATTGGAAGTATTTTTGTCGCAAGTTTCCATAAAATAAATATTAACAGGTTATATAGACATTTGAAATGCCCTCGCCACGATCTTATGCTAATAAAAATTAGTTAAATTACCCACATTTCATGCCTTATATCCCATGTAATTTTTGAGGAGAAATGGAATGAAATTTATTTTTCAAATATCCAAATGTCCAAACACTCGAAAGTGCTCAAGTGTCAAGTGAATAAATGGAGAAAAGAGCAACCAGCTCATTGTGAAGAGAGGCTTTCAAGCATCCGCTTCCGCAATTTAAAAGACAACAAACGGAATATACCCCCACTCCTCGTCGAATGCTGTTAACAAGTCCAAACAACCAGGCCGCCTTGCATATTCAAAAAAGTCTCATTGTCTTGTATCTACACGCCGCATACAACATCATCGTCTTCGTTGTGCTGATACGAAACGTTCGATTCGCAAGCTCGGTGTGGTGCGGTGTGGTGCGGTGCGGTGCGGTGCGGTGCACTGGGTGTGAGTAAAGTTGATGACTTTGAAGCTTGAATGCCTGAATGCCTGACTACCCTTTTAGGATTAATGCGGCATGAAAAGGGGTGCGAAGCTTCAGAGCCGGATTAGTGGAGGTAAAATTCTAGCATTTGCGGCAATATTTGCATAGAGGGCGAAATGGTGATGGTGTGGGAGTGACAATCGAAAGTTAAAGGAAGAAAGCCAACATGTGCTTAATAAGGTGAAGTTTATGCAGTTACAATAACAAAGGGAACGGAAGAACGAACGAAATGAAATGAAATGAAATGGAATGAAATATCAGTGGGGATAAATTGAAAGCTTTGGAGGAGAAGATTCGAAAGACCATTCGAATAAAATTTAAGATCTTAAGTCGTATCCGCAAGGAGACTTTATTAGGAGCTACTTTGCGAAAAGCTGGCTTTCTGAGATCAGGTGGTGTCTATCCGTTTGGGGATTCGTTGAAAAACTAGATTCATTTATTATTATTATTATTATTATTATTATTATTATTATTATTATTATTATTATTATTATTATTATTATTATTATTTGAAGATAGTAAAGTTTACAAAAACTTATGCTGACTTGAAATAGATTATAGCACTGGCTCCTAAGCCTTTCGGCTGTATGTGGGATAAAGATAATATAATATTTACAGCGATACTAAGGATTGATATTTAAGTATAGGCCATCGAGGGATGGAATGCGATCAGCAATGAAATTCATGCCGATAGATACATTTCTCTTCTACTTCGCTGCTTTTTCCAGCAGTGTTTAGGGACTTCGTTGAGTTACGCGGTGTAAAAGAATCTTTAATCATGAAACAGTTGGATGAAGTGAAATATAAAAACGATAAACACTTGAAAAGCGACATGTGGGGAAAAAAACATAGCTTTTAGCTTTGTGTGACCAGGCCTCGATTTTGGGGGTGGCAAGCAGGGTAAATGTTCGGAGCGGCACTGTAAGGGGCTGATATTTAACATTGATATACGAAATCAGTACTCAAAAAGGAACTATGCTTCCAATTTTTTTTTCAGAGAAGCGTAAAATGGTTGGGAATTTGAAAAAAAAAAATCCCAATAGAGTAAAAATTATATTTCAAATATTTTCATCCGATTTAAGGGAGAGAAACTTTATAAAAATTTTTAAAAATTCCATAAAGACTCTCTTCTCATTACACGATTTCTCGTGGATTCAATTCACTCCCTTCTTGTTTCTGTCAACACAATCCTTTGTGCCACCGAGTACAATCATTTAACAATTCATACACTCATTCTCCATTTCATTCATTCGTTCAATTTGTCAACTCTTTTAATTCTTATTCAAATCGCGTTGGTCTATTTACACTACATTTGCTCACTTAATGATGGAAGCATCATTTGCCTTTTGTGCCTTCTCACACTCACACTGCGAGATCCCTCTGTGCAATCTGTCAATTTGTTTGTGCGTGCGTGTGTGCGCGCGCGCGAATAATACAGTTGGGCAGGTTTTTTCACAATATTTTTTGGCTTTCTCAGTGGAATTTTTCATTCAGTATTTGTGGATTTTCATTTTGAACTGAACATCATCTGAACACGCAGCACATGTTGGTAAACGCTGTTTTAAATATTTAAAGACGTGTTTGCTGAAACTGTTTGGTTATGTCAACAATACGCCATTTGGTTGCGGTAGAATTGCGACAACAGTGGGACTCATGTAATTAAAAAGTGATTAAAAAACTAACAAAAATTTCAAATACTTAGTTTCTCACATCGACAAGTAGGAGCAAATATTAGTTAACTATAGCTCAATTTCACCGGATATTCAAAGTGGTTTGTTATTATTATTTTTTTTTTTGTAGAACTGGTTAAATCAGATTCTACAGATTCTTTATTAAAATGGAAACTTATGTAAAGGTGAGATGCAAGAGAGAGAGACAAAGAGCGAGAGAGAGGAGAGAGAGAGACAGAGAGATACAGAGAGAGAGAGAGAGAGAGAGAGAGAGAGAGAGAGAGAGACAGAGAGAGATACATAGAGAGACAGAGAGAGACAGAGAAAGACAGAGAGAGAGAGAGAAAGAGAGAGAATGAACATGTATCCCATCATTTTCAAAATCATCACACTAAAAAATCTTGATAATTTTGAGACAAATTATAACTATCCCATAGATCTGATAATATTGTAGACGATTTTCTAGAAAATGAAAAATTTTTAGTTGTGCCTCTTTTGGATCGGGTTTGAAACATAAAATTTTCTTCTAAAAATTCATAAATTTCTAAACAAATTTTGGCATAAAGAAATTGCTTGAATTCGAATTCATTCTGTCCCACTGTGACAACTTTTTACTGTCATAACAATAGAAAATTTTCCAAAAAAAGGCCAACATTTGTTGCTGTTGTTTTTGTTGTTGTTGTAAGGATTTCGCCTTAAGGGGTGCATAAATTTAATTTTAAATAAACCTTTTTATGCTTTTATTTTGTGGTTAAACTAATTGAGTCATCTTGTAAATACGATGAACCGCGGCAATCTTGCAGACAGGCAAATTGAAGGACGATATGACTGAATGACTGAGTGACTAACTGATTGTACATTGGTCCGACGGGCCGACGGCCGTTGCACGTTGTCACTTTCTCAGTCTCGGTTCATGTGATTATTTGTCACCCTTGTATAGCGGCGAATTTTCGCCTCGGAGAATCTGATGAATTAATTTGATAAAACAACAGCCACAATTGCTACAACACCGACAACAACAAAACCACGTCGAGGTAAATGTGTAAAGTAATTTTTTTGTTGAGCTAGAAAGAAGTGTTTGTCTCACTCCCTCAAGTGTGCATAATGCGACAGAAAAGTCTCGCCTAGTCATGCGAATTTACCGATGTGAAGCGAAACTCCCCGCCTCCAATGAATGTCCCCAATCGACTCAACACAAGCAGACGCACGGTGACAACTGTCAACTGTCATGTCAAATCATGAGCGATGTACGTGAACGTGAAGTGTCGCATGAATGACACATTAAATGCTCGAAAGCAAAATCAATTATTTAGCATTACATTACATTAAGATAGCACCGAAATTCATGAGCACTTCATGATGGGGCAAAACAAGAAGGATGACTGATTGACTAGACGATCTAATTTTTTTTGTTTTTTTAGTGAACCTAAGGTTTGCTATTATTTTATGGCTATTATTTCTAGCAGAATTTGTCGTTGGAAATCATTAAAATTCCGATTAGGAAACTCCATCGATCGAATCGCGCTCAATGGTCAATGACGAATTTACAATTGAGCTGAATATACTTAGGTATGCAAGAATTAGCGAGTCCAGGAAGGATATTCAATGTGCATCAAGTTGGCTTGCACTTTTTGGAATTTCCCGAAACAAAATATTGTGCTGTAATGTGCCCAGTTTGTGCTATCATGTGCCGTTTCGAAAAATAAATTCCTCAAAGGATGCCATTTTTAAGGGGAGGTTCTTTTTTTCGTGTCAAGTTAGCTTGCACTTTTTCGAATTTCCCCAAAAAAATTATTGTGCTGTAATGTGCCCATTTTGTGCTATCATATGCCGTTTCGAAAAAAAAAAAATTCCAACAACATACAAAAATTAGCAACATCCTAGAGCTAAGACTCATTACCGGCTAACTTGACACGAAAAAAAGGACCTCCTCATAAAAATCGCATCCCTTGAGGAATTTTTTTTTTTTCGAAACGGCACATGATAGCACAAACTGGGCACATTACAGCACAATAATTTTTTTCGGGAAATTCGAAAAAATGCAAGCTAACTTGACACGAAAAAAAGGACCTCCTCATAAAAATGGCATCCTCTGAGGAATTTTTTTTTTCGAAACGGCACATGATAGCACAAACTGGGCACATTACAGCACAATATTTTGTTTTGGGGAAATTTCAAAAAGTGCAAGCTAACTTGACACCAAAAAAGGACCTCCTCATAAAAATGGCATCCATTGAGGAATTTTTTTTTTCGAAACGGCACATGATAGCACAAACTGGGCACATTACAGCACAATAATTTTTTTCGGGAAATTCGAAAAAGTGCAAGCTAACTTGATGCACATGGATATTCAAGGCAACGAGAGGTCATCAAATGGGATCTTTATTTTATTGATTTTTTTTTTTACCCTAGAGTCGCCTCTTGGTGAATGTATTCTGTACAGGCGAAGTGGGCCTTCACCCACGACCTCGCGCTCAAAGGGGTCTCGGACGAAGTCAATTGAATGAACGATTTAAAACAGTGTCGGCCAAATTTCGATTTTCCTAGCACTTGTGCTTGAGAGACTGGATTCTGCCGGCGAAGCAGTCGCACACGTATAGCGTATACCGATTCGTGCGAAAACCGGTCGGCTGCGTTCGTGTGTGTACAAAACAAACTTCGTCCATGCAAATCAGAGTAGCTCTCAGCGAAGTCGACAGCGCATTCACACACACAATTATGAATGTTTACGTATTGGTTTAGCCATCACTGATTTAAAAAGACTAAGGGCCCCCGCATAACCATATTTAACCATAAATCAGACTCCGATGTAAGCGAGAATAGAATTAAAGGATACAGGCATAGTTTGTTAGTATAAAAAAATGTTATAGGGCCTCGATAGTTCATCTCGTCCACGTCTAGATTAGTCCTCGCTACGCCTTTGCTTCTGTACTATGGTTTATTGGCATGAGGAGGAAATCTTTTGAGTAAGCGATCGGTAGGAATTTGACTATCATTAGAGAGATTGAGGCTTGAGTTGAGAAAGTTGGGCTCTTACCTCGCTATTTGAAAATGAAACTAGTTTTTTTTTTACAATATTAAAGACATTAAAATTCTCATAGTGAGATTAATCGATTCCAGTATGAGAAAATAAGTGAAATATAAACGAAATTTCTTAACCCTTTACTGTGGCTGCCACTGTGAGGGTTAATACACTTAGGCCTCATGGTTCCTTTTTGAAATGGGAAACCAAAGAGAAAAACATAAAAACTAAACAGCATCCACTATCTCAGCTGGGAGTCGAATCCAGGGCCTCTCACTTCGTAAATTGGCATCTCAGCCAACTGCGGCACAGAGGCCGTCCATATATGAAATAAGTGGGGAAGAAATTTTTTGATTAGCTTTAGGCCCAAGCTACAATAACCTCAATATAGATAAATATAGGCTGAATCAGGGACAGGCCCTGGACTAAGAAATCTTACCTCGATCAGGTTTTTCTCGGCCCTACTTTTAATAATTCCCACTTAATTTAAATTCGTGGAAATATAAAGCGTATACTTTGCGTATTGAACGTCAGTTTTGTGCAAAGGCGATATTGTAATCAATGAGGTTCTACCTAGTGATGTCAAAAAAAATCTATCAACCGATTAATCGAAAAAACGAAATTTGGTATACGTACTCACGGGGACATGAGTAAGAACTAGTTCGAGAATGGACCCAATCGGACTATTTTTAAGGGTACCTCCACTACTAGGCTCTGTTATGAAAACCACAAAAACTGCTCTAAAGCCGGAGTTTTTATATTTTGATATAATTTGATAGTTGAACATATTAAAAGTAGATCTGGAGAACTATCGATAGTTGCGACCATCGATAGTCTATAATATCGATAGTATCGATAGTACTATTGGAAGATATATTTTAAAATTTAAACTAATTTCATTGGTTAATTGTTAGTGATTTAAATCCAGCATGTTTGAGCTGTTTAACATTTCAATATCAATCATTTGAAAGTTTTAAATTTAAAAATTGATGGTGGTCCTACATGTAATAATTTAATAAAATACTGTGCTTAAAAATCCCTTCTCAGAAGCCAAATTTGAAAACCTTTCTTACTCAATTCTCCATACTTTGTAACCAGCACTGATGCTAAGCAGTATTTTGGTGACTCCTTTCCCTTGGATATTGAAAAAAATCCCTTCATTTCTGTTTTCTTGAGGAAAGTGATCAGTAAAAAATCCATTGCAAACATTTGGAGTGATTTTTTGTTGAAGGTAAAATCGAAAAATTCCCTCAAAACGGGCAAACTCCCTCGTTCTGGCATCTCTGAATAGAATAAAATTTTAGCATAACGCCTATAATTCTCATTTGGTGTGTAAAATGGGACACTTAAGACTCGCAGAATTTCTGGAGATTATTCACGCCGTGATGTGCCAAGAAGTTGTGTAAGTAATAATCATCATCACCATGATCGTCATCACCACCGTCATCATCACCATCATCATCAACAACATAAACACCATCATCATAGCCATCACCCTCATTTCCATCACCATCATTTCCATCATCATCACCAACTTCACCATCATCATCACCAGCCTCACAATCATCATCACCAACTTCAACATCATCACCAACCTCATCATCACCACCAACCCTACCATCATCATCACCAACCCCACCATCATCATCACCAACCCCACCATCATCCATCAACATCACCATCATCACCATCAACAACATCAACACCATAAAGAACTATAGCTGCAACTTCGGCGAATAGCTATTACGTGGTACACCAAACTAAAGTGTGAGCTATGGGCTGGTTCACCACAGTTGAATTTTTTCACCAAAACATGGTGGCATGCGCCAAAATTTTCCCAAAATTGCAGCTATATTTCTATATGATCAACGCCATCAACACCATCATCACCAACCTCACCATCAATACCATACCTCACCAACCCCACCATCATCATCACCAACCTCACCATCATCATAACCATCAACAACACCAACAACGTCATCACCATCACCATCATCACCATCATCCCATCATCACCATCATCACCATCATCACCATCATCACTAAGCTCACCATCACATCATCATCATCACCATCATCGCCGTCATCATCAACCTTACCATCACCATCAACACCATGATATAATCATCATCATCATCACCATGACATAATCATCATCACCATCATAATCATCATCACCATCATAATCATCATCACCATCATCGATAGTTTCGATTATCGATAATTTTGACAATCGATAATTTTGATAATCGAAAGATGAATTTTCGAGCGGCTCTCGCCCTTATCTAAATAAAGGCATTTTTAGGAATCTGTCCATTTCAAAAAGAAGAAAGCCGTCTGTCACCGCCAGCACCACCTTTCCAATGCTAAAATAAATGTCCATGAATCCAAACTATCGATATTATTCAAAATCCATCGATGTTTTGGATAGTCTGAAACCATCGATAGTGCTATCGATTGTTTCTCCAGCTCTAATTAAAAGCCAAGTTATTCAATTTTTAAAAATAGGAAAAGTGGGCGTGACCGAAGGGCGTTTTTCGAAAATTTCTCTCTACACTCGAAATTCAAATAGGACTTGAACGGAAGTTGCCACTTATGCTACATTTGCAGGCCATAAACATCCTCTGCAAAACTTTATTTGATAGGTCCATTTTTAAGGGCACCTCCAGTACTAGGGTCTGTCACAAAAATCTCAAAACTGCCCCAAAATCGGAATTTTTCTATATACAGTCGTGTTCAAAATAATAAGAACAACCATTTTAAGATTGTAAGCAGGCTCATAGGGTTTTCTAAATGACCTTCAATAATATTTCTTTGTTTTTTATAAACATGCTCGAATATGGGGCTGATAAAAATGAAGGTTACGACAGTCTGGAAGGTCTAAATTTTTTTTTTAACAACTTTAGCGCCTGTTCGAATATATAAGAACAACTCCAAAATTGCAAAGATTTGGTTTTGAAAACAAGCAGTGAATATTGGCAATTCCTTTGAAGTGCAGTTGGCATAGTTTTCAGTTGCTATTGTTATAAAATAATTTTGATCTTAACTAAACAATGAGATGAAACAAAAATTGTAGACCTGAGCTAAGAAAATTCATCAAAAAACTGCTCGATGAACGCAAAATTTTTGATTTTATTAGGAAGACTATCTTCATTTCTAATGGGATGATAAGCGCCAACAAACTTTCACCACAGGTCGAAAATCGTGCTACCATAGCTACTTCCACTATAAGCTAACATTTTACCTTAGCTAACCTCAAAGCACATACTCCAAGAAAAGTAGGTACCTCTGACAAAGAGCTTCGATATAAGAAGAGATTGCAAAATTGAAAAAGCTTTTAAAGAGCTTTTTCTCTCAGGCGACCGTCTCGGGTAAGAATCGAAATGCGTGTATTTTGTTGTTGTCTAGTTGTACGCACGAAAACAATAACCGAAATCCTGCATCTCGTTCGCCCTTATTGAGAATAGCCAATATAGTCAAATGTACTACTCCTTCACATTGATCTTCGATCCTTTTGTGTGTGTTTTTTGTTCGAGCCCATATCGCCGTACATATATGCAAACTTGATGGTGTGTGCTTACGCATCAACGTACATACGTATCTACTTGAACGGCTGTGTGCTTCGCGAGTCGAAAAATCAGAAATCATATTTGGCAGGGCTTATGTTTTGTGTCAAAAAGGAATAACTGCTTAAGTCACAGTTTGCTGTTGCGGGAATGAGTTTTAAAGATATGCTATTCTTACGTGTTTCCATATTAAATGGAGTTTCATTTTTTCAATAATTTTTTTTTTCTATTTAAGCCAAGATTGTAAAATTTTGCTGGAATATACTTCTCTCTGAAAGGAATTCAATAAAATAAATAACTCATTTTGAGCTTAAGTCGACTTAAGCAGTTTTTGCTTATTTCCACAGTATTGTTGCAGAAGCTGCCGTTCGGCGTTTGTAGCGTGATTTTCCTTAAGCGAATCATGAAAAAGTTAAAGACTGGTCGACTTTGAGAACACAATGAAGTGATTTGTTGGTCCCTTCCAAATACAAATAAATTTATAATTTAAAGAAATATTACAAAAGATTGTATATTTCCATCATTTTTTAAGTACATAGGTTCTAGCTTTAAAGTCAATGATATTTTTTTCAGTGGTAAGTTTAAACAACAAATATTTATCCGTGCGTATATCATATACATAAGTACATACATTCTTGGTATGGGATGCCTTTAGGAAATACATAGTAGTTTTCTTTAGATAAATTTTTATATTTTTTCTCGTATAGATAAACAGCGTTTTAGTTTTTCAAAAATGTAAATAAGTGAATGTCTACATATCTGAATAAAAGTGGTTTTTTGGCGAAAAGCCTTTTCTACTAAAAGAAATTTGTTAATTATTTTGGAAAAAAACATTTGTTTTTGTCGCGTAAGTAGAAATATTTAAAACGTAATATATACGACACCAAGAACATACGTATACAAAATATGTATATGTGTATATAAAAAAGTAAAAATCTTCATTGTGTTCTCAAAGTCGACCAGACTTTAACTTTTTCATGATTCGCTTAAGGAAAATCACGCTACAAACGCCGAACGGCAGCTTCTGGCACAAGTCGCGTAGCGAAAACTAAACAATACTGTGGAAATAAGCAAAAACTGCTTAAGTCGACTTAAGCTCAAAATGAGTTATTTATTTTTTTTTTTTGAATTCCTTTCAGAGAGAAGTATATTCCAGCAAAATTTTACAATCTTGGCTTAAATAGAAAAAAAAATTATTGAAAAAATGAAACTCCATTTAATATGGAAACACGTAAGAATAGCATATCTTTAAAACTCATTCCCTCAACAGCAAACTGTGACTTAAGCAGTTATTCCTTTTTGACACAGAACATAAGCCCTACCAAATATGATTTCTGATTTTTCGACTCGCGAAGCACACAGCCGTTCAAGTAGATACGTATGTACGTTGATGCGTAAGCACACACCATCAAGTTTGCATATATGTACGGCGATATGGGCTCGAACAAAAAACACACACAAAAGGATCGAAGATCAATGTGAAGGAGTAGTACATTTGACTATATTGGCTATTCTCAATAAGGGCGAACGAGATGCAGGATTTCGGTTATTGTTTTCGTGCGTACAACTAGACAACAACAAAATACACGCATTTCGATTCTTACCCGAGACGGTCGCCTGAGAGAAAAATCTCTTTAAAAGCTTTTTCAATTTTGCAATCTCTTCTTATATCGAAGCTCTTTGCTCTGATACAATCATGCAGCTTGATTACGCTAAGGAAAAGCAATATGGTAGACATCATCCGAAGCAAGAATTCAAGGCAAAGCTCACTGCCAAGAAAGTGAAGCACGGAGGCCGGAAATTTATGTTTTTGGGATATTTTTCGTGGAATCAAATTCGACCGATTGCTAATATCCTGTCAAATATTATGTTCAAATTGTCCTTGGAGCTATTGTCCTTCCCAATTTTAAAGACAAAATCCCTTTACACTTGGTTTTTTAACAAGGCAATGACCCAAAACTTACTTTACAGAAAGCAAAAGGTTGCCTTCGATCAAACAATAAACGTTTTGCAATGGCCAGAGATATCATCGGGTTTACTTTTTTTACCCAAAAAAAAAAAAAAAAAACATTTGGATGGATGTTACAAAAAGGGTTAGGTATATTAGGCTCAAAAATTCCAAAGAATTATGGCAAACAGCGAAGAAAACTGCGGAAAATATCTCGTCCGCAAGATGCCGTACCCTTACAGGGTCAATGAGCTCAAGATGCGCCAAAGTAATTGAAAATGATGGGGGGCTACTTCATATTAGAATGTGAGGTAACTTGTTACCATTTCTAAAACATACAATTCAAACAAAGCCCTTTTTGCCTCCATTGTTTTTATTTTTTCGAACAGGCATTTTTTGACTTCAAGCGCCAAAGTTGCTCCTAAAAACAATTCAGACCTTCCAGGCTGTCGTAACTTTAATTTTTATGAGCCCAATATCTGAGACTGTTAATAAGAAATAAAGAAATATTTTGGAAAGTCCTATGAGCCTGCTAATAATCTTAAAGTGGTTTATCTTATTATTTCGAACACGACTGTATTGCTATGAAACTTAGAATTTGAGCGTATACGTACGATTAGAATTCAAAAAAATTTGAAAATTGGGCGTGGCAAAAGGGCGATTTTCATAAAGAAATTGAACAAAAGTCTTATGGCCTTAATTACCTCTTGATATTAAAAATATTTTGAACATGCGTGTCTGTGTCGGGTATTCAATTGTCAGGCTCGCCTGACTATAACACCCTTACTTGTTTTTATTTTTTTTTTTTTTTGAGGACTATCATTAATGGTTTGCTGCAGAAGCTCTTTGGCATTATTTGTGTAAGAAAAATCTCTGAAAAGTACTTGAGTTTCATGTTCAAAGCTCCATTGAAGTCTCTTATAAAATAACTTCTGCTATTTGCGCTACCTTCGAATCTTGAATCGAGCACATTTGGCGGAAATCTTCTGCGGAAACATGACCAGCGGAAAGTCAATTTCGCTGACATTTATACTCAAATCCACTCGACTGTTCGACTACCACGGTTCCCGATTCGGCTGGGACTGCAATAACAGCGTCTCTCCCTTCTACTGCTGCCTGCTGAAGAAAGGCATTGTTTTTGTTGTTTTATTTTGAAATAAAATATCAATTTCTATGTAAACATCAACATCAGCAATAAAAGCAACAGCAACAGCAACAGCAACAACACATGCTGCACATCAGAATCAGCATCGTCATTTCGAGCCCGCTGCATGGTTCGGGAAGTGGAAGTGGGAATGATCGCACAACACAGCACCGTCGTCTGCCTGGGAAAAACACTAAAAATGGACGAAAATTTTCCCAAAATGAAGTGGCAGCGGCCTAAGGGAATGGCACTGGCGCCAATGATGACACGTCCGGCGTTTTACAACTGCTGCTGGAGCAGAGAAAGCGCATTGCAACGCAACGCATCGTCAAGATAATTTAAATATGATCCGGAGGACGATAATGATGTCCCACTTGAGTGAGTGGTTTACTTAGCTGCCTTAAGAAAATACGACTTTAAAGCGATACAAAAGTAAACATGGCTGACGGTAGACGGTAGACGATCGACGACCGACGACCGGCAACCAACGACCGACGTTCGAATCGATCGGGCGAGTCGGACAAACGGAGGGTAGCCATCAATGCGTCGATGCGTCTGTCCTCCTGTCCGTCTGCGAACACCAAAAGTGAAGCGTCACTGTCAATAGTTGCATGCCTCCTCATTTCGTAGGATGACTGCATTTGATGCACTTCGCTTTCCTACATATAATGTGAGGTAGACGACAACACCAAAAAAAAAAAGAAGAAAAAAAAAACAAAAAGAAATGGGCTGATTGTCAGTCAAAGATAGCTGCCGACTTGTTTGCATCCCAAAATTTCAATAATTCTAAAAAAAAAGAAAAAAAAATATTGTAAGATCTCAGCCAAAAATGAGTTCACAAAACTGCAGAAGAACCTTCGAAAAGCTGGCATTCGGTTTGGGAGAAATGCTTTTTGAAAAAATTCATCAAAAAATCGACATTTTCGTTTCGAACGCGCATTCGAATACAAAATAATCCCAAATCACCCACGGCCGACACATGTAAGTGGTGCTGCCTGCGCTTCCTTCTTATCCATTTCGCCTCAAATTACAAGGTGAGTTGCATTTTGGCCGTCGTCGCCGCCTCCGCCACCGCCACCGCCGCCGCCGCCGCCGCCGTTGCTCGTTCGAGACAAAGGTCGGAACGCGCAATTATCGCTGACAGGCGAATTCTTTGGCACCTCCGGGAAGCAAAAAAAAAAAAAAATAAATAAATAAATACATAAATAAATAAATGGAAAATAAAGGGGGAAAAAGACTGCACCAAAGTATATAGGTTGCCTAAAGTAGGGATCGCGGCGAAAATGTTACCAATTAAAGTCGCCCATTGATGTTGATTAGGTCGCTACTCTTCGGATGCACCTCTCCGTTCCAGAGTGGGCGTATCTTAGCTACAAGACAGGAGGAAAGGGATAGGAAGAGCGCGATATAAAGTTAGGGAAAGAGGACTTGCATTCGGTATATACTCAACAGTCAGTATCCTTGCAAAGAAATTTACATGGGAATTTGTGGGTGTCTCGCACATAAAAACTGGTGAATACATCATCAGAGCCCTGGATGAGTTGAGGGGAGCTCAAGATGTATTAACCAGAAATCTAATAATGGATGCATTAGAAAAAAACTGTGACTTAGGGTAATGAAACATTATATTGGAGCATTCCACAGAAAATGATAGGTACTTTTGTCCCATACCAACAGACAAAAACTAATATAATCACTCAAAATTTTTGGAAAGGGCAACTTATATCCTGTTAAGTATCTTCATATGAGTACATTAAAATAATCTTTTCATAAAATTAAACATTTAAACATAAAAAATATCATGAATATTATTTGTCCCGTACGTGGAATGCTCCTATTGCATTTCCGACAGTGTGACATCTAAAGGAAAAAAATGTTCCCTGTTTTTATACACATTCTCGGATGTATAAAAATTTTGGTGTCCTTTGATAATCGTGGGCATATTCAATTTATTTTTTGGGTGTTTTTTTTTTTTTTGTCTCATAAAGCTATGCTTATTGTTCGCATGGTGTTTTAAGAGCCAAGGGAGTCCACCACGCTTTGTTCGGGGATCGGGGAAAACACACAAACGTAGTTGAATGACAAATGTACATATGTTTCACATTTTTGAATCAACATGATTATATAAAAAAATCTCTGAGGTTGAATATAATATTATACCTGAGTTATTCCCCTTGCGGCGATGCTCATCATGTTTTAGTCAAACCAAACTGTAGGACAGACAGAAAAAAAATCCTCAACTAACAATAATATTCTCTGGATTCTAACAAAAAAAAACAAAAAAAAATTCGTCATAATTATGCCCGAGTTCTTTGTTTGATTTTCACCTAACTTATCCGGTTTTGAACCAGGAAAGGGCAGTATTCGAAAAAGTATCGATCTGGATACAGGGGAATTAGGGGATGGCAAGCCGGGGAAATGCGCAGACGGGCACTGTGAGGGACGCGTATTACACGTAGATATACGAAAATAGTACCCCATTAGTGCCATCGCAGCGGCGGCAAAAACCCTGGATCAGGCTCTGCCTGGATAATACCGATGGATCTCAGTATCGACACATATACCTACATATATGTATGTACATATATCGCGAAATCAAATCGTATGTATCTATATGAATATTGACGATTTTTAATCTATAGGTATACAGTGAACATAATCTCTTTTAAGTGTCCGCAAGGTCAGAGTAAACTGTAATAACATACTTTAAATTTTTATATACCTATGTATATAGAGTGTATAGATGTACACATATATATCAAAGTTCATTATTCCTAATGGCTATAACTCAAGAAATTTCATTCATGGGTTTTATTATTTATCCTAATCGATGAAGCACTTTTTTCGAACTAATATTTTATACGAGTTGTTGAAACTTTAAAGTTTTTTCTTCCAATTTTTTTCAATCTCCCGAAAAAAATTCCGTCGGAAAACTGTCTGATTTGATACACAAATCCAGGGAACACTTAAGATTTAAGCCCAAAACAATCCGATTTTCCTAAATGACTGTCCCCCATTGATGATTCTCTATCGATAGATCCATAGATAGACGTGGACAACTATTTCGGCAAGGCTTCTTAGTTAGTTAGACTCCCTTACAGAAAGGGATTTAAGACATTAAAAAACGATATTGCTTGAATATTTTGTGCCCCTTGCACACGCCCCTAAGCCCGGTTAGTATTTCGATCGATTTTGATCATATCGTCCCGAGTTAAGTCAGCCACATTAGTAAGTGTAAGATAAGGTTAGAATGGCTGCCCGGGGCAGCCTGCCCCCAATTGTAATATCACCTGGGAAAGCATGCCCAGGTTACCTAGCTACCCATTTCGCGAAGCCAGTTAGACTCTTTTATGAACCGAGTCATATCTTTTATTTTGACAGAGGACAGCTTCGTGGAAGTAGAATGAGTGGGATATTAGTACCTTAGTAAAGAATAAGTCGAATTTTTAATAATTATTTTAACCATTTTATTGCATTCTATAGATAAGCACTAGTATTAATTTTCAAATAATGTCTTATATGCTATTTACATTCGTGATTGGTTCTTACACTGGAAAAAAAAAATAATAATAATAATGAATTGCTAAACAATTACAATAAATTTTACTTAATTATCTCAAAAGGTTTATCTATTCAGAGGTGTATTCTGCTGCATTTAAACAATCTTGAGAGCGTTTCTGATCGTTGTCAGTTGCTCAGTTTTTGTTTATCTTTTTAACTTTGTTTTTGCTTTTGTTTTTGTTTTAAACGGACACTCAAATCGAAAAGTCGGCTTCTGTGATATCTGCTCAAAAATACAGATACAGAACCGATTTCGAAAATGAAATCGGTTTTAAAATCGATAATCGATTTCAACTGCACGATTTGAAGATCTTCATGAATTTATGTATTTTGTTCAATTCAGATTCTTATTCTGAAATTCGACCATAAATTCTCCATAACACCCCCCATCCACATCCCCCTGATTATAGATTATACTTATGCTAATCTTCTAGTTCAGCTTCCTTTGTCAGAAGAGTTAAAGAAAGACTCCTTGCGAAGCTTTTAGAAACAGTACCGGAGCTTTTTTTTTCAGTTGAATAATTTACAAAATTAAAAATTAAAATTTTCTCTCATTAATTAATAAAGTTCTAAGATGTAATTTCTTTTTCGTTATACATATAGGTAAGTAGATAATTTCAAAACGAAAGAACCCAAATAACTAGGTAGATATTTCTATTAACCGTTTATAGCCCAAGATGCTAAGAGAACAAAGTTGTGATAGAAAGTGCTTTGAAGGGAAAAAAAAGACGGAAGAAAATAAAGAAAAAATTACGTTTGTCAAAGCATTAACCCTTTATCGCATACGAGACCAAAATAAAAGTGAGGTACTTTTTGATGAAAATCAATATATTTTTATGTTTCTTATGAGTCATAATAAAACCATTTAATGCGAAGCATTTTTCCCCACTTTTTTTTAAATATATCTAACATGCAGTAAAGGGTTAATAAAACCGATTACTGCGCAAAAACTTGTTTCTGCTTATTTAATATATCTTGCAGTAAAGCGTTATATAAAACCATTTATTGTGAAAAAAAACGTTTTTCCCACTTTTTTCAACATAACATGCAACAAAGGGTTAATAAAACCGTTTACTGCGAAAACTAATTCCCCACATATTAATTTATGAAGCATTCAGTAAAGGGTTAATAAAACCATTTACTGCAAAGAAAAACGTTTTTCTGCTTATTTTTAATTTATCATGCAGTAAAGGGTTAAGAAAAACCCTTCAGGAAACCTATAAAGAACACGCTACGCCATCTGTGATAGTGAAAGTCCACGGTCCACTGTCCATTCAATTTCTCATCACTGTGTTACAGTGATCCTTACCCGATTTTAATTTAACTAAATATACCCAGTATATACTCTGCGGGGCTTTTGTTGACGTTACAGCTCGTTACAGGATTGTCACACGGGGCTATAAAAGGCTAATTCCTAATTCTAAATGTTCATATACTTAGATAAAAGTAGTTAGAGTAATACTTTCTTAGAGCTTCATGCATTCTGCATCGTCCAATCAAACAGTGTTCATGATCAATCAAGCTAGCTACATTGAGAGGGAAATTTGGCTCTTTACTTTTCAACTGTTCCGCGCATGTTATTGAAGAAAGCTCTTCGAAATTTGTTGTTGTTGTTTCTGTTGTTTGTTGTTATTTTTTGAAGCCCTTAAGGCGTGTCGTATCATGTTATCTCGGTTGTGCCATTATGCGGCAGATCTGGTGACGTCGAGAAGGGTCGATGAAGCAGTTGCGTGGCGCTATGATGATATGCGGCTGTGTCCTGTAGGGCCGTAACCGTTGTCAGACTCGCTGCTATGCTATTCGCGGTCGAATTGAGCTTTTCGGGTGAATTGACGCGTATTTTCGGATGTGTTGGTTGTGGCGCTCCTGCTGCTGCTGTTGCTGTACAATCGACTGGTGTACTGGCGCTGCTGCTGCTGCTGCTATAAGCGGCTGGTGGTGGTGCACCATAGCTCGGATGTAACGGATGATGCGATTGATGATGATGATGGTGTTGATGCTGATGTTGATGGTGATGATGATGGCCGCCGTTCAGCGTTAACGATTGCGGTAATTGTGGATGTGGCCGTATGACAATGGGCTGAATCGGAAATTGTTGGGACATCTCTTTGAGGCTAGTGAAATTTTGCAGGTAACAACCGGCGGCCGCATTGAAGAGTCCCGTCGCCGCGTCAAGCTTAAACGGGGGCAGACAGGCTGCCGGCAATGCCGTCGAATTGGCGTAGGCAGCAGCGACAGCGGCTGACGGCAGATTGGCCGCTGCCAGAACGCTGCTCAGATCGCGCGGCTTATCGTCGTCGACGCTGAGCGTGTCGGTGTCGCGCTCATTCGTCGCACCGTTCGATGTCGAGCCGGGACTGTGATGCAATTGCAGGCTACTGGGCACAGGCGAATGGGTGCCCAACGAGATGTCCGAATCGGATGTGTCGGATGGTGTCGGCGATGGTGCGCCATCGGGTCGTCGAGTGCGACAAGGATGCGATGAGTTGTTCTGGTTGTGCTGCAGGCTGTAAAGACGCAAAAAGAAGAAAACGATGCGATTAGGATTTTTTTTTGTTTTTTTTTTTTTTTTTTTGGTTCAAATTTTCTGATAATTGAGGAAAAATATTCATATCAACTGGACGTCAAATAGTTGGTCATGATTCATGAAGGCTCAAATGTACCTACACATATATTCTTATACATACAAACATATGCACACATATGCTCTTGAGTGTTTTAAATCAATCATTTTTAATTTCCCCGACTATTTATGAATCGTAATTTGTTGAGAGCTCGATTACAAAAAATTTCCCATCATTTAATACCATCTAATTAAGAAAAAAAAAAAACTAAATAAATCCTTTTGAAAAAATTCTCTCACGCAATCTCAGCAGTTGCTACAATTTAATTTACAAACCGCAGCGGAAAGAAAATGAGATTTTCACATTTTCACACCACATTAGACAATGAGGAATTTTCCACTAAAAAGGAAATAGTTCTTCACAATTTCCCAATCAATATTAGAGATTTTCATGGCTCCAGCAGTTGTTCCCCACAGCATGATGAAAACGCGATGAATTGAGACATCAAATTGCCAACACTCTCAACCCATGTCTGCGATACTCAACGTTGATGGTGTAAGCCCACAGGTGATGGAACCAAACAGCACCAGGCAAGCAATCAATCCATCATAGTAGCACATTTGAAGTTAAACGATTTCATACATCAGAAGCGGCGGCAAAATCGCTTCGCCTTTTTTGTTTTCGCCTTTTTTATTTTTATTTTTATTTTAATTTTTTTTTCTTTTTTGGTTTTGGTTTTGGTCCTCTTCTGCTTCTCAGGAATGCGGTATGCTGCGGCGTTCTTCTTGACCAGTGCGCCCATCATGGTCACTGACAGTTTCCTAAACGATATGACGATGCGCGGTGTTATCATCATCAATCACATGCATGCAGCAGAGCGGCGTGTATTACGCAAAACAAGAACAACATGCACATTGTATATATATATATGTATGTGTGTATACATATGTATATGCACATATGTATGATGAGAGAGAAAGGCATTGTCATAAATGATGAAACCCCTAAATGGACAGGAGTCTTCATAGCGTGATTCCAGTGATGGATTTCACACAAAACGACGGCGATTTGTTTTTCCATTTTTATTTTTTTTCCTTTAAATTTTATTTCCTTTCTTTACTTACGTTTTTTCTTACGTTTTTTTTTTTTCTTGTATCTTTTTGTCTTCTTGCAGCACTGTTCAGTGTTTCAGTAAGGAGTCAAGTCGCGAATTCTGACAGTTTGAGGAATTGTTATTATGGCAACGCACTCGGATTATGGAAGGCAATTCATTAAATGCGCGTGCTCGGCTAGGTTGGCCGATTTGGAGCAATCTCGGCATCATCACTTATACCAAGATGAGCGACCGGTCTCTGCGTGTGTGTGTGTGTGTGTGTGTAGGTATGTAATGCAAAGTAAGTCATTATGTTTATGATGAATAAATTCCATTTATTGTTTCATTGCATGCATCGATTAAATGATGCGCTAACAGAGCAAAACGGTTGCACGGCAGCGAAGAATTAACACTTGGTCACGGGAATCGATTTTGAAGCACAGCATGCGACTTACATTAAGGTATTTATGAAATCAATCTTGCTCAAAGAATTCATGAATCAAAGAAAATACGCACCGATTAATGCATATATACTTACATATATATATATGTATATTAATTAAATACATGATGAAATCCAAGTTGGTTAAAGAAGTTACACCATGTTAAGTAGCATTTAGGTGGGAAATTATTCTCTTATCTAAATCGCGAAACTTTAAGAATGTTTGGGTTAATTGACTGGGATCAAATGAATCCGTTTAAACAGCGATTGCCACGATCCATGTAATCATTAAATTCGACATGATTTAATAGTTTACTTATACGTGAATGATTCATCATTTAGAATAAGATTCGGGAGATATCATAACATTTATTATGAGCAATTCTTATCAAATTAGAAATCAGTCAAACTTCCACAGCTCGAAACACCATTATTCAAAGAAATAGTTTGGGCTATAGAGACTTGGAGTTAGGGAATCGAAATTGTAAGTACCAGTATATAAAACATTCGCTATTGCCAACCGATTCCATTTGAGTTATAGAAAATTCTAGTTGTGAAATTTCGAGCTATGGAAGTTTGACTCTATATGTATATGTGTATGTGTATATACACATTCATTTTCACCCCTTAAAATAAATTGCATCTTATTACTTTGAAAAATCAATTGCGGCTGAAAATAAGAACCCGGCAGTAATGCCAACTAATCTCAAACTACTCCCTGACTAGTCAAAAAAAATACCAGAACTACTCCATCTTAATTTAGTCAACCAATGCCTTAAACTGCATTTTTTTAACATTGAGCTGTCATTGCCAAATAACAACTCCCGCATTGGGCTGCTCCTCGGGTAGATCCACTGTGGTCAATTAGAGGTAAATTTTCCCATTATTACTTCTTCTAGACGACTTGTTGCTGCTGAAGGTCTTGTATGTGAATTCTAATTTATTAAATACTCTACATTTTGACAATTAATATTCCGAGTGACCTCAGAGTACTCCTTTTTGGTACGTGGACCCCATCAATACTGGAGGATACATGGAGCAGGTGTGCACGCAGAAAAAAATTATTTCCAGAGGAGCTTTAGGCACCGTGCAAAAATTTATGATAATTTTTCTCGTCTTTTTTTTTGTTGTGATTTTTCGCATTTCTGTGGAGGTTTGAACCCTTGCTAACTGGGCACTAACAGACGGGAACAGTGAAAACTAATTACTTAAGGGGATTCAACCGCTAACAATTCCCGGATTTACTCTTAAGGTGTTGAACATTTTAGAAAATCCTATTCTTCCAATAATATGACACCACACACCTATGTTTTGCAGCTTTAATCGTTATTGATTTCCTTGAGAAAATTCTTGGCACGTTCTATGTAGGTAGGTAGGTAGGTAGGTAGGTAGGTAGGTAGGTAGGTAGGTTTTAGGGCCCCACCCCCGTCCCCCCACCAGAAAGGTGGCGCACTTAGACCAAGGAAGGTCCATTGTGTTGCCCACGGGTTCGGACACCTATTTGAAAAACGATTTTGTTCGCTCAATAAAGCTTGCTATCCTCAAAGGGTTAAGTTCCCCGAGTTCCGATAAGGAGTGAAAGAAGTAGCACCCCAAGGTTTTGAATCTCAGTTTAGCAAAGGCCGGGCAGTTCAGGGAGTTCTATCTATATATTCATGAGGGGAATTCTATGTATATGTAGATGAGTTCGATATTTCTCTGGTCAAATGAATAACTTTCAAGGCTGCTTCCCCCGAGAACATGCTGTTCATTTGAATTTTCTCAATTTTTATATTTTTATAAGAGGTTTTTTTTTAAGAAACATTTTTTTCCTTTTGACCCAATCCATCCAACTCTTATAGCCACGGTTAATGCGTTTTAAATATTTTCCACACAATTGACTAAACATAGACGAAAAAAAGGGCTTTATGCTGATGTTGAAATCCGATACCCAATGGCACCTACCTAAATGACACGTAATTACGATATCACGGCGTATGCTCAAACTGACAACTTAACTTCAGAAATGTACCTCCAGAAAAGAAACAAAAACAAAAAATCAAAAACAAAAAACAAGAAAAAAAAAACCATTTTTTTCTTGCTGCGACTTTGCGGAATTGCATTTAAGCCGAAGAAGTATCCAAAGTTTGAGCCAAGCTACCAAATCCATTTGTGAATGGCTTTTGATTATTGCTTTTTGTTGTTGTTGTTGTTGTTATTTTTGTTGTTGTTGCTCTCTTCGTTATTTTGTCATTCTCTACGTTTTACCTTTGCTGTGTGATTTTCACTAAGTCTTTTGACCGTGTTGAAATTTAAAACTTAAAAAATTCTTAATCGGCTCATGTCATACGTTCATGCCGTTCCAACGTTCCAACGTTCCTTACGGAGGCACACACGCAGTTTTTCATCGGAGCTTGTTGCTCAGTGAAGCGAAGAATCGAAATCATACTCGAAGAAGTCGTTGTCGAGCCTTGTACGATTTGTGTGATATCTTTTGTAATACGATCACACCAAAACGAAGGGAAAAAAGAAAAATTAAAAGAAAAAACAAAAAATTATAAAACAAAAAAAAAAATTAATAATTTCTTTACTTTGAATCGGATCTTAATGTCTTGATTTTATCTTTTGGATCTATCATCTGGAGTTTTGTTTAACTGCCATCAAATTCGAAGCTCTAATTTTCCATAATATGTTATTTCTTAAGCCAACCTTTTTTTTACCAGGTTTCAGCGGGGTGAATTGGTTTTGTGTGAATCTTGGAACAGTCAAATCTTTATATAATAATACATATATATAAGTACTCATATATCTGATATATAAAATTCTCGTGTCGAGGTGTTTGTTAAACCAAACTCCTCGGAAACGGGTTGACCGAATTTTATGACATTTTCTTTGCACATCGGTTAGTAATGAGAATCGGCCAATATCTACTTTTCATACCCCTAAACTTAAAAATTTTATCCCATCGAGCAATTTTTAGTTTTAATACCCGACGTATGAGCGATGCTTACGTATGTTTACGAGCACGTCTTATTGTCAAAATTAGATAGTGAACTGTTCTATTATGAAATTTATGGGAAGAAAATGGGAGCAAGACGGATCCAATGAGATCTGCATGATTTTGGTAATTGATTGTTGGCACATTGGTTTCAAAACAAGCTAACCACCAATAACAGAAGACATTATGATGCGCAAACACAGAGTGTTTGGTCACACCATAAGAAAGCCTGAAAATGATGTTGCAAGAAAGGTCCTGGACTTACATCCACAAAGAAGTAGAAGACCGGAACGCCCACGAAATACCTGGAAGAGACAAATTCAAGCGGAAATTCAAGAACCGCCGAGAATATTTGGAATGAAGTGAAGCAGTTGTCGTCAGATAGAGTTTGATGGAAATTATTTATCACGGCCCTATGTTTCTTTTAGGAACTAAAATGGATGAAATATAAATATAATTATACTGTCCGTCTGTCTGTCTGTATACAGTTATCTTATCGAAGGAGTTGAGCTATTTGGTATCCGTGCTAACCGGGACATGAGTAAGAACAAGTTCGAGAACGGACCCAATCGGACCATTATTAGGGGTACCTCCAGTACTAGGGTCTGTTACGAAAATCACAAAAACTGCTCTAAAATCGAAGTTTTTCAACATATTCAAATGAAATTTGATATTTGAACATATTTAAAGGCCAGTAGTATTATTTCCAAATATTTCAAAAGTGGGCGTGGCAGAAGAGCGTTTTTCGAAAAATCTCTCCTACACCCGAAATTCAAATGGGACTTGAACGAAAGTTGGGACTTATGCCTCGTTTGTAGCCAGAAACATCCTCCCCAAAATTTTTTTTGGTCGGTCTATTATTAAGGGGACCTCCAGTACTTGGGTCTGTCACAAAAATCTCAAAAGTGCCCCAAAATCGGATTTTTTCGAAATATTTCAATAAAACTTAGGATTAGAGCGTATATCTAAGCCTCCGATTAGAATTCAAAAAAATTGGAAAAGTGGGCGTGGCAAAGGGGCAGTTTTCATAAAGAAAATTAACAAAAGTCGGTTTATCGGGGGGGCCCCTTATGGCCTTAAACACTTCTTGATATTAAAAATTATTTGAACATATGTGTCTGTGTCGGGTATTCTATTGTCAGGCTCGCCTGACTATAACACCCTTACTTGTTTTTTGTGTGCTTTTATTCTCAATTTAAGAGACAAAAGAAATAAAATGGGATTCATTAATAGAGATTTAAAGCAGCTAGAAGAAGGAAAGGAAGTGCTGAGAAAATTCTATAAAACTTTCTAAGTTAGAGCAGGGTATCCTCCTGGGCTTCCAGTGTCATAAATACAAATAATTACAAACATCTTATATGTATGGATATCTTTGAAGGCTCGCTTTTCGAAGGCATGTGCTCCTAGGAAATGAGACGTCTTGATTATTGAGAGAGCTCTCCTATTGTGTTAGAGATTGAGAAGGAACAACAAATTAATATGATATAATATGGCTTCTTTTTAAATGGAAATGTATTCGAATTGTGGGTAATCATATTCTTTATGCGATATATTTCGATTTGAAATTTCTATTGACATCGGTTCATACAGATTGACGGACAGAGCGACAATCGTAGTGTTTTATGGAGAGATTCAGGTACACATACATAACAGGTTGGCTGATAAGTCCCCGGTCTGACACATAGATGGCGTCGCTAGTATTAAATGCATATTATTTTTATATAGTGGCAACCTTCAAATGATTCGTGTCAAAATTTGACGTCTGTAAGTCAATTAGTTTGTGAGATAGAGCGTCTTTTGTGAAGCAACTTTTGTTATTGTGAAAAAAATGGAAAAAAAAGGAATTTCGTGTTTTGATAAAATACTGTTTTCTGAAGGGAAAAAATACAGTGGAAGCAAAAACTTGGCTTGATAATGAGTTTCCGGACTCTGCCCCAGGAAAATCAACAATAATTGATTGGTATGCAAAATTCAAGCGTGGTGAAATGAGCACGGAGGACGGTGAACGCAGTGGACGCCTTAAAGAGGTGGTTACCGACGAAAACATCAAAAAAAATTCACAAATGATTTTGAATGACCGTAAAATGAAGTTGATCGAGATAGCAGAGGCCTTACAGATATCAAAGGAACGTGTTGGTCATATCATTCATCAATATTTGGATATGAAAAAGCTCTGTGCAAAATGGGTGCCGCGCGAGCTCACATTTGACCAAAAACAACAACGTGTTGATGATTCTGAGCGGTGTTTGCAGCTGTTAACTCGCAATACACCCGAGTTTTTTGCGTCGATATGTGACAATGGATGAAACATAGCTCTATCATTACACTCCTGAGTCCAATCGACAGTCGGCTGAGTGGACAGCGATCGGTGAACCGTCTCCGAAGCGTGGAAAGACTCAAAAGTCCGCTGGCAAAGTAATGGCCTCTGTTTTTTGGGATGGGCATGGAATAATTTTTATCGATTATCTTGAGAAGGGAAAAACCATCAACAGTGACTATTATATGTCGTTATTGGAGCGTTTGAAGGTCGAAATCGCGGCAAAACGGCCCCATATGAAGAAGAAAAAAGTGTTGTTCCATCAAGACAACGCACCGTGCCACAAGTCATTGAGAACGATGGCAAAAATTCATGAATTAGGCTTCGAATTGCTTCCCCACCCACCGTATTCTCCAGATCTGGCCCCCAGCGACTTTTTCTTGTTCTCAGACCTCAAAAGGATGCTCGCAGGGAAAAAATTTGGCTGCAATGAAGAGGTGATCGCCGAAACTGAGGCCTATTTTAAGGCCAAACCGAAGGAGTTCTACCAAAATGGTATCAAAAAATTGGAAGGTCGTTATAATCGTTGTATCGCTCTTGAAGGGAACTATGTTGAATAATAAAAACGAACTTTGACAAAAAAATGTGTTTTTCTTTGTTAGACCGGGGACTTATCAGCCAACCTGTTATATGTGCTTTCCGTTGTCGAAACTTAGGTTTTTTTTAGAGGGCGTTCTTTCAACGAAGATGTTCAGGCCCGGACTGGCGCACCGGGCAACCGGGCGAATGCCCGATGGGACCTCAAGGTACGGCATATACAGTATATGTAGAATGGCATCGTAAGCATATAGGATAGGGGGTCCTTCCACTCATCTGCCCAAGGTTCCGAGTCCGGGCCTGAAGATGTAAGTAAGGAATGGGGGAAAAAGAAAGAAGAAAGTCTGAAAAAAACACACGAGACACTAAAAATTTTAATAAAGGAGCTGCGAGAGTTGATGCAAGGACTTTTTCCATTGATAATTCGGTATTTACCATTAACTAAAAGTTAGGGGTACCTAAAATTTCCATTCAAATCGTTATTTTATTTCAAAGAAGTTGCAAAACTATATTTCAAAACTCGCAAACTCTCCCTCTTCATTTCTCTCTCTCTCTCTCTTTCCCTTTCTTTCGGTCTCTCTCTCTTATTTCGCCTTCCAATAGACTCGATAATTGTCAAAAATTGAAAGCAATAAATGCGAATAATGCAAGTAAATATTTAGACAAGCAAAAAGAAAAAAATATAGAAAAAAGCCTCATGGGACCGAGACTCGATAATAATAAACTGTCGGATGTTCTGTGAAGTGTTCTTCGATTGCCGCTCAGGGGGTTGGCCATAATCAACTTGCCCGACCGCCCGTCCGTCCGTCCGTGCTGTGACAAATTTCCGAAGACACATTCCAAAAGGTAGGCCGAGTACAACGCGCTTTTATCACTGTGAAATGACGATCTGTTGACATATGAGATTTGAATCGGCTTTCGGAGACTGAGGATTTGAATATTTAAGCGCGCGAAAATCAACCCCTAAGGGCAGCAAGCAGTTAGCTACCGTATGGTTACCGTTGCACAGATTTTCTAAGCTGATTGTTTGTACAGTTTTTCCACTTCATTTAGTCCAGGCCGATTTTAAATGACAAAATTTCGAATCAAATGAGCACACGCAAGAGAGAAAGATGGAGACATATTTAATTTATATACATACAGTAGACTCCGGATGGTGTGAAATAATTTTTGTTCATATTACCCAGGCTGTTCACATTATCGAGAGTCAGTTGAATTTGCTTTATTTAATTCAAAATTTTGATTTCTGTATGTGAAGTCTTTTAACAATAGACGATACTTGCGGGAGGTCCATGGTTCAAATATGTACGTCCACCAATTAACCAGTAAGGTTGACCAAAGGAAAATGTTCTTTTTCGTTGAAAAGCTCAATTTCTTGAACAAAATTCTATGGAGACGTGTGTTTCTTACGTTGTCGTAAGGATTTTTGAACGGCCTTCTGATGAAGCGTTCGAATACGAACGTAATCAGTGCAATAGTGCTCAGTCCGTGTGTTCACACCACCAAGGTGTTCACTCTATCCGGGGTTCACACAATCCAGACTCGACTGTATATAAATATATTTACAATATATGTATGTATGTATGTATGTATGTATGTATGTATGTGGAGAGTGTGTTTGGGAAGTTCGTGTCGTGTTAAAGTCTTGATCAGTTTTTATTTTAGCCTCTATTAGAGATGGGAACGGTTAAGGAAGAAATGAAGGTTGGGGGAAAAGGAAAATACTGGCAAAATGACAACGCTGTGGCCCTTTTTTTTCTTCTTTTTGTTTGTTTGTTGAAGCTTTCCCTGATTTGGAAATTTGTTTTTTGTTTTATTTATTTTCAGTGAACTCATTTTGAATTGTGATTGATATGCGATGAAGTGGACTGAAGTGGATTATGTGTGTGTGTGTGTGTGTGTGTCTGTGTGTGTGTGTGCTTGCGTGCGTGTGTTTATGCATGTATCTTTGATTCTTATTAATTATTTAAGAAAATTCTTCAATTGCAGACAATCAATTCCTTGAAGTCATTGCATTGAAGTAGTCAGTATTGGTGACAGCTCAATGGTGAAAAAAATGTTGCCTGCGTGTCAACACTGAAAAGTTGCATCATTTGAAGTCACCAGTAGCTACCACAGTCCACAATTGGAAAAGAGCGGCGGTAGCAATCGCTTTGAGCTTCAAGTGTTCACAGTGTTATTATAATTTGTGTTGTTGTTCTTGTTGTTCTTGTTGTTATTATTGATGGATTGTTGCACATAAGACCTCATCTGTATGATAGAGAGATACCTCATCTCGCACTCATATTTGGGCTACGACGGTTCGAAATAAGAAGAAAAAGACTAAAGAAAAGAAGAGAAAGAACAAGCAGAAGAAGACGAGGAAGTAGATGAAGGAAAAAGCTTCCATATCGAGTCAAGAAGGAGAAAAAAAATCACTTCAATTTCCAACGAGCGTAACATGTAATAATGACAGCAACACAACATCATCAGTAACAAAACAAGCAACAACGACACCAACAACAAATGAAAATGCCAAGTACATCACAAAAAGAAACAACAACAACAAACACAATAGATGAACATGAAGCAGCAACACTCGAGCATCGAGGTCTACAAGGTTCGGTTCGGTTCGGTTCGGCTCGGCTCGGCTCGGTTGGGTCTTTTTGGTCAAGTGGTAAGAAAAATTGTTGGCTACTTTTGATGAATTCGTTTATGTCATGTTCGAATCGAAGCCCATTGGTTTGAGCAATGTATATACACATGTATGTGCTCTGTCATAATTTTGCCTACAATTTTGATTGATCATTGACATTTACAATACATTCTGTTCCATATTAACAGGCGTCGGCACCCATTGTAGCCTGCTGTTCTCACAATTATTGTCGTTTCTTTTTTTTATTTATTTATTCATTTATTTAATTTTTTTTTGGTTCATTATGCTTGTTAGTTTGTTGGATCAACAAAACCATTTGCGCCTGCTTTCTACCCCTCACCTCCCCCATTTTTGTCCCACTCTTATTTTTCTCTTCTTTTTCTGCCTGCTGGTCAGGGGTGGTCTGGGGTAATGTTATTTATTTGGGTGAGTTTTTGAATTGTTGGTTACCTATTTTGTTGAGAGCTTTGATTGGAAAAGAAATAAGTACTTATAATGAAATGTATGCGTTTTGATGTGAGTTTTGAGTTGACAAGGCTGATGAGCTTTACGGATTCAATTGGTCCCTTTCAGCCTCGATGAAGCGCATAATCTTGTACTTTAAAATCGTTATATGTAGTATAAAATATTTTTTTTTTTTTCATTTCCATGGGCCAATTTACTTCTTACCGAAGCAACATAATCCTTATGCGTTCATGCTCTTTTAAAGGGACACTCCCTGAAAGAGGATTTATGCAAGTTTCCAGGCACTTGTGGATATACATATGTAGTAATTAGAATGGGTCGCTCTCTTTATCTATGACTTTCAAAGTGATTTTACTCGAAACTGGCTCGTTGCCAGGTTGGGACCCAGGGCTTAAGCTCCAGCCCATACCTTAACTTGCCAGAAAGGAGACATCTCCGAAGCATTTTCCCTTAGCTTTTATTCTTTTGTTAGTAGAAATCCAATCTTCCTCTTAATCTGAGGGACTGGAAATTGGTAAGGGTAAGCCCCTGTAAATAGCGAATTTAAAAAATCTTCTAAGAGTAAATACTTCTCAAGCAAAAAAGCAAAAAAAAAAAAAAAAAAGGCATTTTGTGCAGAGGGCGCAAGGATCGTATCTTCGGATTTTACAAACGCACGCAAGAATTTCTATGTATTTTGCGGGGTCTTTTAGATAACGACGTCACCTGCAGAGGGTTAAAGTCAATCGCTTTTGAGTGTTAACTAAAATTGAAATTCTTCAGTGATAGAAATATAAATACATTTTCTTCTATTAAAATGGGTCTCAAAGCTACCTTCAATACGCACCGCCTTGAGAGACCCGCAAAAACCGCAAAGCATTTTTGTGGTTGAATATTGAAAAAAAAAAAGAAGTTTTTTTTTGCCGCCGTTTGAGGCACACAAAGCCAAAGACAAAGCCAAGCACAAAGCACAGAGCACCGACCACTTTACACGCAATGAAACAATTACGTTCCGGACTAATAATGAAATCGTGAATTCAGCCAACGCGGCCAATCGTTCCAATCGACTATAAATCGTTTGTTTCCTATTCTTCTTGTTTTTTCGTTGTTTTTTTCTCCATTTTTGTGTGTTTTTTTTTTGCCGGAATTTTCTGTTGATGGACGTCTATTCGAATTGGCAATATTTATTGCTACTGGTAAAGCATTATTTGCCAGCACTCGAAATTGACATGAGTCTTGTTCATTATATTGACACTGGTATTTCTGACAATGAGTCAAGAATCCATCAATAATGAAACGAGTAGGCAGTTGACTTCGTACGTATGCACATACATATGTATATGTATGTGGCATGTGTAGCATGTGTGGGCGGCTAAAATTTCATGTTTGAATAGTGCCGAAAAATTGCTGTCGGCTCTCAATTGAAAGCTCTTTTAACGGATCGTGAGATTTTCATTGAATTTCTATGACTCCAAAGAAAGCGCTTTTCAAAAGTTCACTTCCGATTGCGATGGAAGCCATATACAAATAAAAATAAAAGGGAAGGAAAAGCTGAATGAGAGCATAATTATTGGGACAACCGGTAGTCCGCTGGGTGTGTGAAGATTTTGTTTGTTTGTTTTGAATCGCCACTACAGAAAATTTCTCAAAAATTGAGGGGGAAAAATTACTCATTAAAAATATCCAAAATCGATATCGACGCCGCCGATTTCGTTGAATTTCGTGGCATTCACTTCATGAACTGAATTTGATATATCCGCTCTCAGGTGAAAAATTTTAATGAAAAAAAAAAAAACCTTTTTAAAGAGATCTTCAAGGCCTCACCGTGTGATGAAGCGACAAGATTTTTTAATTTTTTAAATCATTCTAATGGAAGCAAGAAGGAAGCCCAAGTGGTAGCCAGTCATGATCATGATCATCACCATCAACATCGTTGTTGTTGTTGTCGTTGTCGTTGCCGTCGTCGTTGTCGTTATCATGAATGATGCTATATTGAGCTTTACGGCTCCGGCAGTAGTCGCCGTTCGTGCTTAACGTTGTTGTTTAGCTATTGTTAATGCCTCATTGGACAATTTTCGAAAATCAACATTAAGACTTTGAGTTGAATGTTACTCTGTGTACTCTTCATCGTTTATCGTTCGTCGTTCAACGTTGTTGTTGAATGTTGAATGTTGCTCGTTGAGCCGCAGCCGGCCATTGTTCGCCGATGTGACGTATGGCGTTGATGCCTGAAACCGATCTTGCCGTGCTATGATTATCTCTATAGATATTTGTTTCCCGCTCCTACTTAACTCGGATGAGCGCGCATTTCAATTGAAAGCAGGCAGACAGCAGCCGAAGCACCAGCAGCAGCATTCAAGAGATGCTGTGCCCGATTCCATTTAATAACCGACGATGACTTTGGGAAAAAACAATCTCGTTGCGCTTCCAGTTAAGTTGTAATGGCATTTAAGTGCCCATGTACCTCTGCCGTATATAATAACGGCCATAATTTTCAACTAATGGCCTGTTTCAGCGACTCAACTAAGCAACATATAAGCTCAACAATTTGGCCTTATTATATCCAGTTTTTTCCCCCATCTTTTTCAACAGTTCCTAACTCAATAAACACCAAAGCGCTCTTCTCGATTTGTTGCAAAAGAAAAAAATATAAAAAAAATGAAAAGAAAAAAATTAAAATGGCATTGCTTGCTTGTTGGATTGCATTTACTGCGTTCCTTCTCGGCAGCGAGTTTTCATGCGTTTCGTCGAGCGAAAAGAAACGAAAACGAGCAAAAAAAAAAAAAAAACAAATCGAGAAGGTGAATAGAGCGCGCGCGATTACCACTCACCGTTCAGCTCTCATCGGTTTAGGTTACTTGCAACTTCTTGGTTCTTCAGCAGTTGCCATTTTTGCAATGTCACCGCACTTAACGTGCTCGTTTCGCTTGAAATCGCACTTCCAGTGGAAAGCGGTTTTTGAGTCCAATGCGTATTCATAGAATCCTCAAAATAAAAAATTACAAAATTTTTGGGGGAATAACTAGAATGGGCATGACTTAGTCTGACAATTTTTCGGATCATTTTCTCCTTCTCGCTAAACCGTTTTGAATAATATGAGATTTTTCCATCGTTTTCCGATCTACGAAAAGTTCCCTTTCCGCTTTCCGCTTTCCCTTTCCGTTTCCATTTCATCTATCGATTTCGATGCGAATAGGTTCACGAAATATTCCCATTCAAAATACAAACTCCCTCCACATATGTGCATATGTATGTACATTAGGGTGGGTCGATTTGTATGGAGCGAAAAATCGGACACAAGCGTATAGCAGAAACGTAAACTAGATGAAATTCAAAGAAAATTTTACCTACAAACCTAGGGTCTAAAATGAATTCCTAGGTTTGCAGGCAAAATTTTCTTAGAATTTCATCGAATTTACGTTTCTGCTATACGCTTTTCGAAAAAAAAAAAAAAAAAATCGACCCACCCTAATGTGCATACCATGCAGTAAACAGAAGGACAACTATCTGAAAAGAACTAGTACTTTTACCAGAGCTAGAAGAACCAGTGCAATTTTTGGATACGCTTCAACCATAAGTAGACCAGTCATAATTGGAATAATCGTATGCGTTCATTAAAGTTGAACTACAAATCAATCCATAGTGACTGAATATAAATGCTTTTTGCCACGATGTGTGCTTAAAGAAAAAGGAAATAAAATCAACGATTCTGGTACCCTTTTCCCCGTAAACAGCACTAGTATTTAACTAGTGAAAATTTACCCAATTGCCTATAAAAGTACTAGAATAATTCTGATGCATACTGCTTTCCTGTACAGATGTTATACTGATTTTCTACAGAATTTTATATGAGCGAGGGTATAGAAAGGAACTAGCACTGGTGGCTTTTGCACTAGTAACACACTAGTACAGCAGTAGTTGATATTACTGCAGGGTAGCTTGTGAAAATTCCGCACACATGGACTATGTGTTTGTGTGAACCACAAACTTAATCCACAACGTCACTTGCAATCAATCGCAAGTAATTTGTTTTTCCTTTAATTTCGTTCCGATTACCTATGTATGCCTATGAATTCGCCGCGTTGTAACCAGTAGGGCGGCGGTCATTTTCATGTGGCAAATCGCAACCGCAATCGAGAAATTGAGAACGCTTCGATAACTGCCGCAATCGGGAATATGGAATATGGAATATGGATATGTACGCGTTGTCAACTGCTGTTGCCTAGAAAGCGTGTTCGGCACGGATCAAAACGGAATCGAAACACCATCGCCACCATTGCCGACATTGCCGACATCGCCAACTACGCCACCATCACATTCATTGCGTCATGGAGGTGGCTTGCCTATGAAGCGAAAGATTAAAGCGGCATATTGCAAAATACAAACGATTACTAGGACGTAGAGCCAGGCATTCGGAATCATTCCTACACTCCAAATATAACTTGTACAATAACCATAGCTGGCAGCTCGAGGAGCTCTGTGTTCAAACATGTTGATCAGTTTTCTGGATCTTGCAGTTCCCTGTAGACCGTTATAGTCACTGTTTGCTATTTAGTTTTCTTAGGGAATTTTTTCCCTGACTGTCTCAAAACAAGGCCAAAATTCCCTAAAATTTAATTTTGAATTTTCTTATAACAAAAACTTGTTCTAATAAGGTCCCATAAAAATTTCCCCGCCCACTTTTCTGTCAAAAGACTCCCAGAGACCAAAATGCTGCTAACGAAAGCGTTGAACCGGCCCACACTTCGTGAGCGGTAATGCACACGACCGCATATACAATCCTATTATACTTTTGTTCGAGCGTGGCCGTTTTGTAGAGTGAACGCCTACCACCACAACACAAAGTAATATCGGAGGTGTGTAGTGTAGGTGTAGTTTCCATATACTTTTTTGGCGGTAGGCAGTGCTGCCCGCATGGGGATATGTGTTCGAAGCGATTCTTTTTGGGAATATCTTTTAATATCATTTTGATAATTGAAGTTTCTTCTGAAGTTACTGCTGTCACAGTGTCTTCTGACATACAGCCATTCTTAAAATTATTTTGGAATGAGCATTTTCAGAAAATTTCAATGGGATAGAAAATCTTCAAATCCATTGATCAATTAAAAGACTCGAGGCTTATCTATAGATCTTTTTGAACTTTATTAAAAAAAAATTTTTTTTTTTTTTTTTTTTGTGAAATATCTTTCAATTGATGCAACAACTTTTTCCCCAGTGTATTCAGTTCAGCAATCAAAGCTAACAAAAAGAACAAAAAAATCTCTATAATAGGTTGAAGTTTTTTATACATAGCTCTACCAACTACGGCATTTATACATATGTACATATACTCGTGTGCGTAGCTTCTCGGCTCATGGCAAAATATATCGGATTACCGTTTGGTCTCAGATTTCAACGCTAACTGCTTCCAGTTAGTTGGAAGCAAGTCAAGCTAGTTGATGACTAGCAGACATTGACAGCATTAAAACTGGACATGCTTATACATACTTAAATAGGTAGTAGTACCGCTTAGCTTCATGTTCGCTTTGCTAAGCAAATATCTCTCTAAGCTGACCACCAACGTTAGTTGTTATCGTTGTCGTTATTGTTATCGGTATCGATATGGCTATGGCTATGGCTATGGGTTTGGTATGGGTGTCGGTGTCGGTGTTTCGTCTTTGTCGGTGTTGTTGCTGTTGCTTTTGTTGGTTTAATAGCGACTTACCGATTCTTTGCTGCTGCTGCACGATCACGTTGTCGACGATTTTTAAACCAATTGCCAACTTGCGTTGGATTTAGACCAGTCGCCTTGGCTAGTTCACGTTTTTTCGTTGGATTCGGATATGGATCCTGAAGGTACCATTCACGTAGCAAGCTACGCGTGCGCTCTTTGAAGCAATGCGTTTTCTGTTCGCCATCCCATATCGTTGGCGGCAGTGGGAATTTCTTTCTAACACGATATTTATCCACAGGACCTATTGCACAAATAAAATGGCCATTAAAATAGCATTCATTGCAAGAGATTAGGTGTACTTATTCCAAATTCTGTTTCTACACGTTGTGCGCAATGTTTCAAAATTTTAAAAAATAAAAAAATAAATGACAATAAATTACAGTGTACCTACTCTAACGGACACTCCTCTGAAGCGGACAACTTTGTTAATCGGACATACATTGTATTTTCCGATCCCGTAGTTATCCGCATAAGAGAGAGTACACTTTAAACAGGGGAATTCCCCAACGGTAGCAATTTTATTTTCATTAAAAAAAAAATTTTTTTTTCGACCGTGTAGAGTCAGAAATGAGTGCATTTTCTTATTTTGATTCATTTGTTTTTCCCCATGCTCACCTAACGATCTGCCACGGAGCTTCTCCGCTTCGATGTAGTGTGCTTCCAGCCACATTGCTTGCAATTTTCCATAAGATGCTTTCGTAAACTTATGATTTTCTATTATTGCATAAAGTTCCCTGTGGCGAAAAGAGAGAGCGTGAGTGGGAGTGTGAATGAAAGAGGGTGAGGGGAAAATTAAAAAATCATATAGTCATATTAATATCAATGGTTTTTTCTCTGATTCTGTTTTGGTTTTGTTTCACTTTTCCCACTAAGCGCCACCCCTATGAGTACACACGCCCGTACTTACTCGTATATGTTGAAAATATACACTGTACACTGTACATATATGTATGTATATACAGATGCATCTGTATAGTACTGGTGTTGTATTTGAATTCATTTCGTTATACTGTGAATTTATTACAAGCGCTCTTGACAGCAGCTCGACGGGGTCTCTCAGGCGTTCGCGAATCAAAGTGTTTATAAACAATTCGATTTGTGTAACTGTTTTTGACATTTTCGTCTTTGAGCGCACGTCTTCAATTGGAAGCAATTTCAGTTAAAAATCCAAATTATGGTTTTTTTTTTGTTTTTGGCTCGGGATCAGGGCCTCGTCCAGCTTTCTTGTCGTGCTCTAATGGCACTGATGGGGTACTTTTTTCGCATATTTATGTAAAATTGCCGCTTGTCACAGTGCCGCTCTGGATATTTGCCCGGCTTGCTACAACCTAAATGCGAGCCGGACCAGGATTCATGGATTAGATATATTCGAGTTCAATATCCCTCTTATTCCCTCGAATTTCAGTCCGATTGTGGTCTTGATTTCATATTAAAACGAACAAAAAAAATTTAAAAAAAAAAAAAAAAAAAAACATTCCATGCGAAGGTCCGCAAACACACCCAGTCCAATTCTTAATATTCTTGGGCATTATTCCCAAAAGAATTTGGAAAAAAACCTGCGATTAGATCCACACGGGGGATGTTAATATAAAAGCAGCAGGAATTTTAGAAAATTTTAAAACATAACATATAGCATGTCATTCTCCCTTTAATGGACGTTTAGACACGCCATTTTTCTAGGTGGAAAAATTTCTAGGGAATATTTATTTCGAATCGAGCTGACTTTAAAAGCCTAAAGAAGACAACTTCCATGGTCTACCACAGGCCGCTACTGAAATAAGTTAGATAAGTTAGGTTCCATATTTTGTGATGTGTTAAATATTTCCAGGAATTGCTACGCAGGAGTACCTTCACCCTAGGTATAACTGACTTCGTAAGCGGTGCAGCACAGTGGCACGAGAGTGAGCGAGAGACAGAGAGATACCGAGAGAGATAGCGAGGGAGAGAGAGCGAGAGAGAAAGAGAGAGAGGGAGCGAGCGCAAGAGAGAGTGAGAGAGCGAGAGAGAGCGAGAGAGAGACCGAGAGAGGGACGGAGAGAGGGACCGAGAGAGGGACGGAGAGAGGGACCGAGCGAGGGACGGAGAGAGGGACCGAGCGAGAGACCGAGAGGGAGAGAGACTGAGAGAGAGAGAGCGAGAGAGAGGGAGAGAGAGCGAGAGAGAGGGAGAGAGAGCGAGAAAAAGCAAGAGAGAGCGAGAGAGAGCGAGAGAGAGCGAGAGAGAGCGAGAGAGAGCGACAGAGAGCGACAGAGAGCGACAGAGAGCGAGAGAGAGCGACAGAGAGCGAGAGAGAGAGCCTTCTTACCGACCGTTAAGCTGAAAATTTTGAGCATTTGGTCAATTAAATGCAGCTATCTAATGACGACCTTTTCAGGACCTGACAAGTAAAATTAACAACATTATACTTAATTTGTCTACCCACAAGGCAAACTGTCCCACTCTGAAAGGGATCAAGAACAAATGATAAATGGCCAAGACTCGTACCCTCTTGGACCAACAATTTAAAATCGCTCTGGGAGATTGGAAAATGCAAACTTATATGACAAAACCTATAAAATTGAATAAAGTCGGAAAGGTTAAGGGGATATATCGCACACCCTCTTCAAAGGAGACACAACTCAAAATTTCTCATTTTTCAGAAAACGCAAAAAACAAAATGCCTCGCAGTGTCAATCAAAGCAAGAAGAAAGGCATTGACGGGGTTTTTCGGCTTTTTATAATAACAAAAACGGAATAGAATTTTTTGTGCAGGTAGAGAGGTGAACGATGATCAAGTACCATATGTTAAGTACAAACTGACGATTTTTGAGTTGTGTCACTTTATAATTAGGTGTCCGATATGTACAATCTACATGCATATGGCTACTATCGTTACTATTGTTACTATCGTTAGAGACCATAAAGATTATTTAGATTAAATTTAAAATCTGAATAAAAAAAAAAATAAAAACTGCGAATGTTTTGTTGCTGTAACCTTAGACAATATGGATGGAATTCGGCACTCATGAGGTCCATAAAACGGCCTTACCGAGAATAAAATCGCTTTAAGATCTCAACTTCTTGCACAGACAAGAGTCCAGAAGGATACATCAAAGCAATGCGGGCCTTTCATTAGATAAAACCAGAACGTGAAAGCTCAAAAAAAATTTTTTGTCCCTTTCTTATTCATGCCAACGTAATATTCTCCCATTGCTTGGGGACTGTTTTCATATGAAAAAAACGAGACGATATGGATTTTTTATCCAAAAATTTTGGGCCCATAGGTTGATTTCAGATGAGGTTCATTGTAAAAACTTATAATAATAACACTGGCTTATAGAATTTTTCCTCAGGAGTTCTCAATACACTTTGCCACTTATTTTGCTTTTCCTCCCTCACTTATGCAGTTGCAACTTTCCCATTTAGCTATAGATTTTGAAAAGCAATACAATAAAAGCAATATATGTATATACAGGGTGTCCCGTAGGTGAGTGCTTTTTTTTTACAGGGATGGTAGGGGAGGTCACGACGAACAAAAAATCGTATGGGAGGGGGGGGGGTCCCAAATGCAACCCTGAGGAGTTATAGGGCCTTAAAGTTTTCTGGCACTAAGTCCAGACAAACAATTCTCCCACGCTAGTGGCTTACTGTAGAAAAAAAATTGTAATGCGTTTTGAAAGCCAATTGTACAGGCTTTTGGGCAAAATTGAATTGATGGTCAAAACTGCAGTTATTGTGTGAAAAATAAACGCTCAAAGTCAAAAATTCTGAAAAAATTTTCAATTATTTTACTTTGGGAGCCATTTTGGTATGGAAAAGGTCCAATTAAGACATGCTTTTTTAATTTTTTTTTAAATTTTCGATCAATTTACTTCAAATCTGTGGTACATTTGTTATACCTTATTAGCGGTTCATTTCAGGAAAAATAGGATTTAAAAACGAACTTGAACTTTTTTTAAAATCAATTTAAATAATCTCAGCAAAAAATTACCAATTTTTCCAATAAAAGTACGTATAATTTTAAACCAAAATTTGTCTTAAATAAGAAATTGCTGGCTGGCCATTGTAAGCCAAAGATTGCTATTTTAAGAATTTCATCACATAAAAAAAAGTTGAAGTCCGTTTTTAAATCCCATTTTTTCGTTGGTTAAACCGCAAATAAGGTATAACAAATGTACCACAGATTTGAAGTAAATTGATCGAAAATTTAAAAAAAAATTAAAAAAGCATGTCTTAATTGGACTTTTTCCATACCAAAATGGCTCCCAAAGTAAAATAATTGAAAATTTTTTCAGAATTTTTGACTTTGAGCGTTTATTTTTCACACAATAACTGCAGTTTTGACCATCAATTCAATTTTGCCCAAAAGTCTGTACAATTGGCTTTCAAACCGCATTACAATTTTTTTTCTACAGTAAGCCACTAGCGTGGGAGAATTGTTTGTCTGGACTTAGTGCCAGAAAACTTTAAGGCCCTATAACTCCTCAGGGGTGCATTTGGGACCCCCCCTCCCATACGATTTTTTGTTCGTCGTGACCTCCCCTACCATCCCTGTAAAAAAAAGCACTCACCTACGGGACACCCTGTATATTGGTTCGTTACCAAACAAAAATTCTATATTTGTAATTGGTAAGAAACCAACTTTAAATAAAATATACAAAAAAAAACTTATCTTTTTGCGATCGATCTTTTAAATGTCAATGAAAGAAAAAATTGCATGGATTTTCTCTAAAAATCGTATATGTTTTTAAGGTTTGAAGTTGTACAAAACCTAAGTTTCTTGACCGATCTTAAAATTATGTGAAAGAAAGTGTTACAGTGACTCATTTTATTTAATTTGAGGGATAATTATTCAAATTCGATGTGAATATGATTGCGAAAGCTGTATACAGTCCATTTTCAAAAATAACAACAAACTAAGAGATGAAACATTCTTCGATAAAATTTTGCATGGAAATCTATCGACTTTCGAATTAACAGACCTAAGTCATAGCGTCAAAATAAGATCTTCGATGATATTAAAAATTCATCCTGAAATAAAGGTTGAACTTTACCACCTACTTTATGCGGTTCATAAATCGAATTGACTGTATATTCAGCCTCGAACTGAAATTTGAGCTAAAAACTTACTACGTTTTGCGAAGCGAATCCCAATGGGAAAGTCTGTCACGAAGTTGAAATTTTAACAGCCATTCCCCATTTTTCGAAATTTCCCATTGAATACTATGCCGAAGTGCAGAATCTCTTAAAACAAACAAAACTTATTCCATTGTTTTTAAACGATTCCTTCGCATTTAAGCAAAGTCCATAGGAAAAGTGCATTGAGATCTTCTGAGAAATTCAAAAATAAAAAATAATTAATTGTAAGCTTTCCATAAGAAGTATATCTCTAACGAATTCGTATCGCTCTGAATAATTATGTGCCTAATATATTCTCTGATATTACACGAATAAATTTACTCAACTTTCAATATTCTCATGTGATTTCGACTTTATACTCGACTCTTATTTCATAGAATATCCTTCTCGATATATCCCTTATCTCTCTGTGACTCTCTGTATCTCTCTGTTTAGTGCTACTCGATAGTATTTCTCGTATCTAACTCTGTATTTCTCGTTATATCTCTCTTATCATCTGCTGTATCTCTCTGTATCTATCTGTATCTCTCTGATATTCTCTCTGTATATCTCTCGCTATCTCTCTATATCTCTGTGTATCTCTCTGTATCTCTCTGTATCTCTCTGTATCTCTCTGTATCTCGTATTCTCTATCTGTATCTCTCTGTATCTCTCTGTATCTCTCTGTATCTCTCTGTATCTCTCTGTATCTCTCTGTATCTCTCTGTATCTCTCTGTATCTCTCTGTATCTCTCTGTATCTCTCTGTATCTCTCTGTATCTCTCTGTATCTCTCTGTATCTCTCTGTATCTCTCTGTATCTCTCTGTATCTCTCTGTATATCTCTGTTCTCTCTGTATCTCTCTGTATCTCTCTGTATCTCTCTGTATCTCTCTGTATCTCTCTGTATCTCTCTGTATCTCTCTGTATCTCTCTGTATCTCTCTGTATCTCTATCTCTTGTATCTCTCTGTATCTCTCTTATCTCTCTGTATCTCTCTGTATCTCTCTGTATCTCTCTGTATCTCTCTGTATCTCTCTGTATCTCTCTGTATCTCTCTGTATCTCTCTATATGTCTCTGGATCTCTTTATATCTCTCTGTATCTCTCTGTCTCTCTCTGTATATCTCTGTATATCTCTGTATATCTCTGTATCTCTCTGTATCTCTATGTATCTCTCTGTATCTCTCTCCATATCTCTCTTTATATTGTATTCATACTCAGTTTCTTCAAAAATTTTTCAGTCCATTTTTCTCTCTGGCTATATTGAACATGAATTCACTATCTCATGGTGGATGCCATGGTGGAAGGGAATCTTTACTGTATTAAATCCAGAACGATCTCCTAATGAATTTAATGTAAAAATTTTTTGCTGTCGGAAATGCCGATGTCAAGACGAAATTCTTTCGCAATTTTAATTCGATATCAATTTACCTAATAACTTCAGAAGTAATTTAAGAGTTCCCACATTTCAATGACAATTTGCGGATAGAGACCTTTTCTCTGAACTGCTTGCGACCGAAAAGTTAATTTCCAATAATTTGTTCTGCTTTGTTCTCTCTCACATGATTTAATGAACTCAAAACTTGGGTACGAGGATGACGAGCATCATCCATTCTAAAATCGTTCTACATGTGCATTGTACCTATGTAGATATAATATGTGAACACATACATATCTCCTTTCACTCTCCCACTGTGCCTAACCCATGATTTATTCCTGCCAATTGTAAAATTTGTGTTTTTTATTGTTGTTTTGTTCCTTTTTTCTTTGAAATGTGAGTAGTTATGGTCGACGAAGACGGAAGCTGATCAGTTGTGATGAAGCGTTCTAAAGCAGAGTCTAAAGCGCGACTCTACAGCGGGCCATTGTTCGGGGCCAGGCCACGGTAGCTTGTATTAATCGAGCGAGGGACTTTAATTAGTAAATTAATCCCATTGTTTATTAATTTAGTTCCATTATATTCTCATTATGCGATGTGCTCATTTATGCATTCATCGCGAGGAGCGAAACAGCCAAACATCAAAATAAATGAGAAATCAAGCTGGCAGGGCAGTACATCGGCCAGAAAGCCATCCAGCAAGCCAGCCAGCCAGCCAGCCAGCCATTCGATAAGTAACCATCCGTTTCATTTAAGCTCGGTTCACTCGGCTCGGTAATTCATTCATTCACTCCATTCATTCGCAAAAACTATCGAATATCAGTTTCCAGATTGCAATTTTTTCATCTTTTTTCTCTGTTCTCGCAGATTTAGTGATATCGAATTCCAATGTGGCCTGCCAACCAAAAAAAAATATAAAAAAAAAGGGTTCGTGCTGTTTGCCCTCCATCAACTTCTCTTCCTTCAAATTCCTATACTGAGAGAACTTTTTTTAAAGTAATATTTTCGAATATGAATGAGTGGTCTTATATCGTATGTACTTTGGAGAGGAGCCTTCAAATCTAAAGAAAAAATGAGGAAAGAATTTCCAGGTCCATCTAAATATTTGACCGGTATGCCGACTTAATCCGGGGAAATTGAGAAAGGAGTTTTTGGCCCGATGTTACAGTGCATACTTAAGGTCTCCTTAGAACTTAAGAAAGCTTAAGTATGTAAAGTATTTTAACATAAAAAATTTTAAGTGCTGCTTAAATAAGTTTTCAAATTAATTAAATGAAGGAATTTCACAAATTTTACGAATTATAAAAAAAATTCAACAAAAACATATGTTTTTTTATATGTTGCCCACCCAACATTTGGAAGACTGTTTTATGAGAAGATTCATTTACGAGTCCTGTTCGAGCCCCCTTCATGATTAAAAAAGTGATTGATCACATGCAGGATTGAAAGAAGACTCGAAAACGACTCTTCAATATGTTTCAAAAGCGAGTCGTATACAAATACAAAATATAGAGCAATCGCCAATAAATCGCGTATGGGATTGAAATATGATCATTCAAATTGTTGCTATCCTATATTTCACTCAAAATTTGACTCAAAATTGAATTGAATGGAAGGCGAATTTAAAGTTATAAACGAAAAAATCCATGATTTTCGATTTGGAAAACACGGTGTCGAGGGGTGAGCATTGGACTAGAAAACGAGAGTTCCCGGGTTCAAGCCCCACACAAGGCAAGGAAAAAAAAACGATATTGAATCTATAAAATATATACGTATATACACGTAAAAGCCAAAAAGTTTGTATTGATTTATCAGTAATTTTATTTATTTTTTTGGAAAGCAATCGAATCGTAAATATATCTCGGAAAAGACTCGAAAACGATATCAAATATGAGTTGTAGAAGACTCAAAAATGATCACAAATATAAGTCAAAAAAGACTCGAAAACGACTCGCAAATGAACTCAAATATGACTCCCTAAGAAGAGTCACGGCTAGGGTTCCAATTTCTCCTGACAAAAGTATCATTTTTGATCAGAAAACGAGCGCATATTTGATCTTTTTAATTAGAAAGGCGACTCGAAAAAGACTCGCTTTTGATCAAAATTTGCAAAAAATTCTAGCTGGGTGCCTACCGGAAACAATTTTTGTAAGTTTGGGATAAAAATTAACTGTTAAAACGCTTGAAACTTAAGGTGTTCTTAAGTCTTCAAGTTTCCATAGCTTAAGAAAGCCTTAGGTATACACTGTAATGTCGGGCCTTAGTTTCCTATTTCTATAAGGCCTCAAGAGAGCGAATTTATCCTGATGGATGAACGTTTTTCAAATAAAATATGTAGTCCAAAACCCTTTTCGGAAACAGTATTACACAGCAGCGGCGTTTAGGTAGGGCACGGTTGGGCAACCGCCAAGGGCACCGGATTTAAAGGGGCGTTTTGTAATCTTACTGGCGTATGTCTTTGAATTGCAGTTTTGGGGGCCCCGAAGAAATCTCACCCAGGGTAGGATGGTAGTGCCAAACACCGACCGAAATAGAAGAGATCCCAACTATCGTATGATGAAACTTTCCAAAGGTATGTGGAATTCAATATAGAGATTCGAATAGATATTTATGCCCAAAATTCATCCCAAGACCGGCTTAGGTTACATATCACAAAATCTTGGCTTTACAAAGACAACCTGCTTAGGGATTATTTCATAATTTTTTGATATTTGTTCGGTCGCGTTCGTTGAAAAACCATTCCGAATCCATGCCCAATGTTTTTGTCCCCTGCAATGGGAGCGATTGTAAAAGAGCCACATATGTACATCGGTACATTTCTCCGTCGGAAGTTTGCACGTACAAAACGTTGTAGGCAGAAGACATGTAAGACTTTGGAAGCCTACTACAAACTGACCTCGTCAAAGAGACATAGCCACACAAGAGGTAGTGTCGTACAGTTGAAGAAGCTTAGGATCCAAAAATCCGCGGATCTAACGCCACTATGTGCGTCGCGACAAAACAGACAGAAGAAAAAATGCTTGTATAAAGGAATCATGATCATGATGATGATGATTTCTTGAGGCTTTTTCTCCAACTTGTAGGACTCAGATTTGAAAGCTTTCAAGCTGACAAGATTGGTTGTTGTTTTTCTTTTGGTTTTTCTTTTTTTGTTTTACCTGAAATTTCCGACATGATAGGCCACAACGGCACGGGCCCTGAGCACAGCTTCACAATTCAAAATTTCATGCATGTTCGGCAAGGCGACCGGTAGGCTCCAAAGGAAACGCGCCAAACGCTCGATGTCACCTGAGTCCTCCAGGGTTTTACAGACGATCTCGACTTGGGCGGCGGAGAAGGCGAGCGTCGGCACGGCCAAAATGGGACTCGGTGCTATGATCTGATGATGATGTGTTGTTGGCGAGAAAGTTTCAGTTGTTGGAGGCTGTTTGCCCTCCGTCGGTCCAACGGCCATTTTAATTGATGAATCCACTGTGAAACAATTCGCATACTATTCCGGGCCAGCAATTTTGTAAAATCTTATGGCTTCGATGAGGTAATAAACAAGGAATTTAACATAAGTCAGGCGAAGAAATCGATCGGCCTATTTTTCCGCTGGAGGAGGGAAAACGCCGAAAAATTTCATGCGAATTTTTTCTTCTTTTTCTCTTCGATTTCTTTGTTTTTGCTTTCTTTCTATTGATAAAATTTTTTGTTTGTTTATTAATTAATTAACTGATTAATTAATTAAGTTTGGTTTGGTTTGGTTTGCTTTGCTTTGATCTGAGGGGGCACTTGTGTTTGAGGGGATATTTTATTTGATCGGATGATTATTTCACACTGCAGGATTCTTCTGGCATTCCAAATATTTTCATTAATAAAACGAATGAAGAATGAAATGATTTGTTGTTGTTGTAGGATCTTTCAGATAAATTTCGGACACGGATTGTTTTTTCGTTTGCTCGTATCGACGGCTAGCGATATCGCGATTGAACTATAATTTAGGTTTTTTTTCCCTCTATTATATATTTTTTTTTATTAATATTTAAAAAAAAAAAATTCTTCCACTTCGTCGTTGAACTCGCGCGCGCGAGAATAAGTCATATAAACCCGACGCCTTTAAAAGGACCTGCGGATGCGGATTGTTACTGGGTCTGCAGTAGACTAGCTACTGTTGGTACAATAACGACAATGCCGGTGACGATGGCGATGGCGATGGCAATTGCGATGGCGCTGGCGATGGTGTATCATGCGATACTATGCGAAACGATACGATACGAATGAGACGACATAGCGGTATGTTTGGCGGTATTGCACTTATTATCAGCTGGATATCGTTTCACTTGATTTTTCCTTTGGCTGTGCCTTTGCCTTTGATTTCGATTCGACGAGGGAGCGAGCGAGCGAGCGACGGCAGTGGTCGTCGCAGTAGCAGTAGCAGTAGCAGTGGTAGTGCCAGCAGTGGCAGCAGCGGTAGCTAACAATGCTAAACAACAACAACAATAGCAACTAACTATAAGATTGCTTTCGCTCGTCTCACTCTTTTTGTACTTGTATTCCCTTTTATTGTTCTTGTTGTAGATGTTTTTGTTATTGTATGTTGTTGTTGCTTTTATTCTTGTTGCAATTGAGCTGATTACAACGAGTGCGATGACCAGATTCTGCCCTTTTTCGCGTATATACGAAGAACACACATGTACTTATGTATACGCGAGCACTCCGTGACGAAGAAAAACAAACAATAAAAAAAAAAACGTGGAGAAACGAAGGAAGTTATTGTCAAAAAAAAAAAAAAAAAAAAAAAAAAAAAATAGACGTTAAAAAAGCAAAGAAATCGTTGAACGTTGAATAAAAAGAAATCGCAGCACACACGACAAAACGTAATGGAACGTAACGTAAAAGCACCGCACCGCACCGCAACGCAACGAAACGTAATACAACAAAGTAATGCGTTTTTCAATAAAACACCCAGAAATGATACGCAAAAGTTATGGATACAACGCGCACCGAACGACGAACAACAAACGACGAGCAGCGAGCACCGGGCAACGAGCAACCAGCAGCCAACAGCAATAGCACTTGGCTTCTGAGTGAGAACTGCGTTCGTGTATCAAGAAAGTTATGGAGCCCCTCATCATTGAACTCGTCACAAAACACAAAGCATCTCATGCACACCATACCGAAGAACAAAGCAACAAAAACCACACTCGCACACGCACACGCACTTCTTGCACTCGTCCTCATCGTTCATCGTTCATCATAAATCCAACCTAATTTTGGTGGGCGTTCCCCTTTTTGCTATTTGCTACTTCGTCGTATGCTTATCTCTTTCGCACTACTTCATTGGACTCGAGCAGTTTATGCTCTCTTGGCTCATTCGCTTTCACGGCACGGCACGGCACGGCTGGCTCGTCTCTCTCTCAACTGTTTGCATTCCATTTCGTTTCGCTCGTACTCAATGTCCATTGCGCACACATGCACGACCACACGAACCCACACACACACGCACAAACGTCCATGCAGACAAAATATATGTATGCACTCATGCCTGGCTTCGCGCGTACTACTGAGCAGTATTGATTTCATATATTGTTCTCTATGGGTGTATATAAATTCATACATACCCGTGCATATGCTCGGTATAACTTTTCTGCTTATGGGTGTTTGGGTTTGTGTGCGTGCGTGTGTGTTTGCAGTGTGCTACTGCGGTAATTACCAACCAACCAGACTGCAACACGCCCGCCATATAACCCAACGGCTTTCGTCGTACCGTTTCGTTGACTTATTAACGTGACTGACGTTTGTTCCGACAGTAGAAAAGTCTTCCGGACACAGCTGAATCCTCTTGCAGCGCCTTATTTCGTCTTCTTCTCTCCCTCTCTCTACTGTTTCGTTTCTTTTGAGCATTCTATTATGATTCTTATTTTTTTTTTTTTGCTTTCTTTTCTCGCAATTTTTAGGTCGGAAGTTGGGTGAGATCTATTTACTTATCGTTGTGATAATTCATTAATGGATTACGGCTGAGCTGAATTTGTGTATGGTGATGCGCTTGAGGTACAGTGGTCGATTCCCAGCAGGAAAAAAACATTTTAGAAGCCACGAAGAGAAATGAGATTGGTTCAGACAAATGAAAAATTTATAAATTTGAATAGAAAATAAATTAATATTAGGGCCAAGGTACAATAGTCCGAGAGTAATGCGTGCGTGCGAGAGAGAGTGCGAGAGAGAGATACAGAGAGATAGAGGGAGAGCGAGTTAGAGAGTGTTGCACACACGACTCTCGGACTATTGTGCTTTGGCCCTAAGGGGGCTCTAACTTAAAAATTTTTTATTTATAGAATTAGGTATTTATTATATTAACAAGAAAAATGTTATTTTTATTTCTAAAGCTACTCTGGAAATTTTTTTATCCACAGAAATTTTCCCCGCGGAACAAGAATATCTTCTCACCATCAAAAGAAGGGATATTGTCAGCCCTGTAGAGAGAAATTTGTGGCCCAGGGGATTTTTATCTGGGGTCCCCTTACAAAATTGTGCGACCAAAAAAAAGGTCCCATGCCAATTTTGGGCCCCTTCAGAAAGCTCGTGCCCGGGGGAAAATCCCCCTTTTCCACCACCCTCTCAACGAGCCTGGACATTGTGTTACTTTTCACTCCCTTTGCACTCATTTCTCAGCGTGTTTAGAAAAGTCTTTACTACAAAAGAAAAATCCGCTGGAAAAAAATCCCGCAGAATATTTAGAGTCGGGCTGTTTATGTAGTGTATTTAGTATCTAGCCGCTAATATAAGCTCTTTCATCTTTTATTTTTACATGTGTTTTTAGTGAACAACTTATTAGGGATTTGAGATTTTATTCGAAAAAGATTTTTCGAGAATTTTGAAGATACATATTTACATATTTCATTTAAACAACAATCCGCTGGCACGGCGAGTGCTTTCGAAATTCCACTATAGGTGCAGTCCCTTGCCATATTATTAGATCCATACTGCAAATATACTTTTTTTTATGTTTCTTGTTGTTATATGAACTTCTTATTTAGAACTTCTATGTATGAACTTCTATGGTAGAACTTGGCGTCCTTAAATATCGCGGGTACTTTTTATAATTTTTTCAATTCGTATAAGGTTGGTTATCGATTGTTAATTTCGATTGTTCATCGATTGAATCTGTATTGACATGTTATAAGTGACGAAAACCTCATTTTTGAGCATGGATCTAATAATATGGCAAGGGACCGTATTTTAATCCTCTAATCCCAAAATTTTGTTTATTTTTCAATGAAAGATCTTCTTGCTCCACGGTGTATCTTCCCGCAGGAGGAATAATTTATGATGTACGGGCTTGGCAAACCCGCGGACCCTAGCCAAATGTCCACCAATTTCTACATGATCGGGTATGGGGTCAAAGTGGAAGTGTAAGAACCTTTTGGGGAAATCACGCAGGGTTCACGATACGACCTGCAAGCTGTTTTGGTGTGGTAAAGCAATATTAGATATATAATAGTTGTATTCCAACCTTTATCTACACAGAGAAAAAAACACGTAGTAAATTCAAGAGTGCGACGCTCTTAGAGAAAACGCTCTTGAATCTAAAGGATTTAGCTTTTGTTATTATTATTATTATTATTATTTTATTGTTCTCACCCCATTCATATTTGTTCGAGGGACCTTTTGTTTACAACAATCCGACGGCAGATTTATTTTCTGCAAGTCGGAAGTTGTTTCTATTTCAGTTTCTATTGGGCTAGGAATTTACGTACTATGTTGCACGTTTTTAAGGCTATTGCTTTTTGAATGAAGTAGTGGTAGTTAAGGGGTATGTTTAGTTTCTCTAGGTTGGCTATAAATGTGTTGTGAAGTATACAGGTCGGTGATATTATAAAAGGGACTATTTCTACAGTTATTTGGTTCCAGATTTTTTTTATTTCTTGGGCTAAGTCGAAGTATTTCTCTAGTTTTTCTGTATATTTGCGGTGTATGTTATGATCGGATGGGGTGCTTATTTCTATTAAAAATGTTTTTTTATTGATTTTATTAATGAGGGTAATGTCTGGTCTATTGTGTGCTACAGTGTGATCTGTTTGAATGGTTCTGTCATAGTATATTTTGAAGGTTTCATTTTCAAGAATATTCTGGGGAGTGTAGTTGTAGTATGGTGTGTACTCAGTCAGTAGTTTGGATTTGAGGGCTATTTGTTGGTTATTATTATTATTATTATTATTATTATTATTATTATTATTATTATTATTATATTATTATTATAATATTATTATTATTATATTATTATTATTATTATTATTATTTTTATTATTATTATTATTATTATTATTAATATTAATATTATTATTATTTTACTTTTTGTTATTCGAATACATTTTTTCTAGAGACTGAGACGAAGATCAAGTGGGCTAAGGTGCATATTTAAAATAAGGTAAGTGTACCACGTAAGGCCCGGCTCCTCGTAAGGCCCACTTTCATTTTAACCAACTTCTAACTATCAAATGTTTCTGTACTTGCACATGTTGAGACATGTCCTCAAGTTATTTCGTAGAAATAAAAAATTAAGACAATCGCACTATATTTGCGGCGACCACAGTCAATTGAAAATAACAGAGGCGTAAAAAAGCCATTTTTATAGTGGACGATGCTTAAAAAATAATGATCTATAGTGAAATTGTGGGTTGCTTTCTTAAAATAACAAAGTTTGTTGTATTGTGAAGATACAGAGGTATGTTTATGGTAAAAAAAATCAATAGCAAATTTTTTTTTCTTGGAAGGCCTATGAAGGCCCACCATAAAAAATTCAACAACGGTCATTAAGAAACCTTATATTGAGTTGCTCTGAGGTCAAAAGACGGCAACTATACCTTTTTTTTTGCTTAAATAGCGTTTAATCTTTAATTCTTAATCAAAAACAGGTTAGTAACATTCGTTAAGTTTTTTTTTAAATAAACGAATTTTGTCTGATATTTTAATTTTTTTTACTAGCTTTTACAATATAAATTAACATAAAAGGTTTTCAAAAGTAATGAATGCAAGTTTGGGTTCTTTAACTCAAACAAGGAGTAAGTGGGCCTTTTAAGGTACACATGTTCCTCGTAAGGCCCAAAATGAAGTTTTTTTAAATCGCATTTTAGGAGCTTTTCCGATAATGATTTTTGGTAGAATTTTTTGTTTTTCTATAGAAAATTTATCAAATAAAACAACACAAAAACAATCGGGTTTCTATCATCAATACTTTGTACGCTGTAATCGAAAAGGTGTTAGGTGGGCCTTACGTGGTACACTTACCTTAAACATTATAATACCTATATATTGGTCTCTTTTTTTAATTTGCCATGGATATAGGGGGGCCCCCGAAAATAAATCCCCCGAGCCCCGCAAGGTGAAGTTACGCCACTGCTTTTGTATACATTTTTTATTCCCGTTTGACTATTTTTCCCAGTGTTTGGATTAATTTCGTTACACTGTCATCGTTTTGCACATTGCATGTCGTGCCCCAAGTGCAAGAGTAACAAAATGTTTCGCGCATACAGAACCACGACACGACCGTGTCTCATTTCCCTTTGCTTCCAATCAAATCAATGTTACTCGCGCTAGCATAGAAACACTTCATGGGGCACACGGCTGAGGCCAGAGACCAGAGACTGGAGACCACAGACCAGGGGCACGAGGCGACGTAGGACAACAAAAATAGTCAGAGAGAGAGAGAGAGAGAAAGAGAGAGAGAGAGAGAGAGAGAGAGAGAAAAGAGAGAGAGAGAAAGAGAGAGAGAGAGAAGAGAGAGAGAGAGAAAGAGAGAGAGAGAAAGAGAGAGAGAGAGAAAGAGAGAGAGAGAGAGAAAGAGAGAGAGAGAGAATGGAAAATAATTAGAGAGAGTGAGAGAGTGAGAGAGAGAGGGAGCGAATTTTACTTCACAAGCATTGTTCGGCGCAGTTGATGCATACAGAATTTAATAAAAAGGATGGTTTTTTTTCTTCCAACGGCGACAAAACGACAGCCGCACAGACTAGGCTGACGCCTAGACGACCAAACGCACACACACACGCACACACAAATGAAAGGAAAGGTGCAAATGGCTACGAACAAAAGCCTTTTTGAACTGATTTCACGAGAATGGTTAGCGGATGGATGGCTGGGGAGACGAACGAAGTAATGGAAGCCATGGGCCATGATGGCTCTCTTGGCAATTTCGTGACAACTAATGTATTGCATTGTCAGCGTGTTAACAGATTAGTTGTTTACATGCCATAAGTAAATGAGTTTTCAAAATTTTCAAATTGAATAGCCCTGCATGAACTTTGGAGACGGGCGCACGGATAGACGGACAGACGGAGAGACGGGCGGGCGAACAGGTAGTCTGTTAGTCTGGCGGGCCAACGGGCTATAGGGCGAATAGGCCCAGACCCATCTCGTTATGTTGAGAGTGAAAAAGGAGACCTTGCCCGCCCTAATATCTGTTCAAAAACACGTATGCTTCCCGCTTAACATGCACCCAAACTGATGTGTGTATCAGTGGCGTAGGTAGGATTTTGAAAAGGGGGGACGGGGATTACAAATAGTAATAAGTTCTGAAAAACTCAATAAAAACTCAAACTAATATAAGATACATTTTTTCAAATTTCATTGTACCACACAATGATCTTGGCATTTCATACCGGTTGAACCACATTTTAAATCGTAAATTGAACTTTAATGAACAGACCGCTTCTTAAATTAGTCTTAGGTTTGTGGCAATGTAAATGCACTAGGGATGATCAAAAGCTATCGATGTTCATTTAACGTTGCCACATTCGTTGTATTTAGCTGAAATTGGCTATTTTTATAGAAATGGTTTTAGATATTTTCGCAGCATTTATACTGATTTAAAACCAAACATAAATAAATTCATCCAAAACTAGACCTAGACTGATGTTGAGGTTTGTTTATCGTCTGGCAGCAGGTTTAATTGAAAACGAACTGAAGCATTGAAAATGAATGTATTCCACTCAGGTTAACATAAACCTACGGCAGGATTTCCATTGCCAATGTGGATAAATTTGTTCTTAATCATTTTTGAATCAGTTCATTATATTGCACGTTTCATATGTAGTTTCTTGAGAAGCGTACTAAGGGGCAATTTAGTAAGAAAAACTTTTTTATGATTTTAAAATACATAAATGTAAAAATATTTGATAAGAGGTTGGTATTTTGGTCATAAGTTTTTTTTTGTTGCTATTTTAGCTTTTTCGTTTTTGATATTTTCCGATTAAAAAAAAAAAACTCATGGCAGCGCTGTGTTCGCTTAAATGTAATGCTCGAATTCGTCATCGATTATTCGCAAGCATAGATCTAAAAGGGCACCCTTATGCAGCGTACACATGGGCACATGGGGACGCAAACAAATATGATTCTAAACAACTCACACTCAACAATCGTGGTTTTTACTTCGTGCATATATACCGAATTTAAAACAAATTCATTCCATCACATTTTATGAGGCAACGGGGGGGGATATATCCCCTTTATCCACCCCCCTTACCTACGCCACTGGTGTGTATGAACGCATGTGCATATACATAGATACGAATGTATATATACGCTCAACGTTGAATGGAGAGCATCAGTTCCAACCGCAGCCGCAGATAAGATATACGAGTATCTCGTTCATCTACCATGCACGGTTTGCTGTTCCAGCTTCCTCCCTCCGATTCTACCTCATCGCGCTCCTTGCGTTCATTTTGAACGATGACTTTTCGAGTGCTTGTTAAATTGCTGGATTGTTGGATTGTTGGATTTCTGGATTGTTGTTGGGTTGGTTGAGTTCTTGCTTGAGCATTAGAAATAATTGCATTACGTGATGCTTCTGATTGTCGAACTAGCTGGCCTGATAGAGCATGAATAGCTTTGAATCTGTATACCAAAAAAATAAAAATAAAGAATAAAAAAGAACAGCAGAAGATAGCGATCCGCATCGATAGGATGCGATGCGATTGAATGCGTTGCTTAGAAATGGAACCCTTAACGAATGGCTTCAGCTTCGACGATGGTGTGATCCCTGCTTTTGCACTTTTGGGTGTTAAATTATTTAAGTTTCATTTTGTGGTCTTGCGATGAACGATAACCGAGAATTTTTATTGATCCCCGACATTCATAAATTATCATATAATATCGACTCACTTTCATTCATGGATAGGAAATTTTTAATGTTGTGCCGATCATGACTATGGCCCGCTAGTACTGTAACAGTCCTGCAGAGTTTAAGGCATTTAAATTTGTCACTCTCAAGGATAAAAATCCTTTAAGCCTTCGCTTGACGAATGTTGAGCATGTTGAATGCATTTTACAGGGGGCTATCGATTGAGGTAAGCTCTATGTTTCACCGGGACTCAAGGATAGCAGGAGAAGAAGAATCACTAAATAAACGTAAATATAAAATAACTATTGATGAGAGAAACCGATCCGTTTCGTGAACCGATCACACTAGAACAATCGATAAGTTTTTTCATAAAGGAAATTACTTAAAATATTTAAGCCCGGTTCATAAAAAATTACAGATGTATACATGTAAAAACTGTCTAGGACCATGAAGCATATGCCCACAAATACCCAAACGAGCATTTGGCAGCACCGACTTTCCTTACCGAAATATGTACTGTCAAACCACTCCCGGCTGGAAATTGCCTAGAGAAATCTATTTATTAGATAGGGCCTAGCTAGCGCCTAGCTGGATTTCCCCGACTAGATAAATCTAGCCTGGCGCTAGCGAGGGCCTAGCTAGAACCGAGAGAGAAAATTTGAGACAAAAAATTTTTTTATAATTCTCACTTAGTTTAAATTCGTGGAAATATATGTTAAAGCCTGTACTTTGTGTCTTGAGTAGAGTTGGAGAACTATGGATAGTTGCGACCATCGATAGCATATAGAACTATAGCTGCAACTTCGGTCAAAAGCTATTACGTGGTACACCACACTTTATATTACGTGGTTCACCATAACACTCGACTTATGGGGTGGCTCACCACAGTTGAACTTTTTCACCAAATCATGCCATAAGGCGCCAAAATTTGGCCGAAGTTGCAGCTATAGTTCCATATAATCGATAGTCTGAAATATCGATAGTACTATCGGAAGATATATTTTAAACTTTAAACTAATTTCATTGGTAAATTACTAGTGATTTCAATCCACCATGTTTGTGCTGTTTAACATTATCAATATCAATCATTTGAAAGTTTTAAATTTAAAAAAATTGATGGTGGTTCTACATATTATATAATAATTTAATAAAATACTGTGCTTAAGTATCCCTCCTCAGAAGCCGAATTTGAAAACCTTTCTTACTCGATTCTCCATACTTTGTAACCAGTACTGATGCTAGGCAGTATTTGGTGACTCCTTTCCCTTGGATATTGAAAAAAATCCCTTCATTTCTGTTTTCTTGAGGAAAGTGATCAGTAAAAATCCATTGCAACCATTTGGAGTGATTTTTTGTTGAAGGTAAAATCGAAAAATTCCCTCAAAATTGGCAAACTCCCTCGTTCTGGCATCTCTGAATAGAATAAAATTTTAGCATAACGCCTATAATTCTCATTTGGTGTGTAAAATGGGACGATTAAGACTCGCAGAATTTCTGGAGATTATTCACGCCGTGATGTGGCAAGAAGTTGTGTAAGTAATAATCATCATCACCATGATCGTCATCATGATCGTCATCATGACCTTCATCAGTCATCATCACCGTCATCATCACCATCATTAACATCATCATCACCATCAACAACATAACCACCAACCTCACCATCATCATCACCATCATCATCACCAACATCATCATCAGCATCACCATCATCACCAACCTCACCATCACCATGATCATCATCATCATCATTACCAACCTCACCATCACCATGATCATCATCATCATCATTACCAACATCATCACCAACATCATCACTGTCATCATCACCATCATCACCATCATCATCAACAACATAAACACCATCATAACCATCATCACCAGCATCAACATTATCATCATCATCGCCATCAACAACATAAACACCATCAACAACATAAACACCATCAACAACATAAACACCATCATCATCATCATGACTAACCTCACCATCATCATCGATAGTTCCGATTATCGATTGTACAATCGATAATTTGGATAATCGAAAGATGAATTTTTGAGCGGGTCTCGCCGTTATCTAAAGCACAACCTTTTCAATGCTAAAATAAATGTCCATGAATCAAAACTTTCAATAGCCTTCAAAAACCATTGATGTTTTCGATAGTTTGAAACCATCGACAGTGCTATCGATCGTTTTCCCAGCTCTAGTGTTGAGCGCAGAGGGCGATATCGAAACAAATGAGGTGCGAACTAGGTGAGAACTTTAATTAATATCCCGTCAAGGGATATGAAAGTAAATCTTTATGTAAAACAAAGTGATTCACACATGAGTCGTTCTGTGGATAAAGGGAATGAGTCCATTTTTGGCGTTTTTGAGATTTAGCGTGGATACACTTCCTTTTATGACTTTTATGACCTTTTTACGAATTGTAAAAGAAGCCCAAATAATTAATTTGGCAATTTTAATTTTGAGTTTTGTTGTAACAACTAGTCTTAAAGTCAACTACAACTGTACTGTCGTGTTTCTCCATGTCAGATTTTTGGACTCATTCCCTTTATCCACTGAGCGACTCATATTATCTAGGCGCTAGCCAGAAATTACTAGCCGGGCGCTATCTAGCCGAAGCATTGACAAACTAGGAAGGCTAGACTAGACTTTACGAGCTAAGCCAAAGATATAAACTAGCTAGGGCCTAGCTAGCACCGAGGTAAAATTTCCAGCCGGCCTGTTGGCAGTCTGGTTGAATATCCCCTAAATATCTGAAAAGACATTTTGTATCTTTAGCGGAGTCTTAGGGCAGAAAAGTAGGCAGGTAACTTTTATTGGAACTTATGAGAGCAAGGTTTTGTTTTTAGAAGATTTAAAAATTTAATTTTAGGGAATTTCGGCCTTGTTTTGAGACCTTCGGGGGATTGGTCCCCTAAAACACTGGCAACAGTGTGTGGAACTTCCACAGCTCACACTTCTATGATTTACTCGCGATGTGACTTTCGAACTTTCGGAGCGAATCCAAAAACGCGAAATCTCCAGAAAAGGTTCACACTTAGGACCGAAAAGGATACCAAGAACGAATCTGGACGATTAAGAGGATGTGGTATACTCTATGGACCGGAAAGTTCTATAAATGTACCTACATTAGGGTGGTCCTTATTTTTAAAATGTCCCGCGGACATCCGGGAGGATGTCCTCGTGAAAATGCGAGCTTCACCTCGGACGAGTTCATTCGCATGGCAGCGGGAAAGTCCACAGGACGCGCTGCATGACATGTTCATCGAGACGGAGCCGGTACGAATGATCATTTCGCTCCGTCTCGATGACGTTGTCCAGCTGAGCATTTCAATTTCTGCGCCGACACAATTTTCTGCTGGGTCCATTAAAAACTTTCCACTTCCATATTCAAGTTTAAAATAAAAAATTAAAATCATCTGTCACTGTTTTCAGGGTTGCCCGGTTGTTCAAAAATTGATCATTTCTAATAGAAATTCTGGGGTACATTTTTCCTTCCTCAATAAATTAACTTTCTTCCAAGCTTTCAAGGTCTCGTTTGTTTATTAAAAATTTTTTTTTCGACTTCAAAAGTACTCATTCGTCTGATAGACTCCGTTCCTCTCGATCCAGAGATTGTATTCAATTTATTCAACGAAATTTCGGCAATTCGCTGGGAGCGAATTTTCAAATCGTATCCTCAAAAAAAAAAAAAAAAAAAAAAAAAAACAATATTGGTAATTGAGTCTGAAAATGTGTCACTGGCTCAGTTGTTTGATATTCGAAATTCGGTAAATGAAATCACACGCCCAGTGGCTTACTTAATGAAGAATTTTGCTTTTGATTTGAGCAAGAAAATTAGCTTTTGATGTGCACATTGTAGTCCCCCGAAGGGCAGCACGAAGATGATTAATTCAGCTCTCATAAGTAATTAAGCAACAGTTAAAATTTAACAAAGAAGGGACCTTGAAATTTTTCGCTCAAAGCGACTAATGAAATATTAAAAAATAAAAGGATTAAAAAAGGAGCAAAAAGGCTTAAGTATGTTTTCGGTGAAAGGAAATTCACAATTTTTCGAAATTCCCTCGAACAAAGCGAATTTCATCTTTTCTTCTTTCGATTTAATTCACTTTATAGCTTCAATTTAGTATGTAGGATAAAGAAAGGGATTGTTTTGTTGTTGCTGTTGTTTTTGCTCTTGTTTTTGTTTTAGTTGCTTTTTGCTTTAGGGCGTCGTCTCACCGGTGTCCTCCGCTTGCAAATCTCACGTATCTGTGGTCCACGTGAAACCAGCGAATTTGAGCTTCCAACTGGCAACATTGTGTCCTTATAATTTTATTTTTTTCCCCCCTTCGAATTCGTTCACATTTCCAATTTCAACCCTCGAATGGGACTCCAGGATATTTGGGTCTGTCCAGAGTGGAACAAAAAAAACCAAAAAAACAAAAAAAAATCATATGAATGTGTGTTGCTGC
>CM035806.1:39979197-40129197 GCA_020466095.1 Chlorops oryzae
AAGCCGCATAGTCGTATCATGCGTGAAAAGGCTTCGAAAATTGTTTTGAATTATGCGCGCAGTGAGCTCACAAAAATGATTAATATGCGCAGCCGAAAGTAAATGACACAGCGCAGTGGGAACAGTAGCCTCCAAATGTCCAATGGACGGTGACTTTGTCTAAGGTATGAGGTATTCAGGTGAAGGAATCAACTCACAGCGAGCCGGGCCGGGCCGGGCCGAGCCGAGCCCAGGCACGTCCATGCGATTTGAGTTGCTTCGGCTGCCTCCGAGTTTCTTGATCATTTTGTTCTGGTCGTCAAGCAGACTGAGTCCACGGTAGATTCATGTCATCTCAGCACCTCAAACCGGCATTCAAGTTGTTTTTTCAACAAATCTTCACAGCGGCGTTCAACATATTAAGATATATCAACGGATACAACAACATAGTATTCGAAGCATAGGAACTCACTAAGCAAGCATGCCTAATGGATCCTTAAATGAATCAAATTTTTATGTTTTGCGATGAAAAACAAAGTAAAGCCAAAAAATAAAAGTGACAGAAAGAGAAAGAGAAAGAGAAAAAACGAAGAAAAAACAAAATCACATCCAATATGAGAAACTGAATTTCAGGAGCGGTGTAACTGGCAGGAAAGGTAGGCGAAAAATATGTTCAAAGTCAGTACCAGTGGGGGATCCACGGGGGAGAATATCGGTTCCAGCACCCCAACACTGTTGTACACTGTCGCTGTTGCTTTAAAATATACAATTAGTAGTTGTATTTGCAGAAAAAATAATTTATTTAAATAATATGCTAATAATAATTTATTTAAAATAAACAAAAATTATTTTGCTGCCGCTAGCAAAAAATAATGTAAGAGTTTCTCGGGCCACCACCCTTCCCCGAATCCTGGACCCGCCACTGGTCAGTACACACCAAGAATTGACGACGTTGTCGAACGACTAAAGAAAGCGAGTCTTTGAATACGCAATCTTTAAATACGCCGGTGCAAAGTGTTATCGGATTTTCGTTGACTTTTATAAATTTAGAGCATACTTTATGGGGCAAAAATTTTTCATACCAACATTTTGCGAATAAGTTTAGCGAATTTCAAAATCAAACCGCTTTGCTTATTTAAAAAAGTTCATATTGAAGTTAAAAATCGGCTTCAATCTTAACTTTATGTGAGTTGAACAAAATATGTACTCCATAAAGTATGCTTTAAATTTTTAAAAGTCAACAAAATCCAAGTCCTGGTGATCGATTTTGAATTCTTATTATATTGAATTTCAATTAAAAGCACACCTTTTGTTATGAGAACTTTTTTCGTGAATTTTTTTGACGTTAAAAATATGGCTGTTTTGAAGAAAAATTTATTTAAATGTATGTTTGTTCAGTAGTTCAAATAGTTAATTTTTTTTTTTTTTTGTGTATAGATTTAGATATGTATAACGATTCGGGAGCTTAACCTTACTTTAGGATTATTTATTAAGAGAGATTAGGAATAAAGTATCTGATAGCACTATGAAGGAAAAACTACAGAAAAAATCTTCAATATACAGAGAAGAAAAATTTTACTTTCGATATTTGGTATTGTTTGATGAGATTTTCTCTGCGAAAAAAAATGTTAATTTTATTCACTTATTTTCTTATTTATAAAAGAGCCTAGTTAAATTTTTTGTTCTATAACATTTCTTAGATTTAGCTCTTTTAACTCCTATTTTAATGGCCACGTCTTTGTTATGAACATTAAAGAGTTTCTTCTTCTTTTATCATCTCAAATCGCCTTGAACCAGCCCTGGACACATCATCATGTTAGGAAATATTATGAAAGTAGTCAAAATGAGTGAGACGCATTTTTGGCATAGCTTTTGACCTAAAAGACTTTGACAGTTTGAAAAACAAATTGTCAAATCAAGCAGACGTCAACTCGTCAGTCATTTAGTACATCCATCCGTCAGCCAGCCAGCGAATGAGTCAGTAAGCGAGTGAGTGAATTATCAATGTCATAAAAAAGAGGCTTGCATATTGTCATGGTATGCCAACGCAGTTCGGCGCAGTTCAGAGTCTCAAGTTATTATTATTATTTTATTTTTATTTTTATTTTATTTTTAATTTTTTTTTATTTTCTACTTTTGTTTTTTTGTGTTTTTGTTTTTTGTTTTGCTTTTAAATTCCAGAAAATGCGGTTGCGGTTTCAGAAAGTATCAGAAATCGTCAACGGACTTGAACGCCGGCGCAATTTTCACTCCATTTCCCTCCCTACCATCGGTATCCAGTTGTTATCGTCTTCGTCTCTGTCTTGGTTTGGTCTTCGTCTTCGTCCCGTTTGTCGTCATTGTCGTCATCCAGTCAATGCAACTGGGTTCGATGTAAATTAAAATAAAATGTTTGGCGTTCAATTGCCACTTTGCTCGACCAAACGAGCCCAACCATCAAAAGGAGACACTTAGTCATTCCGCTCTTTGGTCATCCGATCTATCGTCACATTCGCTGTCATAGTCACAGCGACAGTAGTCACAGTCACAGAGAGCATTTTCAAAAGTGCAAAGAAATTCCCCTTGCACTATTGAAAATATTTTCAAAACCACAATCGGGCCGGCAATGATTTTTTGAAGTTGGCTTTAGTCTTTTGACAGCAGGACGGGGACTGGGATTGCGACTCGGACTGGGACTCGGTATTCAGCAGCGATAGCAACAAATATAAACAGCATCATTTCTTGCAATTCGACTGTCGTATCGGCTGACGTACTGTCGAACTGTCGGAATGGCTGATTGACTGCCTGACGGTGTGGCGACTGCTTGTTTGATCGCGTATCGTTGCCGCCAAGCATGCATGCGTTCAGTCCAATTCGACGCGACGATCAGGGGAACTGGATTCCTTAATTTTTAATTGACGTCGCTGTGCATTGCTGCGGCTCGCAAAAATAATGTCTTCGAAATTCCACAACTTTATTGAATTCGCATATCGCATATATTAAGATATTGGAAATACCAATCTTCCAAATATGAAATTCACTTTTGTGAGAATCTTTTAATTGCCAGTCGATAGATTTCTCGACGTACTCATACGTATATGTACGTATGTACGGTGGCATACAGGTCTGGATGTACCGATGTATTCAACGGATGAAAGTACATTGTATATATATACATACATATGTATCTATAATTGGATAAATGTGCAGTGCTTTCATGTCAGCGGATGTCTATGATATGAATGAAATAAAATTCCTGTTCGGGCGACTTTATGTTTTCTGTACATAAGTCCTGTGTCTCGAGAGGTGGCCTATTTTTAAACAGGCTTCTGATTAAATGGACACTCCAAAATTCACCATCAACTTTTAAGACTGAGCAGCGAATTCCTTGAGTGGCCATAACGATTATAACTATTTGCATAGGCACGTTGTGAGGAACTGGTCGAAATTCTTCCATCGGGCGCCTTTGAGAATCCCGAAAAGAGCCACAAATAAGCGCTGCGAGACTGTAAGAGAGTGTTCGAGGTACTTAGTAAAAATGACTCGAAGGCCTTGCTGAATTCCCCGGGCCGGGCCCCTTGATAATAGTAAGAGCGGCGAAATCTCCGAACATGCGATTTAAGAAAAAAGGTCATCACCATGTTCGCGAAGGAGTTTCTCAGGCAGGGGGCCAGCTAAATTCCACTACACTAACTCGACAGGGCTGACTATTTGGCAGGTGTAAAGATGTACGGTCTTCAGCGGTTGACCTTCTTCACCAAATTTTTATTTAAGCTTTTGCTTAGCGGGTCCACAATAGGTGACACTACCATATAAAATTGTATCTGAAAATAATTTAATGGGACCCAATTTTTATTGAAAAAAAAACTTGCTAAAAAATTGAGGTCTCTGACCCTCGTACTGGATTCAAAATGTTGTTTTCCCTCGCCATTTATCACTTTGATTGAAACATTAAAGCGACACATAAAAACCGTTCTGAAAATGTAAATACACCGATCTAAATGACGAGATGAAGTGTATAATTAACTACCCAAGCCCCGGCACTGTCACAGGCACAGGCATTGGAATCGGCATCGGCATAAGCATAGGCATCGTCATCGTCATCGTCAGCGACAACGACTAACGACACCTCGTCATAATGCATCGTGCGCTAATGTCCAGACGAGCTGCTCCGTTACTAATTTAAAGGTTAGTCCATGTCATAAAACAGCAATTGCTGGAGTTCCATTAAAGCCATTTACACCATCGGAGGAACGCCGAGTGCAGTCAGCATGGCCACGATAGCGATCAGATCGACACAAATGGCCAAAGCCGAAGCCGAAGCGTCATTTGATGAAATGTCAAGCAATCTATCAAATAACTCATACACTCCGCATGAACCTCTTCTCCTTGTCTCAATCTACCTCTCCCTCCCTCATTCCCTTTGGCACCTCTCTGCCTCTCACCGTCCCTCCCTCTCTCACTCTCTCACTCTCTCTCTCTCTTTTCTGCTTTCTGATAATTTTTCTAAAGGCTGTCGGCTCTCGAATTCATGGCGTTTTTATTATGACTTTTTTATTTTCGTGTCGATTTTTTTCTTCATCAATTTTTTTTTTCTTTTTTCTGTTTATATTCCGTTTGACGTTTCTGGACGAAAATATGAATCGCCGAACCGTACTGAGTGGCTCAACCTCTTTTAGGTGTGCGGTTCAGTAGGCCTTTTTTCTTGCCTTTTCTAAACTTATGCTCTACTTAATGGCGTATGGCAAATCCAAAACTGCTAATTGCTCCGTCCTCATCGTATTCACACTTCTTTCGGTTTGTCGGGCTCATGTCGAGCGCTAAAGAAAAAAGGAAAAACAAAAAGAAAAAAACTTATTAAACAAAAAAACTTTTGACGAGCAATTTTTTTCATTGTTTTTCCCATAACTCATTAGTAGTGCTGGTAGTTTGGGCTAATACCTTCCCAACGTCTTGCCTTTTTGCCCGTTCGTTTTTCGTTCTTCGTTGCGCTCATTCGCCACTTCATTCATCCATTCATTCATTCACTCATCCATTTATATGAAAAGTTTTTCTTTCATTTCATTTTTCCACAATTTGTTTTTCTTTTTTCATTTAATTTTTGTAATTTTTTCCCCCGTTTTTTTTTTTTTTTTTACTGTTTTCCATATTTTCGAGTGCTCAGCGTTCGAGTGCCGACATCGTTTAGGAAGCAATGCCGACTCGAACTAGACAGCAGCTATTAATTAGATAAGTATCTTGAAAAATTGGTCATTTGAAATGCTTTTCGCGTAATTAGATTTGCTTTCACAATTTTTCCTAGTTTCGTTGCATGATTTTTTTTTTACTTTTTTGTGATGTTGGTGATGATGGTGATGACGATGGCGATTGAGGTGTTTCGCTTAAGGCAGTGGAAATTGGTTTGTTGAAAGGAAGTATGACTTGAGAAGATTTCTGTGTAAAAAAATTCCGAGGATTCGCAGTTAAAATCTTTGAACGTCCCCCCAGTAATGAAGTGGTCAACTTACCAAAACCGAAAACTCTGAGGTCATTGGAGAATACGAAACGTCAAAATGAAATGTACCTATTTTATGTGTGAGAATGATTAGACCTTGAGTAGCACAAGTGAGTTAGAAGAAGAGTAGTCAAAAAATTAGACCTATGGGACAATTGACCTCTAATTGACCAAAGGAGGTCTACTCGTGGAGCAGTTAAATGTGACAAGTCGGGAAGTAGTTGGAGCGTAGTAAGAATGTCTCTTTCTTTCTCTCTTTCTCTCTTTCTCACTTTCTCACTTTCTCTTTCTCTCGTTCTCTCTTTCTCTCTTTCTCTCTTTCTCTCTTCTCTCTTCTCTTTCTCTCTCTCTCTCTCTTTCTCTCTTTCTCTCTCTTCTCTCTTTCTCTCTTTCTCTCTTTCTCTCTTTCTCTTCTTTCTCTCTTTCTCTCTTTCTCTCTTTCTCTCTTTCTCTCTTTCTCTCTTTCTCTCTTTCTCTCTTTTCTCTCTTTCTCTCTTCTTCTCTCTTTCTCTCTTTCTCTCTTTCTCTCTTCTCTCTTTCTCTCTCTTTCTCTCTTTCTCTCTTTCTCTTCTTTCTCTCTTTCTCTCTTTCTTCTCTTTCTCTCTTTCTCTCTTTCTCTCTTTTCTCTTTCTCTCTTTCTCTCTTTCTCTCTTTCTCTTTCTCTCTTTCTCTCTTTCTCTCTTTCTCTCTTTCTTCTTCTCTTTCTCTCTTTCTCTCTTCTCTCTTTCTCTCTTTCTCTCTTTCTCTCTTTCTCTCTTTCTCTCTTTCTCTCTTTCTCTCTTTCTCTCTTCTCTCTTCTCTTTCTCTCTCTTCTCTCTCTCTCTCTTCTCTCTCTCTCTCTTTCTCTCTTCTCTCTTTCTCTCTCTCTCTCTCTCTCTTCTCTCTTTCTCACTCTCTCTCTCTCTCTTTCTCTCTTTCTCACTCTCTCTCTCTCCACTCTCTCTCTCTCTCTCTCTCACTCTCCCTATCTCTCTCTTTGTCTCTCTCACTCTCCCTATCTCTCTCTTTGTCTCTCTCTCTCTCTCTCCCCTCTCTCTTCTCCCCCTCTGCACTCTTTGCTCAGACCCTCATGTCAGCTGCATTGTTCCTCCTAAAATTCAACTGCGAAGGACCAAATTTTTCGAAATAGGGCCCACGCAGTCTACATGTTGTGAAAGCTCAGTTGGTAGTGCACCTTGTTCTAAGTGCAATTTCGTCGCAAGCTTATGGAATTAGACAGCAATACTCTTTTATATAAGCGGGCTCTTAGTTTTTTTCTTTAATTTATTAATCTTAGTCATGGAAAGTTAAGTTTCTTGGGTCTTCCAGTTGCAAATTTAATTCGGTAAGGCTTTCCAAAAAGGTGTTAGACGCTAGGACGAAGTAAAACATTAAAATTTGTAAATTGGGTTTAATCCTTTGGGTCTATGGGCACACTTTGAACAGAGGATGTATAGGCAGCTGCCTAGGGCGGCAAATTCTGACCGTCAATAACAGAAAAGGAAAAGTTAATCTGCTGTTTGAGGCGGTAAAATTACAGCTGCCTAGGGCGGCAAATTGTCTTAATCCGTCTCTGATCAAACTTTGATTTTGGGGATCCGGACGGCCTTACAAATGGGAAAAGTTTATAATTTTATCTGCGAAGCTGAATATCGGCACCGGGGACGGGTACCTGGTCATTGACCGAACGATTTAACACTATGAAAATATGGCATTTGTACTTCTCCATCGTCTAATCGAAGACATCCGGAAACGCGTTAGCTTGGTCCCAGCCAGACCAAACATTTGGCCCAGCTTCTCCCTGACACGGATCCCCTGATATGGATATGCCAATGTATGATCTTACTATCACAGTTTTTGATCATTTCCAAAAGATTTCCGCGATCCTTTCAATTTTATTTAAAGGCTATATGTACCTAGTGGTTGCTACATCCCGATAAATACATACCTACGTCGCCGTTTTGCTTTTTTGTCATCCAATTACCTCCTGTTGGCCTATAAAAACAGTCATTATTCTAATGATAAAAATGTCGTCGAAAACTTTACTTGTTGGGTATATATATACATTAGGCCGGGTCGATTTTTTGGATAAAAAATCGTACCCCCGGAAATGAAACTTCAGACAATTCTAAGCATTTTTTCCCAAGAAACCATGGGTATAAAATGAAACGTAGATCCGCGCTGAACGATGGGAAGTTTTAACCATACATACATATGTTACACTGTGCTAGTTTTTAGGACAAAAAAATTTGTTCATCGTGCAAACCGGCGCAGTCGGGTCCGGCTCGATCCCCCGAGTACAACAGTACCAAGCACTAGTCTAGGTTATCTCGAGTTTGGGAAATATTCAACATTTTTTGCCAACATTTCACTGTTTGCACGATGAACATTTTTTCGACTACCACAGTGTTATTAACAGGGATCGGATTTAACATATTTGAAAGTATTAAAAAATATGTAAAATATATTTTCAAATATGTAAAATCCAATCCCTGTTAATAACATATGTATGTATGGTAAAAACTTTCCATCGTTCAGCGCGGATCATACGTTTCATTTTGCACCATGGTTTCTTGGGAAAAAATGCTTAGAATTGTCTGAAGTTTCATTTCCGGGGGTACGATTTCTTAGTTTTTTTTTACCCATACAAATCGACCCGGCCTAATATACATACATACATATGTATATGTATACACTACATGACGATACCACGTAAAACGGCCCTACAGGTAACACCCATTACCGTCTTTTAGCGGCTATTCCGGGCTGAAATCGTACTCTTTCAGTGCCTAATTCCCATTAAACATTTCAAGTATTTGACATCCTTAAGAATCGCATCCTTTTTTTTTTTTTTTTTTTGTGTGTTTCCTATCTGAGACCAATGTAACGGCAATGGGTGTGACCTTTAGGACCATTTCACATTGAATTGCCCATATACGCTCCGATTAACAGAAATTTCTATTATTATATTTTCTCCTCCTCCCCACACTCCATCTCCCTGGGAGTTCTGAAAGAAACGTGTAATTTCGGAAGATTTGAGCAGCATATTCTCAGCCCCAAATGTGGGTGACTTTTTATTGAACGGCATCATATTTTTTGGCAATCATAACCAGGGCGTGCAAACGAAACAAATAACGTTCGGGTTATGGTCCAGTCTTGACTACGAAATAAGTATAGACTTCAAACGCACCTTAACCTTTTAGGATTCAGTAAGCAATTCAGTACCGTGTCGGGTTCGCTTTATAGACCATTGACATTCACAGCACAAAACTAAATTTGGCGTTGTCAATACGCATTTACACGTTAAGAAATTTCAATATTCTAGAGTCAGACTCACGAACAAATGTTTTGAGAAAATTAAGTAAGTAAAGAAAGACGTAAGAAGAAAAGAGACGGTGTTTGTTAACTGTTCCGGAACAATATTCTTCATACTTCAATGCTTTTCTTTCTTTCCCATGTATTCAAATGGGATAATTTCGAAACATGTTTCAGAAATCTGACCCTCGCGCCTGGCCTGCAAAATATGTTTTTCATTATCGATATGTCTTAACGTGTAAATGCGTACAAACCTTATTTATTATGTTTGTGCCGAAAATCTAAAAGCTTCCATCTTTGGCTGAAGTTAGGACATGGTGTAAGATGTGGCTATTTTTTTTTATCGCCATTTACCAAGTTTTCACGACCCGCTAGATAGGTGTTCACCCGACACACTTAAGTCTATCTGTCTCTGTTTGTCCACACGATTTTTACTGGTGGCAAAAAAAGACAGATAGTCTTAAACGTGTCGAGTAAATACGTATCAAGTGGTCATGTAAACATGGTATGTAATTGATTAAGAGTCACATAAACATTGACTGAATGAGTCAGTTAATTGTTTTGGTGAAAAAAGCACGTGTGTGGCACACCGACACATGAAGGGGTATGTATAGGTAAGAGTACATAAACACGCACACGGGTGACTGATCAGTCAGACTGAATGTTTATGTGGCGCATTAATGAGCGACCATGAAATAAATGAAATTTTGGGGAAGATGTTGGAAATTGTTTCAGAAACCGTTTCGAACCTTTTTCGGTTTTTGGTTTTGGTTCGGGAACCGGTTTCCAAAAAAACAAAATATCGGTTTCGGTTTTATTTCGGTTAGGAAAATAAACCGGTTAAAATCGGTTACGGTTACGTTTTCGGTTCCGGTTGCACGCCCTGCTCATAACTAAAGTGAAGTTAATGAATCGCAATTATTTTGTCCAGAAGGTCATAACCCAGAGCCGATCCATTCGATTCTCGTGATTGACAATCATCTCTCCTCCTTACCATCACTGAACATTATCATCACACAATGACTGCTGTTGTATAGCTATCAACCTTAAATAGAACATGAAAATCCCATGTCCTGTAAGCAATGAGGTCAGTCAACTGAGGCCGCACTCCGTTTCATGAAGCAAGTGACACATGACTTCCAAAGTCTGTGCAAAGTGCTCAATTCGTTCTTCGAGCAATGTTTTTGTGTTGTGTCAATCAACATCATACCCATATGTAGGTGCATGCACACTTTGTGACGAATAAGCACACAGGAATTGTAAATAAAACGCAAAATATTTAATTATTATCGACATCAACGTAATCCCCATCAGATGCAATACACTTATGCCAATGATTCGTCCAGTGCTCAAAACACTTTTCATAAGAACTTTTTGGGATGGCCTTCAGTGCCTTCAGCAAATTTTGTTTTTTCTTTTTTTCGGTTTCGCCTCGTTTCCGTTTCCGCAAGAACGCGTTTCATACCCACAAAATATACCAAAATCATTCGAATGGACTCGCGATAGACGTCGATCTCTCTCTTCCATCTTTCCAAAAATTGCATGACGATTTTCAAGCATCATATCTTTCGATTTTTTTTTCCCCCAGAAAACATTTGAAGTCCTCAATGAGTCATTAATGAATTTCGGAGTATATTGAATATTGAATATTCGGAGTATGAACTCTCATAATGAGCTCTTTGAGGCGTCCAAAATGAATGTGCTTCCCTTCTAGCAAAGGTCGTCCTATATGAGTCCGAAATCATATACTCACATTGGACTCTTATTTACCTATAAGTATCAGCCATACATATAAGACTCCTTTCACACTTATATCTGACTTTTATTTCCGCTCAAAAAACGTGAAAAAAAAACACTCTATAGAGCTTCTCATTTCCCCCCGAACTTCTTTTAAATCCTTACTACAACTACTTCATGTACCCATGTGCTCTACTCGGAAAAAATGATTGCTCCTTTCGACGGCCCTTTGGTCCTGTTTTAGAGGACGGTTAGCCGGAATAATACCCAGAGCGGCACTGTGAGGCTCGGAAATTTCATATAAATATGGGCAAATATTACCCCATTAGTGCCATCATAGGGGCAGCAAATATTGTTTGTGCCCTGCAATTCGGCCCTCACTCGCTGATGAAATCTGATTTCTTCTCTCCGATTATGCCCAAATTATAAATTGATTCCCTGTTCACGGAAATATGGTAACGATTGTCCAAAGTATAAAGCCCCATAGATAAACTTTTATCTGGATCAAACAGGGGTCTTTTTCTCCTTCTTATTCGGCTCTCTAAATTCCGTCTGTATTCATATAAGCTTTCTCCTCGGTCTAATTGTCGATTTTGCAAAATGTATTGCTGTTTTAATTGCTACAAAAACGGCAGCAAAAAAAAAAAAAATAAAAAAAATAAAAATAAAAAAATAAATAGAGAGAGAGAGAGAGAGCGTCAAAGAAAAACGTCACGTGATCAAATGAAAATGTGAAAAAATTCAATTACTTCGGTCACTCAACACTCAACACGGTGTTGTATTTCACACACAAGTAAATTAGGAAGTAGATGGCCATCGATGATTTGCAAATGTGATTACAACGTCAATGCTAAATGATTGATATCTCCACTATGACCGTGTAAATTCTTCGAGCGTATGAGGAGAAAAAGTGTCAACTTGATGAAAAAGAAAAACCTCGCAAAAAATGCGAAAAAAATCTCTCCAAGAATAAATGAAAAAAAAAAGAAATTGCCGCAAAGAAAGTATTTTCTATTTTTCCATTCTAGTGAGCATTCGGATTTAATTATTCCGAATAATTATTCCACTCATGGCAGGATTTTTTAATTATTCTTTTTTTTTTATAGGAAATTACAGGAAAGTGATATGCATGACGAAAACTGTAAGGATATAGTATGGAAGTGAAAAAAATTTGGTGGCAATTAAATGAAATTTTCAGTTTTTTTCGAACACATTTTCTCTGAAATGTATGTGAGTAACAACGGTTCGCTTAGATAGTAATGTAATCAAAAGGATAGCTGTTTAATTGCGATTACGATTAGTAATCAATTAGATGATTGGTAGGTATGATTAGTAGGTAAAAATTTTTAATCATGATTACTTGCATGATACAAAGAGAGCAAGATAGCGCCATTTCGGGTACCGCTATTTTGTAGCATTCGCATTGTTGTTGTTTCCCATGCTAAAGTATAGTTGTGACGTTGGGCTTAACATGCAAAACAACAACAACGAAGCTATCATTTTGTATTTGTGACATCATCGGGCTGAAATGGCGCTATCTTGTTTTCTTGTATCATGGATTACTTGGGACTAAAATAGTGTAAAGTAATCAATCCGAAATCATAAGAGAAGGCTTATATGACTTCTAGACTGTCCCCAAGTAGCAAAATAGGTCGAAAATTGGTAAATTCTTACCTATATTAGGTCAGAATATTTACTTGACCTAACCTAAATAGGTCGAAATTACGTCGATTCGACGTCGAGTCGACGTAAGTGGGGAATAGATTGGAAGTCGATTGGCGGTAATAATAGGTCATAATAGGGCATTTCGACTTCAAAGTCAGGGCGAAAAGAAGTCCGTTTACCTAATATTAGTCGAAAAGAAGTCGCAATGACCAATTTTCGACCTAATTGGACTTATGAGTAAAACGAAAGAGAACGTAAAAGGAAACGAAAAAAGTGAGAGAGAGAGTAACAGAGAAAGATATAAATACATAATTCGTATTACTCGAAAGCAGAAATGAAAGAGATTTTCTTCTTCGTGTGTCTTAAGAAATAAATAATAAATAAAATATGGACTTCATTAAAAATTATTTTGCGCTTAATAAGTCCCAAAAACATATGCCCGCTGAGATTTTTCGTGAAAATGTTCCTTCTACTTCTTCAGTTTTAAGGGGCTTTCTCATTGATTGAAAAAAATTGTTTTTCTTAAAGAAAAAACATATGCAGAAGAATAATTCTCAATTTGCCATTCGAAAAACATGGCGGAGCTCGACCTATTTTGACCTATTTCGACTTTAAAGTCAAACCGACTATGAAGTCCAAAAATCAAGTCCGCTCGACTTTGAAGTCGAAGCATGCAACAAAATAAGTCAACTTTTGACCCTATTTCGCCCTATAAGTCAAACGGACTTTAAAGTCGAATTTTAGTCAAAAAATTGGTCTGTTTGCCTTGAAAAATTACCTAATTTGGAATTCAAAGTTAAGTCAATTTTAAGTCACTCAATAGGGAATTTTTTACCTATTTTCGACCAAAAATCGACTTGGAAGTCGAAGCGACTTTGAAGTCATGAAATAGGTAGAATAGAGGTAATTTGGACCTTCGAAACGGACTTTTAAGTTAGGTCATATTTAAGGCCGGAAAATAGGTCAGAAATAGGGTATTTTCAACCAAAATAGGTCGATTCGACTTGCTGCTGGTCGAATCGCTCTATTTTGCTGCTTGGGTCAACTTAAAATCTGAATTTAGCTCCTTAGAGCCTATACTGAGATATGCAGTAACTACTTGCACATTAGGAGCCTATTCGCTACAACGTCGTAAAGTGTGAGAGAGACAACTATATTCACGCTCCCTTAATTCTTTAAAGTATGCCAATAATTTAACACCTTCGAAGTCGGTGTCAGTATTAGTGATGTAACGAATATTCGCATTCGCATTCGCATTCGCGAATATTCGCATATTTTTTCACATTCGCATTCGCATTCGCAAAATGTTGCGAATATTTTGCGAATATATAATTAGCAGAAAATTGACCAAAAATGTAAACTTTAATCGATTTTTTAAATTTAAATTTAAATGCCAATATTTTAAAGAATTTTTTATGTGCTACCGTTACATAGATATTGCACTTAAAATCTGCTCTCTCACACACACTTGTATTTTCAATTTTGCCGATCCCTGAATTAAACGCATTTGGAATGCCTTTAAGTTCCTTCACATAAATTTGCATACAAGAACGACCGTCTGAGGGCTGCTAAACGAAAAACGACAATAACATTGCGTATTGCGCAGGGGCGTTATGCTTGCACGAAATCGTCGGATTAGTTTTGTTGTTGTCATGTGACTGTTTTTTTTAACACTTTGAAATTTAACATCGAAATGTGTAATTTCTTTTACTTATGAATGAATTATTTTTTTCCAAAGTTGGTGCGCTATATAAATAAATGAATTGATTTGGTGATGTGTGCCAAATTTGAGATATAGATTCAAAAACTGAATATTCGCATTCGCATTCGCATTCGCGAATATGAGTAGGCATTCGCATTCGCATTCGTGAATGCTAAAATTTGACATTCGTTACATCACTAGTCAGTATTTACTTTGAAAAATGTACTGCAATCAGCTGTCCTGGCATTTACTTCGCATAAAAAATGGACATGTTCATTTCTATGGCGAAGTAAACCATAAAAGTCGCATGCAACCCTGCGCACTTGATTCCTTGACATCTGAGTATAAGCGAAAGTAAAGTATTTACTTCGAAGTACTTTTCAACTTTTTTTGCACGTATTTCTTGTGGGCGCTTTACTTACTGCATATCTCAGTATAGGCTCTTAAGTTGAATTTAGAAAATACCCTTTCAGACTGTAAATTCTGAGTTTACGAGCTCACATGCCTGTTCGAACTTAAATTAGATGTTGGGTTTGATTGTTCGAAATGATATCGTGGTATAGTGGATAGGCCTCCGCCCTGGAACCCGAAAGGCTGAGGTTCGAATCCGGGCGCAAACAAGATTAATTGGGGAGAAAGATATTTTTTTTATTTTTATTATTAAAACAAACGAAAATTCATTTCACCTCTAAAGATTTGAAAAAAGTTTAAACTCACTACTAAAGTCTACTTAAGGTACTAAATTCAGTTTAACGCAAAAGTCTGGAAACCATATTAAAAAAGCTATATTTAAAAATTAACTTTTAAAGGCTTTCGATGAGAGCAAGACGTCGATTAACTTTTCCCAACCATTCAATTTTGTGAGACTTAACTTTTCCGGAAATCTACTGTATTAATAGCAGCTATTTGTTCCCCTTGCTTCATTTTCGAAACTCCCAAACTTCCAAAGACGGTTCAAGAAGGCTCTTTTGCGTCAGTTGAAGAAAGTAAAGAGAACTCATTGACTTTTCAACCCCGGAATTTTCTTATTTTTTTCCAACATGAAATATGTAAATATGTATGTATGTATGTAGCTAGTAAAATAATTGAAAACGCTTACACGTCTTAACAAAGCTAATCTCATGTTTTGAATAAAATTGCATTTTCCTAAAATGTCGTTTAAATGTGCTGATGATGATAGCACAACTGTGTATATTTTTTCAATGCACCAAAAAAAAAATTAGAAATGAGGAAAAAAACCTAACAATAAGAAAAACAAAATGGAAGCCATATTTCCCGTACCGAATCACATCTGAGGGGCCATAATTAACGACAATCTCAAATGACATGATTACAGAGACCCAGCTTGGCATAAAAAATAGAAAAAAAAAAAGACAGAGAGAGCAACAAAGCGAAAAGGAAACACACTAGAAGACTTTGTATGAAGAACTGGGACGGACGTGTGTGAGTACGTACGCTGTGACAATATGAAATCGCACGAACGAAGCGATGACACGACGATGACAACGTGGACGTCGACGACATTTTCGCTAACGAATTCAATTGAGCAGAATTTTTCATTTAACATTTATTTAACTTTTCAGGGATTAATGTATGAGGCAATGACTATAGCTGTATATCGCTATTGTTGTGACATCCCCGTAGGGAATTTCCTCGACAACGAACACGTCCGATAGATCGGTTATGTCATTATTAGTAGGAGGTTTTATTATTTGATTGTGTAGCATTAGTTTTTCTATTGTAGCAGAAGCGCAGTGAGGGAGGTAGGTAGAAGGGGAATCCGGCACGGGCGCCAAATCATATTTTCAATTTTGTGAAGGTGTTTTTCTTTAGTGCGGTGGACAGCGGTGCAGCATTTCATCCATTGTTCCCCCATTGTTCCGCGGGCTCCGAAATATCTCACTACGTCACTGTATTGCAGTGTTTATGATTACTCAGTAAGGGGTAAATTACACATTTGACGGTTTTGTCAAAACTTCTCTCAAAACAATTGTCAACGTCTGAATTTTTTGACATCAATAACACTGCACAACAAAATCGAACTTTTTGCGTGCCTTTGACTTGAAACCAATTTTTTTTTGTAGTATTTGTTTCGCTGAATCTCAATATATGCGAAAAATTTGAAAGTTAGCTCGCGTTTTTTAAATATCCGCTAAGAAAGGTTTTGCGAATTTTTGTCAATATTTTTTAGTCGTAGCCCCATTATCGTTCGACCGTTTCAAAAAATTTTTAATTTATATGAAATAAGAGTAAAAATACAACATATTCTTCATACATTTGGATGAAATCGGTTCAACAGTTTAGGCGCTATAGGTCGATAAAGGCGAGAATTTTATGAAATTTTTAACAATTTTGTACAAAAACTTGATTTCAAACCCATATAATTTCCGAAAAAGGTCCGGTATTTAAGTTCAGGCTATCTTACGTAAAAGAGTGGATTTCTAAGAGCATTTCAAGACCAAGAACAAAAAAATCCGATGAATGGTTCATATTTTAATTGGGTTTTTAGAAAAAATGAGACGACTTTTCTTACGCCGGAAAATATGCCACAATTTTTTTATTTCTGTCTTTAAGTTATATTAATATATAAAAAAAAGATGTGGCATATTTTCCGGCGTAAGAAAAGTCGTCTCATTTTTTCTAAAAACCCAATTAAAATATGAACCATTCATCGGATTTTTTTGTTCTTGGTCTTGAAATGCTCTTAGAAATCCACTCTTTTACGTAAGATAGCCTGAACTTAAATACCGGACCTTTTTCGGAAATTATATGGGTTTGAAATCAAGTTTTTGTACAAAATTGTTAAAAATTTCATAAAATTCTCGCCTTTATCGACCTATAGCGCCTAAACTGTTGAACCGATTTCATCCAAATGTATGAAGAATATGTTGTATTTTTACTCTTATTTCATATAAATTAAAAATTTTTTGAAACGGTCGAACGATAATGGGGCTACGACTAAAAAATATTGACAAAAATTCGCAAAACCTTTCTTAGCGGATATTTAAAAAACGCGAGCTAACTTTCAAATTTTACGCATATATTGAGATTCAGCGAAACAAATACTACAAAAAAAAATTGGTTTCAAGTCAAAGGCAATTTCATTGTTGAGCAGTGTAATTTTAATAGTACTCTCTGTCTGAAGCGGACACCTAGGGGATCGAAAAATATGTCCGTTTAACATAGATATCCGCTCGAGAGGAAACTACAGTCGAACTACTCTCTATAACGAATTCCGAAATGTAGCGAAAGGGCCTTCAGAAGATCGCTATACAGAGAAATGCGTTATAGAGGATTTCATTATGGAGAGTTTCGACTGTATTTGAGAAGCACGAATACTAGAGCATTCTTAAAAAGTGTCCGGGTAAGAGGGGTGTCCGCCAAGCGGAGAGTACACTGTAAATAATTTTTTTTTTTTCAATTTTGACGTCTTTTTTTCTGTTATAAGCTGACAAATGTGTAAATACGACATAGGGCCAAGGTACAATAGTCCGAGAGTCGTGCGTAAAACAGTCTCTGTCTCGCTCTCCCTCTATATCTCTGTATCTCTCTCTCTCACTTTCTCTCGCACGCACGCATTACTGTCGGGCTATTGTACCTTGGCCCATAGATTGTCAGAACAAAACAGGTCTTTTGAAAATGGCGGGAGAGCGAGGGATTTACTTTTTATTTACCAATTCTGATGGCAGCAGGCATAGGACCTTGTTTTTATTACCATTCAAGACCGCACTTCTCACTCATGGGACCTTAAGTTTCTCTATCTTTTGGGTCGCGTCAAGTCAGAGGCTTATATAGCCCAGTCTAAAAAGTGGCGGGGTAGGGGGTTCACTTCGGTAAAGGGCACCGAGACACTCCTTCGCAAAAGAAGTGATGGCTTCTTTTCTTTCCACACACTTTTGTGTCATGAGGAGGCCCCCGAGCAAGAATCCGGCGACCCGGTCTCAAAGTTCTCTTGGACGGAACTGGGAATAACACCTATACAATATAGGCTGAACTTCTTGTACGAGCAACTCAACTTTTTAGAGGATTTACAGAACTTAAAAGAGACCACCCCTCGTTCTTCCGTTTAATTCATTCAGGTGATCGATTCTTGCACAGTTAATTGGCTGAAAGTGAACTAACACGACCCTATGAATTCAGTTTCCTCTCTTCGAAGAAGACGATGACGATGGACGTTCTTGGGCGCAGATCGATTCTTCGGGCTTGTTGTCATCGTTATCGAATTTCGTAATGGGATAAAATTTCCAGGAATATTTTTGTTTTTTTTTTTGAATAAGGACAGGGGTAGCTATACTGGGTTGCGTTATGTTGAACGCACAGAACATTTGAGTAAACGATTCATGGCACTTGCAACATGTAACAATGGCGATATTGTCGTTAAAGTCCTCATTGTACTTGATTATTAAATGACACATTATGTGATTGTTGACAGTTACACGTACAGCTCGACAATTTCCCTTGTATACAATATTGTGCGAGAACACAAGGAGATACTCGTCGTGTACGTATCGTACGTAATACGTATCCCTCTTCTCGGCCATATGAACTGAACGAGCACATCGTTTGTAACGCTGTTGGGCTGTGCACGGAGCACAGAGAGTCATGGTTGGCTCTATGACGCATATGACATGATTACATATGTACTCGAAACACTTCTATCCGAGCATATTTCAACTCATTGCATAGCAGGGGGCGGGTGTTGTTGACTGTCAAAGACTATTGTCACGTCGCGTTGCACTGTGGGCTCACCCCGGCTCGGGGGGTGGTGTTAATGCCGACCGCACTGAATGTGCGAATTTCGGTTGAGTGGTGCCAAGTGGTACCGAAACACACGAAGGCACATCGAAGGCTGCACGTTGTTGCCTTTTGTGTAATTGTAACTTGAATCTGACGTTCAACAATAAAGCACTGCCTCACTGTACGATGTCACTTTTTCAGGGAGAAAAAAAAATATATTGAACAAAAAAAAATAATTCGTAAAAATATGGAGTGTTTAACCACACCTTCTTTTCCCTTGTTTCGAAAGGGACACGATCTTAACCCAAAAAAAAAAAAAAAAAAAAAAAAATGATGCTCAGCAAAAGGCAAAGTAAACAACCCCAGGCGCAAAATTCTCCTTGAGCTAAGGACATACGGCGACTGAAGCATTTTCTTTTTCTCCTTTTATATTCTGTCATTCTTTTTTTTTATTCTCTTGTTGGTTTTTTTTTATTTTATTATTAATTTTTTTTTTTTTTGGATTTTTTGAATTGAACGGAATGGAATGGAATGGAATAGTGGTTCCCCTCTCGGAGTAGCGAATGAAATTACTTTTGTTGCATAATGAAATTAAAAAATCAGTTACTTTTGCAACAATGTCTGACCTGGTCCCATGCAGGGTTTCCATTCATTTGAAAAGGCGTTTTATTCCATTAGAGAGGCAACAATAGAAAATTCGTGACAATTTCCAAATTCGAATTTTCGATAAGAGACGAGTTCAAATTTCAGTTTGAGTATCGTATGCGCATCGAATACGGAAATGGTGGATAGATATATATATGTGTATTTAAGGATATCGAAGGATAACGAAGGATATCGAAGGATATCCTCAAAAGTTTCTACTGACAAGGTGCTGCCGCACTCCTGGCTGTTGACTGAGACGGCCTGTCACTGTGACTGTGATTATTTCTGTGACTGTGTGAGTGCCTATGGAAGGCAAACTTTTGCGGAAAGAAATTTGTTTAATTGGAATTGTAAATTGACTGTTAGGTGGTTGTAAGGAGGTACTTTCAATGGGACTCGAATGGATTGAAATTGAGTTGTCGTGGGAAGGAAGAGAGAATGGGAAAAATGTAAGGTCCGTTCAATTGGGCTACTCAAAGAAGTGTACAGCGAATCCTTCCGTTGAATTCATTAATGAAAAACAGAAAAATTCATAAGGATATAAAGGATCTTTCCAACTCAGGAAAGCTTAAAGGGATTTTAAGGTTTTGTTGATTTCTAGATAAAATTATAACATCATAAAATCACTGTAGAAACCGATTTTCTGCGTAATATCCTTAAAAATAATAAATATAGTAAGCAATTTTTCAAAATTTTAAATCTCCAAAAACAAATTAAGACAGAAAGCTGAGACAAATAGTAGATCTGTTCCCGTACTGCACGAAACTGCCCAAAACTGCCAAATTTCCATTCAGTTTTCAAGGGAAAATTTTTTCCAAAAAAACAAAAAAAGAAGAAAATAGATAAAAACTAAATAATTTTTTTCAGTGTGTTCCCGATTTTCTGCCTTCTTATGGATATTTTTAAAAGCTTCCTCTGAATAGTGGCTCTGGGATACTTTTAAAGTGACCCAGTAGAGTTTGTTTATCAGTTCGAACCATTAACCCCGTTACATAAGATTTTTATGGTGCAGTAGCGTAGTGAGAGGGGAACAAAGGGGGAAGTCGTCCCCATATTTCAATTTCAATTAAGTTATTTTTATTGAGGCCGATTGGAGGGGGCGGCATTTCCTGAATGTGGCCCCGTTGTTCCCCGGGCGCCGAAATGTCTCGCTACGACACTGTTAGGGTGTTACAACAATTTTAAACATGGTTTTGTGTTATATTCGACCTGATAAACAATATCTACTAGATAACTTTAAAAGCTCCGAAACCCTGTTGCACTGTGTAATTAATCTTTACATTCGGATTTAACAGATGTGGTTCAATCAACGCGGTGACACGCCGCGCCGGGCAGTAGCCCCGTAGTGCCATCATAGTGGCAGAAATAATGTTTAAAAATGATCTTGTCATTTCAATTATGTCCGTGGTTAGTTCAACAATTTAAATTTAAATCCATTTTTTTAAATTATCATGTCAATTCAATCTGAAATATAATTGATTCAAAAGGAAAAATAAATATTTTTTCCAAAAAAAAAATTTTTTTCAATTAAAAATATTCCTTATTGAAGCCGTTTTGTATGTTTTCCTTTTGAATTAACCAATTTGCTGGTTAATTTTTTTCTCTGTGTAGTGAAAAATCAACTAAAGCTTAAAATTCCTTTCAGGGTGCCACAACCCGCCAGACCCTTTTTCACTGAACTGTCAAAATGTAGGTATCTGAAAATTTTGGATGGGAAAAGTTACAAAGACATTTTCAAAGCTGTAAATAATAATATAAATAATAATATTTTCTTACAAATTTTAACTGCAATTATCACAAAGAGATCCCCACTCAAAAGAAACAATTTTCAATGAGTTTTAAAGCATAAATCAAAGAGCTTTAAGTAAATTCTTGGCTGGATGAGCTCGGAGGCTTTTTGTCGCTTTAAGGGCATCTTTTTCTACTTATTGGGCATTGGGAACTTTAAAAAAAATATCTGGGATATAAATCCTCCCCGGCTGTGTACCCGCCCTCAAAAGGTTTTAATAAAAAAAAAAATTTTTTTTATATTAATGTTGGAAATCCCCTCGAAATCAATTGCAATCGAGCACCTCTGCGTTAATCCATTGAAATGAAATTCTTCCAAAAAAAAAAAAAAAAAAATGGAGGCGCTCATCAGGAAATATGTAATTAATTCCAATAATGATAAAACAAAAAAGAATTTCATTGCGATTAAATCGTAGAAAATCGTTTCATTCTGTTTCTCGAATTTCCAAGAACCCTGCAGCCATGCTCAAATAAGTCCTTATTCCTTCCTATATGTACCTACTACACTCAAAAAATTCCGTCGTAGAATCGATGATATCCGACATAGTATCTATTATATCCGCAATTGATATAGGTCCAATTGCAGGATATCATAGATTCTACGACAGTTTTGCAGTAGTTTCTACGATGAGGAATGTCATTGATTTCAACGATATATAACGTAGGTTTAACGATATTCCATAGTGGGAGCTATCATATTCCATCTTAGGAACTATGATGTTATTTCATAGTAACTACGATATCAAATCATAGGAACTACGGTTTCAAATCTTGAAGTACATTTCTATAACTTGTTAATTTTGATATAAATTCTTGTCGGCGGGTTCGATCCCTGCTCCAGCGAGCATCGTTTTTTTTTTTTTTTTTTTGGAAAAGTAGATAATTTAACATTAACATTATTTAAAAAACTGAGAAAAGATTTAAAAAAAAAAAATTTCTATAGGAATTTCTTGAAAGAGCTTGTGCGTGACGTTTTGGGGGCCCGACAAAAGCAACTTGTTTTTATTGGTTTGCGTCCAACTTACTTTCTGCTCCCAGCATTTTTTTCGCTCAAATTTACTTGCCTGTTTTTTATTCTCCATTTTTTCACAAATTCTTTGGCCTGCGGCAGGGTTCGAACTCGGACCTTCCAGATTACAAGTCTAGCACACTTCAACTACGCCATCGCGTGAAACGATTTGAGCTTGCTAGTTTTATTATTTCAATGTAAGTGGGAAACAGAATAAACTATTAAATTTACAATAGAACTTATTAGGGGTATTCACAAAGGAGTGTTAAAAACGTCGGTAAGTCGGAAAATCAGAAAATTGCCAGTTTTTAAAAAATTTTTAAACTTTTTTTGTATCTTGCACAACTTTTTAAGCAGATAAAATTTTCCGATTTTCCAACTTTACTATTTTCGGACGCCTTTGTGAATACCCCTATTGTATTTTACGTAGATTCTATTACATTTCCATCGTACAATGTATGATGGACATATTTCTTCCACAGTAGAAACTATTGGATTTACAGTAAAGCTTATTGTATTTTATGTAGATTCTATTATATATTTCTACGACTTCCTATCGTCAGAACAACGATGCAAAATTTTTTCAGTGTACATCAGTGTGAATTGTCAGGCAGTCGGTCGGGCAGTCAGACGGTATATTCAATTCATAACATTATCTTAACGGCATGCGATTTAATGTCATATTCAAACGCTTCCCTGGACTAGAGCGTGAAAATGTGAAAACTGCAGGAAACGACGACGTCGCGACGGTACCAAAATGTGAGGCTAAACCAAGTTAGTTGCCAACGAACATTCCACAATTCGGTTAGCTTCAATATAGTATGAATGTATGTACATACATATGTACATACATATGCTATATATTTATGGCTAACGCTGTCACTCCTGTGGCAAGTGTCGACAAATTTGAACGGAACCACGGTATTACGGAATTGAATACTCAAAGGCATCGGCGTAATAAATCGTTGTGTGTGGTGTGTCGGTATAAAAAGTTGGAGTTCCTTTTTATTTTGTATTTATTTGCTCTGTTTGCTGTTTACGGTTATTCTGGTGTACAATAATAATATTCTGATGTTTTGTGAAAGGTGGACACACCACACTATTCACAGTCGCAGTCTTTCCAGTCGCTTAGTCGTTCAATATGTAACTACTTATTTGCCTGGTTCACCTTTTCCATGAGCATGGCTCTTTGTGTGTATGTGTGGTGTATGTGTGTGTGTGTGTGTGCGTTCGTTCGAGTGTGTATGTGTCATTCATTGCAACTTTTATTTGTATCGTTTCTTGTGATACAGCAAATCGTTGCAACAATGAAGCCCTAAATAATGGTGTGAGAATTCGAGTGTGCAGCATAGGTTTTGAACCGTTCAACCACCTCGTTGTGCTATCATTACAGTTACACCTATAACTTACACGATGGCACTGCGGCACTGTGGCACTGTGGCACTGGTTGTCCTGCTCGCTCATCCGTGACGCGAACGGAGCGAGAGTGAGAGAGATTGAGATCGGGGCGTTAACAAATGCCATGGCACACCCCTTTCGGCATGAGTGAGCTGGCGTGAGCTGGCGTGAGTCGCGTTATATACACAGAGTATTAGATACTTTTGTTGCCAGCAACGGACTGACGCACACACAAATCTATGTACATATATATATATACACATAAACATGTATATGAAAATACGAAAACACACACACACACACGAACTCGCACCCATAGTGATATGGCTGGAGTTTCCTGCCCCACTGCCACTCTGTTTGTCTATAAAATTTAATTGAATTCGCGCGCAGATTGAAACTGTTTATCTAACTTGCCACTTGATGATGATGTTGATGAGCCTACATTAATGCGTCGAGATGCTCGCACACACACACAAGGGCGCATGCAAAGTGGAACATCTAGTATGTATGTAGATACTTTGGATACTTATGCATAGCATACCGACAGCGAGCTACTTTGGCTCAATAGATAGATAGATATACATACATACATATGTATGTACATGGCGACAATGACACTATGTACCAAACTCTACAGATAGCTTCATACGTCTATATATAGATGTGTATAGATACATAAATAGGTACATGTATACGTTTCTCGAGTCGCAACATCTGCTATCTACTACATATATCCGTGCCCTGCCCGGCACCCGACACCCGACACTTCATCTTGGATTGATTACCATGAGCGTATGTAATTAGTTGGCAGCAGCAATCGCCAGTTAGATTGATCCATTGGCGTCGTTGGTTGCTGGTTGCTGGTTGCTGGTGGCTGGTTGCTGGTTGCTCTGCTTATGGGCTGCCCTGCGATGCGCTGTCTGTGTTCTCTGGTTGCTCCGTTTCACACATAAAAACATTGTTTAAAAGTGATTTTCGTTTTGATTTTGATTTCGATTTGGATTTTGATTACCCCAATTCTTCGATTTGTAATCGAATACGCCGACCAACAATGAAGACGGACGATGTTGTCGACGTGGCTGTACGAAGGGAGTTTTAAATAGAACGGATGGTTTCGATGTTTTGAGAGGTCAATTAAATTTTTGTTTTTTGTTTTTTGTTTTTTGGGAGCAAAACCAATATGTCTATAGGTCTATCAAATGAGAACATCGAACGAGTTTGAACTAAAGCTTGAACAAATATTTTCGACTCTTTAAATAAAAAGATAGAAAAATTCTGAAGAGTTAGAGCCGAAACTCAGTGCCCATATGAATCACATGGAAAAAGTAAAACCGAAAAACTAATCTGAGCAAAGCAATCGAAGACTATTGAGTGTGCAGGGTTGCATTCAAATTTTTGAATTTACACTTTGCCATGCCAAAGCTAGAACAAAGGATTGCATTTTTTCAAAGAGCTCATAGAAACCTACTTCGATACTGTGGATTCTTTGGATGAGTTTGAAGAACGAATGTGTTGAAGTCGTTTCTCTCACACTTTACGAGGTTGGAGCAATGCATTTACTGGCCTTTATTGTGCAAGAAGATACTTTACACCTGAATTTGGGCCATTAAAAAAATTCAGTGTGGCTTCGTCTCGGAAAATATAAATAAGTAAATAGCAAACTAATGGGATAAAAAAAAAAATTTAGTTTGGAGGTTATTCGGCCTCAATATATGCAGTTGAGAACGTTTTGTATCAGCAGTAATGAAGGAGCTTTCATTCCAAGAGCAATGGAGCAAGCGGTACTATTCGATCATACGTTAAGCCATTTTCCCAAATTGAATGAAAAAAAGTGCCCATATACATATGTAGCGTCAAAATGTTTAAAAACCTATTAGCTCTGAAGAGGAGATAGTGATTCAAATACATACGTACTTCGATCACACTACGAAAAGAGGAGACCCCATGAACGTACGGAGATGAATTGATCCGCCAGACGTTTCCCGAAAAACATTGGACTCTTGAACTCATCAGGGCACCGTTTTGAGCAAATATGTGTTTCAATAAAGGCCAAGTCCTCTCATTTTAATAATAACATTGAACAAAAAAGCAGTATTGTTATCTAGACTTGATATTCTCACTGTTAAGGCTTGTGATCGGTGGCGGATAAAGGTCTGTTACCAACAAAAAATATTGTTTCATGCTGGTCTCTCTCGCTTATAGCAAAACTTTTCACTAATTTCTTATTTTCGATTCTCTCTCATTCCGAGATTTTTCGATAAAAGAAATATAAGTGTCTTTAATGTCTTCCAACTTTTTTCTCCGTCCGTCAACATGAACTATTTTGTATAATCTTGAAATGAATGGAATAGTTTAGGCGTGTATACAAAAATGATTTCGTGATCGGTTTAAGGCATCACAAAACTTTATATCGAGACCATTTTCTCGTGTTCGATGGTGATTTTTCACAATTCAGAAGCGGTTTGAACTCTCAATAGCATCCCATGCCCATCACATGGCCCCGATCAAATTTCTTAACTAAGATGACTTATTAAAATTCCCCAGCAAAAATACTAGGTGCGTCCGAACGGAATTTTTTTTATTATAAAAAAAAAAAAAAGTAAAATTTAATAAAGAATACTCAATAACGTGGCTCTGGGATAGCGTAGGGTATGCTCTTCTTCCCGGGGTCCGAGGTTCGATTCCCGGCACAGATGAAACGGAGTGTAATGTTCCAAGCCTAGCCACCGGTTTTTCCAAAAATCGCCCACTACAAAAAAAGACATACTCACACGAACACAAGAAATTCGATTGACGAAATTGTAAATTTAAGCAATCCTATTAAAGTATTAAGCTTTAAAAAGCTTTTCACTCACCCGAAAAATTACGATATGTATATTTATTTCACACTTATATATTGAAAGTCCATTCAAGAAACCGTCATTTTTGTCTCATAATTTTCATATGGTTTTTTTTTTTGCTCTCATAATTCTCACATGGTTTTTAAAAGAGTTAAATAAAATTAATTATGAGAAATTATTTCTCTAAAAAACTCGATTTGGTCCAAAAATTGTTCAATAAAGTCCGAAAGGTTATTGTATCCGAGATTGATTATGAAAGGGTTTAACTTGAATTGGTATCGATTCTACTGATTTCATATTTTTAGGGGAATATTCCTGCGAATGTCTCAAAACAAGACCAAAATTCCCAAAAATTTAGTTTTGATATCTTCTAAAAAACAAAAACTTGGTCCCATAAGGCCCCATAAAATTTTACCTGTCCATCTTTCTGCCCACAGACTCCACTAAAGATCATAAATGCATTTTAATGTAGAGGAGATTCCCCCCTAAACAGGCAACATTGATCTATTCCGATCAATATTACCTGCCGCAGAAGAAGATCTAATCAAATTCAAATCAAAGAAATTCTAGTTATGGAAGTTTGACTGTTTGAAAAGACAAAAGCGTTAGAAATTTTGTGATGGAGATTGAACTCTCTTCTTCTGAGTGCGAAAGTTTTCAAAAATTCGAATAGTTTTTTTTTTTTTTTTAATTTGAAAAATTGAACGATTTTAACCCCAAAACCGTATAGGTACGGTGAATGAGAATTGAATTGAAAGATTTCGAAGTAAATCCCTGAATAGGAATTTCCAAGATTCGCTTCATACACAGCGGCCTGTCGGACATGAGTATTATTCATGGAATATTGATAAATGTCGAAAAATATCGAAATTTGTTCATCAGAACGTTTATTTCCTTTTAGAATTGTTTGTCATAACGCCTGGCCTTTCACTGACGTACAAATACGGGCGTCAGAAATGGGCGTGGCACAGCAAATTTTAAACTTCAAGATATCCTATGGGATATTTTATCAATACAGAACGAAAAAACTTACGAAGAACGAAATTCAGAGCTGATGACGTTTATTTTCGACGTTAAAAATAAACGTCCCAGAATAACGGTTATTTTCGACGTTAAAAATAAACAGCCGAGAATGACGGTTATTTCTGGCTTTTCCTTCATAAGGCTTTTTTGGGTAAAAACTCTCAAAATAACCGTTATTTACGGTCCCTGTTCTACACTGCTCTGCAAAGCGTTTATCGAAATACCGGGGGTCCACTGTAATTGTTTATAGGGGCAATTCAATACCAATTAAGCATACTCGGATTAGGGAAACAGCCCAAACAGCCAAGCTGCCAAAACTCATTCGACTTTTTGAGCTCCAATTTTCGATGGTCTTTTGTGGATGGTCCCGATTTGAAGCGGTCTGCAAAAGCAAATAATTGAAAGCGATTTGACTACAAAAAAATCTTTTTGTTTTTTTTTTTCTTTTTTAATAACGGTAATCTTATTGAAAATTTGTTAGGGAATATTTCATTTAGGGCCGGTAAATCAGTTACAGTTTAAACTTCAGTTTTCTTAAACTTAAACGAAAATTTGATCTAAAGTTTAAAATGAAAATGTTTTTCAGAGCATAATAATATGAAGTTTAACTAAACTACAGATCAAACATAATGGGAAATATTTAGTTTTGATTTCCCAATATTTTTCAAAATTATCTTTTTTTTCCAGACAGTGACTGCTTTTTTTTTCAAAGTAGGCTAAGGAAACTATGAAAGGAATATATAAAGAAAGAATTCCTCCGTGTAACCTTTGTAGGGGACTTCCTAGCGACGACAAATCACCGGCAACAAAGTTGGTTTTATGAGGGGCATTTGGGGATGTGGTATGGAAGCTTTTCTCTCTTCCCCGTGCCTCCCCCGCCATCTTCAGAATTTCTCTCCGGTGATTTGTCCCCAATATGAACGGCGACTAAGGTTTTTTTTGGCTCTTAGTGGGACTTTAGGGGGAACCAATTCTTAACGCGTGTATAAACAAATAACATGAAGTGCGAAGTTTATTGTATTTGTTATAACGAATCTGTCAAATTGCTGTTCTTCTTTCTAAATTAGGTTTTTTTTTTTTTGTTTTTTAATTGCGAATTTTGTACTATTTGGGGGAACATGACGAATCTAGGAGATTTAAGAAGCATTTTAGAGAGAACCACCAGGCAACACTGGAATTCTTGTGGTATTTCTAAAAAAAAGATAACTGAAAATGGCTGAGCAGACTTGAAGCTTCAATATTTCAATATTTCATCTTTTCATCTCACCAATTTTACCAAATTTGTTTTATTACTAGTAAAATAAGACCGCAAAATTCATCCTCGCTTTCGTCTTCTTCGTCAGAAATCATATTTATGAAAATTTTCTGACAGCTATATCGAAATAAATTGATTTTTTTTTTCTAATCTTTAGATTAAACGACCTATTTTGTTCGTTTAAATTTTTGAAAGTTTAAACCAAATATCATACAATACTACAAGCGACACTTCCCAAAATCACTAAGACGGGTGAGGGGACCTTGTATAAACCGACTTTGCCCATTCACAATCTGACTTTGCCCACAGTTAACACATTCACATAAAAAAAACTGACTTTCACCACGATTTGTGTACATATGAACTCACACATCGACATTACAATCTGACTTTCAACACAGCAGAGCTCAATGCTTATTACCCTCTAGGAAGCGTGAGGTATATTGCCCGGATGCAACTAGTACTTTCACCAAAACTAAAGAACTAGTGCAAACGGGGGTAGAGCTTCGTATAAAGCTCCGACTAGTATTGCATGGAAAAATGGTTTTTCGTGTCAGTAATAAGAGTTGCCATTATATAGTTGTTGAAAAGAGCGTTGGTGCTCCGAAATCAAAAATAAAATCTATCTTTATATATTACAATATTTTTGTAAATAAAACAAACACGAAAAATAATTCGGTGTCTTTTAAATATTGCGTATTGGAGGCTCAAAAAATTTTAGAACAAAAATAACCAAAAAAACACAAAATATGGTCAATAACACTGCTCAACAATAAAAATGCCTTTGACTTGAAACCAATTTTTTTTTGTAGTATTTGTTTCGCTGAATCTCAATATATGCGTAAAATTTGAAAGTTAGCTCGCGTTTTTTAAATATCCGCTAAGAAAGGTTTTGCGAATTTTTGTCCATGTTTTTTAGTCGTAGCCCCATTATCGTTCGACCGTTTCAAAAAAGCTTTAATTTATATGAAAGAAGAGTAAAAATACAACATATTCTTCATACATATGGATGAAATCGGTTCAACAGTTTAGGCGCTATAGGTTGATAAAGGCGAGATTTTTATGAAATTTTTAACAATTTTGTACAAAAACTTGATTTCAAACCCATATAATTTCCGAAAAAGGTCCGGTATTTAAGTTCAGGCTATCTAACGTAAAAGAGTGGATTTCTAAGAGCATTTCAAGACCAAGAAAAAAAAAATCCGATGAATGGTTCATATTTTAATTGGGTTTTTAGAAAAAATGAGACGACTTTTTTTACGCCGGAAAATATGCCACAATTTTTTTATTTCTGTCTTTAAGTTATATTAATATATAAAAAAATATGTGGCATATTTTCCGGCGTAAAAAAAGTCGTCTCATTTTTTCTAAAAACCCAATTAAAATATGAACCATTGATCGGATTTTTTTTTCTTGGTCTTGAAATACTCTTAGAAATCCACTCTTTTACGTAAGATAGCCTGAACTTAAATACTGGACCTTTTTCGGAAATTATATGGGTTTGAAATCAAGTTTTTGTACAAAATTGTTAAAAATTTCATAAAATTCTCGCCTTTATCGACCTATAGCGCCTAAACTGTTGAACCGATTTCATCCATATGTATAAAGAATATGTTGTATTTTTACTCTTCTTTCATATAAATTAAAGCTTTTTTGAAACGGTCGAACGATAATGGGGCTACGACTAAAAAACATTGACAAAAATTCGCAAAACCTTTCTTAGCGGATATTTAAAAAACGCGAGCTGACTTTCAAATTTTACGCATATATTGAGATTCAGCGAAACAAATACTACAAAAAAAAATTGGTTTCAAGTCAAAGGCACGCAAAAAGTTCGATTTTGTTGTGCAGTGTAAGCTTTCAAAGGAACTATTGTTTTACTATACCCAATTTACCCAATTGGTTCCCAAATCACTAAAAAAGCGTTAGTTCAAGTGTACAATTAGTGAATTTTAGCCCACACGCAATGTTAATTTTGTACAGAGTAATACATAACCAGGGCTATAAAGAAGAACCAGTGCTGGTGGAATTAGAACTAGTAAAACGCTAAAGCTTAACTACTCATACTTCCTGCAGGGCTGTTGAACTGTTCACCACAGCAGTCGTTGACAAAACTCTATCTTTTTCAGTCGCACTCATGTAAACTGTTCTCTGTCTCTATCGCACCCGCATATTCTTATCATACCTACAAGCAAATTCAAAAAATTTAGAGGGTGTCGCTTGTAGTATTGTATGCCAAATATTTTCTCTAAACGACAACTGAGAAACATGCTTTTTAATTTCGAGTAGTTTAAACTGGAAACTGAAGTTTAAACTGTAACTGATTTACCGGCCCTTATTGTTATAGATTTTTTTCTATTCGTATATTCTTATGTCTTTTTGTACATGGTTTTTCTAGGGAACTTTTTTGCTGGAACGAATCTGCCGCGTAAGAATTATGAACAAACTTGAAAGAACTCGCTCAAAAACATACAAATCATACAAAGCCATTTATTCTAAATCATTTTCATTCTTATTTTCTTGAAATTCTTAAACACATTCGCCTTATTAGATACAGTGGAACCGCTGCATAGCGTACCATCCTCGAATAACGAATACACTTTGAAGAAGCTTCATTTGAAGGTAGTTAAAGTTGTATTCCCCAGAATTTTGACTGTAATTTTGTTGCTTTAAAATCAAGTCGATTTTTTCGCTCGTCGTATCCCATGTAGGAAAAATCGATTTTCACGATTTGGTGTTCCACATTTCACAAAAGCAAAAAAAAAAAAAAAAAAATGGAAAAATTAATTTCCCAATTGCAAATGACACGCTCGATTGTCAGCGATTTGCCTCCAAAGACAATCTCGTTGCATTGTTTCAGTGGACCGTACAGCGACCGTGTCTCGTGCCTCGAGAGTCGTATGTGTATGTGTGTGTGTGGTGCTTTGATGATCAGGTTACAAGCGCACGTGGGAGTAATTTTCATGCAATTAGGATGCGATTACGATAATGCAAGCAGGTCTCTCCCTCCATCCGCCAGCCCGTCGGTCCGTCCGTCCGTCCGTCCGTCCGAGCGTCAATTGAGCCGTTTGAGACTACGAAAGGGTAATTCGAAAGAATGGGTTGCTGAGTGGTAATGGCACTGGTGTTGCCACGTGTCGTGCCACAACACGCTCGAAGACTCGCAAAGAAGAAAGAAAGATAGAAAGGAAGAAAAAATAAATGCGAAGCCGTAGCTGTAGCCGTACCCGAAGCTTAATCCGAAGCCGAAGACGAGGACGAGGACGCCGGCAAGGGTATGGTCCCAATGAAAGGTTGCATATGCTCTCGACCACGACACGAGCTTGAGGTCTTCGAATTTTCAAATGCCATCGCCTTATGCCGTATTTTCTTTTGATTGATTTCCTTTTTAAGTTCTTAGGACTTATGTCCTCCGTGACGCCGCATGCCGAAATGCCTCGGCAATCTGTTTTATTTCGTTCGATTTTTTTTTTTTTTTTGATTTTTATTTTGGTCTGGTTAAGGCATGAAAATTTGAATTTGAATTGGAATTTGAATTTGAACTTGACAAACAAAATTGTGCCATAAATCCTGCAACGCTTTCAAGACTGATTGACTTCTTATCCTTGGACGGATTTGAATAGAATAACATTGTAGCGAAGCTTAAGGGATTTCACGACGGAAGAGAGTGAGAGCGAGCGAGCGAGCGCAGTGTGCACTGTGGGCAGGGGGCGCCGGCGCCGACAATGCTGGCAACAATATCAAAAATCGTAAGATAATCAAGATTTTTGAAAAAGTGGGTGGCACTCCCGGACGTGGTTGGGGGGTCACACATACACACACACACACTGACTGCGTGTGACTTGAGACGATGTGAAATTCTAGACGAACAGAATAAGCACACTTCGATGGGGTATCGTCGAATTCCTTTGATATACGGTCTCGGCCTTTAACCGTGATTACCGAGCTCTATTATTAGCGTAATGAAATACGCATTCGAAATCACCTGACACGCGTGATTATCGACACATGAACGCGTTCGAATTTTACCGTTGTCTGCGGAAAAGTTTGCTCACCCCCTTTCCATTTTCCATTTCCCATTTCTTTCGTTCTTTCTTGTTTTATTTTTATTTATTTTTTTTTTTTTTGTCTTTAATTATGGTGTTGAGTGAAGGGAATTTTCACACGTTCCTTTTGGGCATGAGGTGCGCTAGTTTAGAAAGCCTAATGGATTGACTTAAACGCTCTGCCCCAACGGTGGGTATACAGAAAAATTTTTTAAAGAGAATGCATGAAAAATTGTTGGGAAATTTCCTTCTCAATCTTTCAGTGCGATGGTAGTCGTTAAATTTGGTCTCAATGCCCTCCATCGTCTTGCTATGGAAGGCAATCCACATGTATTATGGGTGGCGGCGCGTTAAAAAGATACATGCCCAAAGGAATCACACCATTTATCGCATGCCGTCTCTTTCATTGATTGCACTCTGAGGATGATATCGACTTGTTTTAAGTGAAGTCCCAATGAATTGTTGCTATGATGCTGCATCAAATCGTCCTGTGGCCAGCATCCGATTGCATATACAGGGTGTCCGGGCAACTTTCTGCACAATTTTAACATGCGATACCTCATGTCAAGGGCTATGTTTTTTGTTCTTGCACCACTTGCCTAAAAGGTACGGTTACCGAGTTATAGCACTTCAAAGTATGATGCATTTTTGAATGCATTTTTAAATATTCTACAAAATACCTGTACATTTTCAAATTATTTCTTGTATTTTTTTTGAAAAGTCTGTCAAAAAAATTCACAATAGTAAGCTATGTTCCGAATTTTAACACTGTGGGTTCAAAATTGTGGAATTTTACTCCACCCATTTTCTGTATAGGGGCTTGGGGTGGTTTGATTTCGAAAATTTTTTTTGTTCTCAAAGCCTATTAAATTTTGAAATCTACAAATCAATACACATTAGGCTTTTGACTATTTTTTAGAATTATTTTTACATGGTACCACACGATAGATAACGTTTTAAAAATAACATTTGAAATAGTTTTGGAGGCTTTGATGACAAAATCCTTCCCCACCGCAAGCAATGAAGTTTTTGATGAATTTCGGAGTTTTCGTCAAATAGTTCTTAAATTAGTGATCTTATGCTTGTCAAATGTTCGGCGACCCCTTTTATTTTTAACGAATACAAATTTCTTCTAAAGATGTTAAAAATCTATTTTGCGTTTTTTAGAAGTTACAGTCCAAAAGTTGATTTTCCCAAAATCTAGTTCCTATAAAATGTGGGTTAACCTTTGGTTTTAGAGAGTTAATCACTATGAGCAACCCTCAATATTTTCTAGTCAACTATATTTTTTTCATACAACACAAAGCGCTATCTTGCCGTTTTAGATCACTTCCCATACAAAAGTAAAAAAAAAAAAAAAATTGAAATAGTACATTGAAGTATTTTGGGTTAGGTATATAGATGGCTTTGATTTAAAAATTTTTCGCTGTCCTCGTCATTCGTCTCCAAATATTTCATACAATTTTGTATCGGAACTGATAACAACTTACGACCATCTTAAAAAGAATTACAAACAAAATAATCAAAGATTGAAAATGGATAACATTAAATGGCGCGACGATATGCAATACTTGTTTGAGCTTGGCGCTGCATTCAGACACTATGAAAACCTCAACGAGTTTCCATTTATCAATTTCGAACACTTGCCTTCGATAAGCAATGCTCGTTGGAATTCTAGAGCCATATATGCCATATTAGCTTTTAGTCTTATTCCAAAATACCAAACTGAACTTCTTCCAATTTGCAAGTTTATATGTGGCGCATGGTACGATATTTGGTTTTCTAATCACTGCTTTCATAAAGATGATTTTTCTACTTTGGAGCGATCCCTTATCGCATTTGAAAAGGGACACGCCTGCCTCTTAAAACACTGGATACTTGAAGAATCAGCAATTTTAAACCAGCAACGTAGCAACATATGCGCAGAACGCCACATAAAAGTTATCCAGAATATATTTCCATTGTATAAAACACCTCGTACTGTAAATTTGAAATTCATTACTTACAATAAATAGATTCCAAAAAATTTATTAAAAAAAAAACTAAATTTGTATTGAGAGTGGTTTGTATCGCAGAGATAGAGCTTAATGTCATATGACAAAAAGATGCTTGCGGTGGGGAAGGTTTTTGTCATCAAAGCCTCCAAAACTATTTCAAATTTTATTTTTACAACGTTATCTATCGTGTGTTACCATGTAAAAATGATTCTAAAAAATAGTCATAAGCCTAATACACATATCAAATCAATCATAAAAGAAAAATATACATCCATAGGATATATATAATATATCTTTCGGACGTTAAAATTCGCAAAATTCGCATATACCAGAAGTTTGCGTCCGGACTAGATCTCTATACCAAAAGTTTGTGTCCGGACTAGATCTCTTTACCAGAAGTTTGCGTCCGGACTAGATCTCTATACCAAAAGTTTGCGTCCGAACTAGATCTCTATACCAAAAGTTTGCGCCTGGACTAGATCTCTATACCAAAAGTTTGCGTCTGGACTAGATCTCTAAACCAACAGTTTGAGTCTGGGATAGATCTCTATACCAAAAGCTTGCGTCCAGACTAGATCTCTAGACCAAAAAGTTTGCGTCTGGACTAGATCTCTATACCAAAAAGTTTGCGAATATATATATATACGAAAAAACTCAAAGCCATATAATATATAATAGTGGTATTCATGTAACAGCGCAAAGCATGCAAAACTGACAGTTGAATACTTTTATCTCACATATTGCATGAGCACACCTCATAAGCAGCTTGCGTGCAAAGTTGTAAAAAACATATAATCAATACTGAAATTAGAGGAAAATCAAAACAAATTCCGAAATTGAGCAAGAAAAGAAAATTTTTAAATAAATATTCAATTTAATATCTGTATAAAACCTCAAAACAACGAGTCAACAAGCTTATGCGCTTTATACGCTCGCTTTGCGCTATTCATTCGTAGTGCAGAACGCGTAAAATTATTTTCATACAAAATTTGACAGTTGGTTTATGAGGGTGCATAAATATGAGGTTTGCGCCATTACATGAATACCACTAATATATAATACATATAATGACTCAAATCTATGGTAGACGAAAACTCAACTCGGAGACTAATGGGGATTTTCGGGTTTTGAAAATTTTGGTTTTTTTGTTATTTTTTGAATTTTTTTTTTTGAAAAAGTATTTAGGCGGAAAAATAAAGCCGTTATATTTTTTTGAATAAAGTACGTGTATCGAGTTTAAGTGTGTCAAAATGACATTTCCTACAGGGTTATTGAAATTTTTTCTTTCCTGAATGGTTCCTTAAATCGCGTCTTAAGTCTTCGCTCTGTCTCTCTCGCTTATTTTAACAGAACTGTCTGCGCAAAGGCTTAAGATGCGAACGTGAAAACAGTTATAAAAATCTTACTTAATTAATGGACAGCCCCTAATTAGAAAAACGTAAGTGCATAGACGCTCTCAGTACATATATCCGGTCCAAATGTGAGGAAATTGGTAGAAAATTAAATCACGTGTACGGATAGAGTGCTTGACCTCCATACATTTCTTGGTAAATCATAGAAGGAGTTGCCCTAGGGCTTTGAAATTTGGCATGGACGTTCCTGCAAATATCTATGAAATTCCAAAAAAAAAAAAATTTAGACATCGATCGAACCACCCCATTAGGGGCAGTCCATTAATTACGTAAGATTTTTTATTACTGTTTTCACGTTCGCGTCCTAAGTCTTTGCGCAGACAGTTCTGTTAAAATAAGCGAGAGAGATAGAGCGAAGACTTAAGACGGGAACCATATTTTTTACACCTTTTTTTCTCCTGCGAAAGGACTGGGACTCGAGCTATACCGATTGCTAAGCGCACACGCTAAGCCCGGCAACTTTGTCTCATCGTACTACTTTACTACTCCTTTCATTAACGTACTACTATTTGGCTGTAAGCAAAAGCTACAAAAGCATTTTTATTCGCATTCGTCATTCACTAAAAACAACTAGGGCGCTCCATTAAAAGTAAAAAGACTGAAAAAGCGAAAAAGTGTAAAATTTTTCAAACAAAACTACAATCATTCATTTTTTAGACTTCTTGGATTACGAGCTTTCGAGGTTTTTATTTTTCTTCTTTGCTTAAAAAGTACTTCTTTTTCAATATACTCCATTTATTTTATAAAAACTACTATTTTTAAAACATGTTGCTACTTTCTAAGATACGAAAACGTCAGCACTGATGAGCGCTGTCCGCAGATGAGAGTTTCACTGTCTTCAGTTGAATAGCAACCCAGCAGTAATGAAGAGGTCAACTTACCGAAAAGGAGTACTCTGAATTTACTCGGAATATGACTAGAGAAAATGTAAACTGTTTTATATCCCAACAAGCCAAATAGGGAAATTTGACAAGCCTGAAGTCCATTTGACCTATTTTGGTTAAGTTTTACCTATCTGTAAATAAGTGTTCGCCATAAAAATGACTTCAAAGTAAGTTTTTCGAGGTCGAAATCTCCTAAATTAGACCTTTGTAAAGTCTTCAAAGCAAATGCGACGTTTAAGAATATTTTTGGTCGAAAATAATTAAAAATTCCCTCTTAAATGCCCTATTAGTGACAAAGCTTTGATTTCCCAATGAGATAATTTTTTAAGGACATTTGGACCAACTTTTTAACTTAATTTCGACTATTAATTCCTTTCGACTTTTACGACGAAATAAATTGAAAAAAAAAATGATTATTTGTGTTTCCTATTTCGACCATAAAGTCGAAAATTAAAAACTTCGACTTTGTGGTCCAATTTCACGATCCGCCATGCCGACTCTTCTTCTGCATCTGTTTGTCTACCAGAAAAACAATTTTTTAAAGAAAAATTAAGAAGTGCAAGTAACACTTTCACCATGGATCTATACTGGCATATGCTTTTGGACTTTATGACGCGCAAAATATTTTTATTATTAGAATAAATTTTGCATAAGTGTTTTTTTTTGTTTTTTTTACTCATTACTCATTTCGTAAGACTGACTTTATAGAAAATCTTTCCCTCATTTGAGTTTTGAAGTAAAACGTATGAATGAGCAAGATATTATCCACTTTTATGCCCCTCTCTTTTTGTCTTCTTGAATTCGCTTAAGTAATAGCCCAATTTGGGTTCAAATTTGGTGATTTCTAATTTTCTACAACATTTTTAGTAAAATTTCCTTCCCATTGCCCTAACTTTTAAAACAAAATTCCTTAATTATGCCCTATAATTACCCTATTTGGATCAGGTGAAAAAATTTCTGACATAAAATAGGTAAGAATTTTCCAATAAAGGATCTATTTTTCTTGTTGGGAAATGAACAGCAGAAATGAAAAAATAGGATAATTGACCTCTAATTGACCATAAAATGTCTACTCGTGCGGGAGTCGTTATTTGCCAATGACAGCTCAATGTTAAAAAAGGCATTTTAAAGCTAAACAAGACCAAAATTCAAAAACTTGGTCCCATGAGGTCCTGTCAAAATTTCCCTGACCACTTTTCTAGCCAAAAACTCCACTAAAGATTATAAATGTATTTATAGTTATAATTATATAGCCCGCTAAACTGGCAACAGTGGTTGGCATATTAAGAGGTGTTCTTGTGACTAGTCGGGAAGTAGCTGGAGAGCATTTGAAAATACTACAGGGAATTTTGTGTGGTAGAAGAGAGAGTACTACGGCACGATGTGTTTCCAGTTTTAGTTAGTCTGCTTCAAGCTATCGTTGAGAGCGGTTGTGCGTTTAGTTTAATCGTGTCCATTATTAATTTAATAAAATCAAAAAAAATTTCACACAGTTTGAAACGGTTTTTTATGAAACAAAACAAACTATTGTTAACTATAACCTACAAAACTTGATAACGGTCAGCCGTCCGCGTTGCAAATTTTGACTTGCTTTGGTGCTCGACCAGAAATTTTAATGAAAAATTAATTGAAAAGAGAAAAAAATTTGGTCGAAAGTCATTTCTTATAGCTCAATCTCTATAGCCAAAAGCAGGCATTCAAAATGATTTGTTACATTGCATTTTTTATGCGATAAGATTTAAATAAATAATACAAAGATTCAATGAACTTTAAACCGATGAATGAGAAAAGAAAAGAGTTTATTACAAAATAATAATAAAAAATAAAAAAAAATATAAAAAAATTGCATGTTTTAAATGCAAATTTTTTTTAAAATTTTTCCAGACTGATTAAGCTATGGATATTTATTGTTCCGGGGATTTCCAACAAAAAAGAAAAAGTTCACAACTTCATCTGACGTCTAAGACGCCAAGCCAAGTGTGTTCTTTCGTACTTTCCGCAATATCAGTCAGAACCGCACATGTGCACATTCAAGTAACACCAACGACAGTCAACAGGTAACGTAAACAATATCGGTTAAGACAAAACAAAAAAAAATATATAAAAATGAATTTTCAAATACACCTTCTGTTTCCAAAATTTAAAAAAAAAAAAAAACAAGAAAAAAACAAAAAAAAAAATGGGGGCCTCCAATTATTTTTTATTTAATTGAAGAAAATCGTTCGATGGCGAAACATTGCGAAATAAATTGAAAAAAGAATTACGAGAATCATTAATTAAATCACGTTGCAATTAGTTACCGCAACCGAAACCAAAAGTCTTCAGAATCTTTGAGCATTCAACCCACCCAACTGTTTTCGGATCCTTCTTCTGCTTCTTCTCCGTGGCCATCGCCTTCTCTCTGTTCTTCTTGTGGTTACCTATTCCTCGTCGTCTTCGATAACGTGATTTGTCGTGTTCAGAATTTTGGCCTTTTTCAGTTTCTCTTTTCATTCTTGGCCTTTGTTGTTGTTTGGAATTCTTGTTGTTGTAATGTTGCTGCAATTTTCTGGTTCGAAGTCGCATTGCAAGAATCAGATAATGCAGCCGACTCTTTTTCGGTAGATCTTGTCGTGCATTCCTTTCGCGCGTTGACTTTGACTGGCGCGCATGAGCCATCAACAACACCATAACCGTCATCATCACCATCATCATCATCATTTTCATCATCACCATCTTCGTCATCATCGTCGTCATCATCGTCGTCGTCGTCGTCTTTATTGGCAGAAAATCGTCATTTGGAGCCGTCGAAGTTTGGCTGTGGCGTAACGTCAACCTTTTTTTCTCTTTTTTCCTCGCTTTTTTTTACGTCTTTTTATTATTTGATCGTTTCTTGCGTGGCGGATGGAGGAGTCACGCCTAACAATACCACTCCATGACGTGCTTTTGAGCAAGCATTCAATGGAATTCTTTGTTTGCCTGCAAGAATACAGCACCTCACGAGTTTTTGTTATGCTTCGCAGGAATGTGTGCACGCGGGCGCATGATCAACGCACAATGTGCCATGAATCCGTAATGAATTCGAGAAGAAAACAAAACCAAAATGAAAGTAAAGAGCTGCCAAAGGATCATTTGAATCGGCATTTATAAAAATGTGGAGACCTTAGTGAGAGTTTTTACTCGATTTGTATGCGAATTCGTATTTAAATAACTAAAAGAATTGGTGACGCCGCGGCCGTGGCAGTGGCATAGCACAATGCAGGAAATGCCGCCCCCTCCAACCGGCCTCAATAAAAATACCTTCATAAATACGACAATTATTTAAATATGATTTGGCGCCAGGGGCGGCGGCTTCCCTTCTCTTCACCACCCCAAAGCCCCCCTCGCTACGCTACTGACGCCCAGGAAGAGGAGCGGTTCATCCTTGAGTTACTTTTGCATGCATCGCCATGAACAACGTGATATAATTTGCTTGAATTTTATTACCTACATCGGAGTGTAGGGTTTTTTTTTTACTCTGAGAAAAAAACCAACAACTTTTATTGGTTAAAGTGTACCCAACAACGTATGTGTATTCTCAAATTAAGGGTTATATATGGGACGCAACAACAGAGGCACTCTTAATTTGATAATATAACGTTGCTTGGTTCCTACACTTTAACCGATAAAAGTTGTTGTTTTACCTTTTTATACCCAGCGTAAGCGGGGTATATTAGTTTTGTGCAAATCTTGTAAGAATTAAGCTCCGGAGATATAGAAAAATATATACAGGAATGATCAGGATCAAAAACTGAATCGATTTAGACATGTCCGTCTGTCCGTCTGTCCGTCCGTCCGTCCGTCTGTCCGTCCGTCCGTCCGTGGTCGGATCTCTTCCGAAACGGCTTAACCAACGAAGTCGAAATTTGGCACACATGTATATTGGGGTCCGAGTATGATCCTAAGTAAAAATGGGAGACATCCGCCCACTGCCACGCCCACAAATGAATTTATTGTGTTTTCAATAAAATGCTTGTAACTTGCGAACCACTCAACACATTCCATTGATATTTGGTGTACTGGTAAACTACGAAAAGGGACATATCCTGAAAAAAAGGACGCCGTCCTCCTCGAGCAACGCCCACAAATAAGCCTACAAATAAGGGCTAATCGAAACTTGTGAAGTAAAAGGCGTAGAAGCTTAAAAATCGCAACATAGGTTCACCAAGGCGAATGAAAGGTGTAGGGAAATAATTTATGTGGCCCCCCACTGCCACGCCCACAAATAGAGAAGCAAAACATAGTGCGCTCATAATGTCGAGACACTGGGTATTTCAAAGTCGGGCTTGACCGACTTTAGCTTTCTTACTTGTTTTTTTTCTGAGAGTATGTTCAAGAGCGGATCCAAGAGAATAGGCTGGGAAGGATCAAAGCGAAGGAAAAAATTACCTAAGAAATTACCGTTCATTTCAAGGAAGATTTTTTTTTTAACTCTACCCTCGTAAGACTAACGCCTGAATCGTCACCTGCTGGCAGTGGCGTGTCGAGAGAAAGAGTGCTTTGATAGTGCTTATATTTTCCACAGTCGTATATTGAACAACTATAAGACATTAACCCAAAAAAATTAGGGGGGGCTAGAGGAAGTTTGGAGACCAAAAACCAAAAAAATTCGAAAAATTCATGACGTCCGATTTGGATGAAAATTTATATATAGAATAAGTGAAAAATTCTTGGAATTTTAGCACTAAAATTTAAAAAAAACTAGACGCAAAACTAGATTGTTGTAATCCGTTTCTTGAAAAAATGTTGACGCCCAAATTCTTAGAATTTTTCAATTATTCATCTATTTTTTTGGGTTAATGTCTTATAATTGTTCGAAAACCACTGTGGAAAATATAAGCACTGGGAGTTTAGCCCAGAGCCTACCGCATTGTAAGTTGGCATCTTAACCAACTACGCCGACTATTTTCATGTTATAGAAATAAAAATTTTATTCTTAACTCACTGTCCGAAACGCTCAAATTTTTCTCAGCACCTTCTCTTTTACTCTTTTTTTTAAATTAAATTTTCAAAACTTGTTTCATTCGGAACTTGAAGCCTCCTCAATAAGTTTATCTAAAAAAAACAAAAAAACCGTGCAACGTTTTTCTTAAAATGTTTTTATTTTATGGGTCAGCGATCGCATTTCTCGATTCAGCTTCTTAATTTGAGCATATCGAAACAAAAAGAAGAAAGCAAAAAGCAAAGCAAAATAAAAGAACCCAATCAAACGTATTCAAATTCCAGTTACTTTTCCTCCCCATTCTTCCTGCTAGCTTAATGACTGTCTGTTCTCGACCAAACAAAAAAATAAAACAAGAAGAAGTAGACAGAGAAGGTGAAGGTGAAGGTGAAGGCGAAGGAGATGGAGAAGGAGAAGGAAAAGAAAGAAAACGAAGATCAAAGTTCAGAGTTCTTCAAAGCTATAACTGCCCATAATGCGGCTGATACTTTCATCTGCGATACATACTTACGAACTCATTAAAGCTCTTCAATATTGATGGCCCACCATCGTAAGCATCACGAGAGGAGGGACAAATAAGAAAAACGAAGAATGCATTTTACGAATGAATTTATTCGGCACCTTTTTAGCGCTGTCTGTCTGACAACCATTTCGAATGTCAAAAATGTCAATTCGTCAAATTTCAATTCTCAATATCAAGACAATGCCGAAGAATTCAAGCATAGACGATATCGCCTCGAGCGATGGAATAGAAGGACACATCAACATTGTCGATCAGTCAGCTTAAGATACTAAAAATGAAAGTCCGGCAATCGATTTGGAAAGGAATTCGAATGTGTCAGTTCTCAATCACTCCGAATGACTCACGGCTGGCTAAGAAATCCAAAGCGAAATATACATAAAACTCGTCGGAAATTCTAATGGCGCCGCTGCGAAACTTCTCTCCCTTTTTCACGTTCAATTCGTGTGTTTTCTTTCGATTATCTTTTGCTTGATTAATGATGGTCGAATTGTGAGCTCAGATATTTTTTTTTTTTTTTGTCTTTGTTCTTCTCACATCAACATTTGGATTTTGCCAAATGATGTCATCCCGCAACTCCCGGGATATCTTTCTTAGAAACCTTTAAGCATCGATTTCCCGCTATTGGCTGCTGTTAGTCTCGTCTCTTTTCGTCTATTATACTAAATTGATTTATTTGATGAATAGAAAGCATTTTTTCGTGCTTTCAAAGTCTGCAAATAAAGCTGTTTTTTTGTTTTTTTTTTGTTCTCCCTTAAGGTGCTTCCCCACTTGGCAAGTAAAGTGCTTTTAAAAAGTGTTTTACTTTCGCTTATGTATGATTGATCGAAAAGTATTTTCAGGAAGCAAAATTGGTCTGGAGAGAAAGTTTTAGAATAAGAAAACTTACCTTGAGGAAGTAAAACCGCTTTACTTGCCAAGTGGAGAAGCACCTTTACATTTAATGGAACTGGAATTTTTATACGAGGTCTCAAGACAGTTTTCCTTTGCACACTTCCGCAATAAAGCAATAAAGCACAAAAAATAAATTTAAAAAATATATAAAAACTTGTTTACATTCATTACCAAAAATCTTGCGTTGCGTTGGTTTGTGGTTTATTCTCTTCAATTTTGTGTATTTTCAATCTATTTTGTAAAGCCAAAATGTGGTTGTCACAAGAAAAAAAAAATTACAAATATTGCATAAAACATTGTTAAAGAAAATTCGATGAATGTTGATTTGTCGGCAGCCGCTTTTCGCTTTTCGCTTCTCGCATTTCGCATTTCGTCTCAAATTTTTGTCACTTCTACTGTGACCAGGTCTTGAAGTGGTCTGAGTTCAAAAACTGACCTATTTAGAGCACATCTCTATGGACGATCACAAATTTAATATATAAAATTGTTGTGTCGTTACTTCTTTTATTCTCCCCTCGCTTAGTCATTCCTTATTTGTTCGTCCAACGATGACATAAGCGCATTCCAAACTTTTCTGAGAAGAAACCAAAAAAAAAACAAAAAAAAATTCCACTCTTTTCAATTGAAATCACGTCCTAAACATAAAAAAGAATCAACTTCTTAATGATCTGCGAGCAATTTTTTGTACTTATTTCTGTTGCATGTACGTGGGTCGATCATTTTTGTGGGCATCGGCCTTGGAAGATTTTATTTTTTCTCATTTCAAAAAAAAAAAAAAATTTTTTTTTTCAAAAACACAAACGTATAAACACAATTCTCATCATGAATCTCATTCTCATCATGTTTTGCTATGCCCAGACAGTGCACTGGAGGCTTATGGTTTAAATTCATTTTATAAGAATTCGATTTTAATTGTAGAGCCGGCATAAGTTTTGTCGCCAAAAGCGATACAAAGACAAAATCAAGATGCATTTGTTGCTTACTGAAATAAGCTGAGCCGATGTAAGCTGAGGCATTCAATCATTCCCATAAAAAAAAGAGTCTTTCAAAAAATGTTTTATGGCCTTTGAGGTGTCTCTTTTTTTGTTTTTGTTTTTTGTGGGTGTTGAATTGAAAAGTTATATCTTGCCTGCAACGCCTTCGGACAAAATCTTAAAAAAAAATAACAACTCATTCAAGTCTCTTGACTATCTATGAAAATAAAAGCTTCAAATATTTCATGAATTCTTTACAGATCATAGAGTTAAATAATCGAAAGTATAATTGACAATTTGGAATAGATCTCTCAATAAGAAACAATTCAAGCGTTCGCTTTAGCGTTTAAGGCCGCAATTATAGTGAAAGCAATGCTGAAGCTGAAGCGTAGGCTGTCATGTGTTTGTTGTAATTTGTTGTTGCGAAAACACTACAAACACATGACAGCTTACGCTTAAGCTGTAGCTTCACTATAACTGCAGCCTAAGGCATCATTTATTACAATTCGAGTTCGTTGCTTAAGTCTTTCGTTTTCTATGGCTTGTCTTCTATGAGGTTTGGAGCTACATTGCAAAAAAATTGATTCAATACTGAAAATAGAATAATAATGAAAAGAAATTTTCTAAAAGGAAAAGAAGAAAAATCGTTCTTGTTATAATTTTTTTTTTTTTTTTTTTTGGAGCTTAAGTGAGGCAAGCGGGAAATTCCAAAAATGCACTTGGCGACAAAAAATTAAAAACATTGATAACCCCTTGGGGCACCAAATCGCAGAAATGTATTTTATTAATAAATTTCAGTTAAGTTTTTTTAAATAAAAATCATCTTGAGTCTGCTGATAGACTGTGAATCGAAAGAGCCTCTAAAAATTGTAGAAAAAATTTTATTTCATACATATTCCATAATTCAATTTTGAAACATCTTAAAGAGCGACAAAACTTTTGAGCTTTTGAGAATTAGAGCACACAGCTTGAAATGTGGTGGCTTATTTTGGGAACACATTTCTCAAACCCTTTCATTTTCATAACGTTATTATTTACAGAGTAATTGTATGGGATGAGAATTCTTTTGACAATTTTAACATGCTCTAGTATTTAATAACACAGGCCGACAAAAATACACTTTTTGTTTGGTGCGCAAGTTTTTGAGACGTATTTAGAATATTTGGACTTAGAAGATTTCAAAAATGTGGTCGGTTTTTCTCTATCAGCTCTAGTTAAAGAGATATAGGCAAAATATGTTTTTTTCGACTTTGATATACTTAACTGCCATTAACTCGGCTGCTTATTTTTATACTTCAAATTTTTTTACAGGAGTGAGAAGCGAAAAGACAGGTCTTATAACAAATGTAAATTGTTTTCTTGGTTTGTAAGAGTTTATTGGAAATTTTCCAATTCGAAACTGAAAATGTTAGTTTTCCCCCCAAATTTTTCAACTTTGAACCCTTTTTTACCCCATTTCCTTCAGTGCAACGCCTCCAAATTGGCATATTTTTGAAAAACACATTTAATTGACAATAAAATGGTGTATAAATATTGATAAGTTCTTGAAAATTGCCGAAGCTATTCAAAGTTTTGAAAAAAAAGAAGAGATTCGATGTAAAGTTTATAAGAAAAACACAAGTTTGCTCTGCAAGTAGCGAACGATTCATCGATAGCAGCTTTTTAAATTTATCAGCTCTGCATACAAATGGTCATTGTTTTCAATTTGTTTGCCAAAAATTTCCTGGATTAAGCACTGAAAAACTAAAAGCAGGCATTTTTGATGGGCCCCAAATCTAATTCAGCTAATTAAAGACTCCATAATTTTTATGACATCTATGACTGAATTAGAAAAATTAGCCTGGAAATCTTTTGTAGCAGTAGTAATAAGTTTCCTCGGAAATAACAAGACTGACAACTACAAAGAATTAGTTGAAGAAATGCTCCTGAACTTTAAAAATTTAGGCTGCAACATGAGCATAAAGTACACTACCTCCATAGTCATATAGATCACTTTCAACATAACCTAGGAGATCTCAGCGAAGAACAAGGAGAACGCTTCCACCAGGATATTAAAACAATGGAGAAAAGGTATCAAGGGAGATGGGACATTCGTATGATGGCAGACTATTGCTGGGGAATTATGCGCGATTTCCCAAAAAACGTTCCTTGAAGAAAATCACTTAAAAGGCAATTTCTTCATGTACAATACTAAAAACTATGTAACTAAATACGTTGCAGAGCAAACTTGTGTTTTTCTTATAAACTTTACATCGAATCTCTTCTTTTTTTTCAAAACTTTGAATAGCTTCGGCAATTTTCAAGAACTTATCAATATTTATACACCATTTTATTGTCAATTAAATGTGTTTTTCAAAAATATGCCAATTTGGAGGCGTTGCACTGAAGGAAATGGGGTAAAAAAGGGTTCAAAGTTGAAAAATTTGGGGGGAAAACTAACATTTTCAGTTTCGAATTGGAAAATTTCCAATAAACTCTTACAAACCAAGAAAACAATTTACATTTGTTATAAGACCTGTCTTTTCGCTTCTCAGTCCAGTAAAAAAATTTGAAGTATAAAAATAAGCAACCGAGTTGATGGCAGTTAAGTATATCAAAGTCGAAAAAAACATATTTTGCCTATATCTCTTTAACTAGAGCTGATAGAGAAAAACCGACGGAATTTTTGAAATCACCTGAGTCCAAATATTCTAAATCAGTTTCAAAACCGTCGGCACCAAAATCTTTGTCGGCCTGTGTAATCAATCGTTAAGTAGAGAATCTCAAGAGCAGAATATTAGGTTCAAAGAATTTTTCTCCATTTGTACTGTTGTTTGATTAATTCCCATTGCTAGGCTCTATCAACTATTCCTATCCATCGGACAGTTCAGATGGAACAGCTTTAAGTATGTTGCCAAACATAATTTAGTGTATATATACTTTTTCGTTGCTACTCTTGCAAATTTCTTGTAGTTCATGACCGCCTCTGCTCGTGACACGCTTCAATTTAAACTCATTATCGCCAAATTGATTACAGAAACATGCCAAATTGAGGCATCGAAATTTACTAAATTGGCGAGCAAGAATTGCCTCGACAGATCAATTTGACACAAAAAGAAGACATTGAACTAAGTGCATTGCAAAGAGCGAGAGATAGAGATAGAGAGACAGAGACAGAGAGAGAGAGAGAGAGACAGAGAGACAGAGAGAAAGATATCTTTGCCTTAAAAGTTGATTTCAAGAAGTGCCTTTTTAAGCAAAGAACTCCATAAAAATAAAAACATTTAAAAAAATTAAAGGAACGACATTGAATGGGCGTCTTCAAATCAATCATGCACAAATAACAATTTATTTTCAGTTGTTAGTTAATTATTCATTAAATGAATTTTTCTTTTTATTGTCTTTTTTAATCAGTGGGCGTTACCGAAAATGCACATCGAAATTAATGATCGTAATGGGCAATGTTCCGCATGATTTCATGCGTGCACACAATGCTATTTAAATTATATTCGTTAAAAGGCGTTTTCAGATTTATCTTACACCATTTTTATATTTGTAATTCATGGCACTTGACTACGCATCGAAAAAATCAGAAACCAGAAAGCAGAGGAACAACGCAACATAATGCAACTACGGTTATTTTATTTCATTTCATTTTATTTTATGTCAAGTGGAGAGTCGTCTTGGCTCATAGTGATGGTAAAGATATTAGAGACGAATCGGTATAACATATCAACTGATACATCTATGGAACCAAATCTTCTAAGCACAAGAGCGGGTCGTCGTAAAAATTATTACTGAGCCGTAATTTTTTTCCGGCAACCATTTTTTTCGTTCTCACATAATGAAAGGAATGTTGCAGGATTTTTTCGAAATTTATTTTCTAAATCTGACTTGGGATGGTAGGTACCTATTCTTTCTTTTATTAATAACGAAATAAAATATTGTAGTCCAATTGGAAAAAATCGAATATTACCAAACTTCCATCTGGTTTACTCGCAAATTACAGTAACATTGTTGTCTTGTTTGGTAAGACAAGACAAGATAAGACAACAATGTTACTGCAATTTGCGAGGAAAAAAAAATGGAGTTTTGGTAATAATTGATTTTTTTTCAATTTGACTAGAGTATTTTATTTCGTTATTCATAAATTTTTTATTAAATTTAATTTTTTTTAAATTCGGTTTGCTCCTTCAGAAAAACTGAATTTCATTGACAGGGACAGAAGTTAAGGCATTCAAAAGAATTTTAGGCCATGTATCGATTGTCCTCACTGGACAGAAGATACTGATCGCAAACAAAAATCTTGTCCATTTTATCAGATTCTGGCAGAATAATCCTCGCTAGAGTGCCACGAACAAAAAAAAAACAAAAAAAAATATTCAAACGAACATCACCGAATCAGCTGCTTTTTCTAAATAGATCGAAACATTATCGTAGTGTATTTTTTTTTTTTTTGCAATATATCGATATCTAACTTATTGTATCAACTGCTGTTTAAACTGCTATTATATCGAAAAGAAAACATTCATATGTGATTTGTGAATTCTTGAAGCGGAATTCCATCTACTGCGCAAGATCCCAGCTAATTTAATGTCGCAACTCGAAACAAGAATACAAAGAATTTTAATTTTATTTATTTTTTTTAACTTATCTAAATAAATTTATTTACAAGAATATGTTATTCGGTCAGCGTTTTTTTTTTTTTGGTGCTCTAGAATTCAAAGAATTTTTCTTTGTTTTTTATTTATTTTCATTTTTGCATTTTCTCTCCCACAGTCTCTTTTATTTTCCTGCATTCGCGTTCTTTTGTAACTATTATACACTGGAATGCAGTTCACTTGCATTCGTCGCTTACCTACCACTCACCCAGTTATCGTAATCCGGCTTTAATTGTGAGTAGGGTTTTATAAAGTCTATGCATAAATGGGGAATTGTGTTCAAAACTTTTTTCGAAGCTCTTTAGGCTTTACATGCCTGTAGACTCCTCGAATCGGTATCATCGAGAATGCCCTTCGTCCGTCTAGGTTGGACGACTTGCTTTTTGGCCCACGTGAATAGGATCGCAGAGAGTCTTGATATAAGAGGGGATCTTCGGCTGCTGTCAATTCATATTTCGAGAATTTGCGCAAAAAGTGCGAACTTCTCTTCCTCTCTGCAAGTTTGAATCCAATGGAAAATGATTGATCAAGAAGAAAGAAAAAATTAAATGGAACAATTATGTCAACTTATTTAAATACATACATATATCCAGTAATTTAATAACAAAAGATATACATATATTTACAATCAGAAATTGCTTTGGTGTGTTTACCGTCACGAAAGCTCATGAAAAAAAAAAAAAAAAATTAATTCAATGTGCTTCTTTGTCAGAGCAAAAGTTCTAGAAAATCGCAACAAAATTGCTTTTTAAAAGAGTTTAAGATGCGCCTCAAGGTTTGATTTTTGTTTTTCACTCTACAACAACAGCAGAAGAAGTACCACCACCACCACCACCACCACCACCTTCAACATCACCAACATGCCTTTTTTCGTCCAACCAGTTTTACTTGCTGGCGATCAAAATGGAAAAAAAAGCGAAATATATTCATACCTACCAACCTAACAGGCATACCTACTTATCTACATAGCTTCGGTTAACGCCATAGAGACATCAGGTATTTTGCCGATATTAGAATTTCGATTATTTATAATAATTGGTTGCTGATGTTGTCGGCCGTCGGCGTCGTCGTCGTCGTCGTCGTTGTTGTTGTTGCTGATCCTTATTGGCATATTGGCTTGGTAGCGATAATGATTATAATACAACATTATTGCTTATGGTGGCGGTAAGTAATAGGAATATCTTTGCTTCTAAATACTGGTTTTAACCAAGAAGATGGAAGCATGATTTTACCTTATAAGAATGTTGAATACTTTTGATAATGGCTCTGCTGTTGTCACTGCTTGTCGTCGTCGTCGTCGTCTTGAGTGCTGTAAATTGATGAATTTTATTCGAATGATTTTTTCTTTCGATGATATTCTTCTTGTATTTTCCATGTCATTTAAACGAAAATAGCTGAATAATTAATTGCTTTGCTTTAAGAATTCACGCTTTTCGCTTGGGTATTTTGCTTAAACTTAACAAAAAAAAGACCAAAAAGGCAAAAAGCAAAAAAAAAAAAAACAAAAAGAAAAACAAAATTCACTTTTAAGGCTTATAGCTTTGCTCATGAGCAAATATTTGCTTTGGACAAGTAAAATGTTGATTTTGCTGTCATTTTTTTGTCTTGAATCTTGAATGTTGCCGATTGGTGGTTGCGGTGGTGGCGAAGGCGATGGCGATGGCGGTGGTGTCGATTGTTGATGCTGCGCTGGCGTCGCTTGGCAAGTGTTGGCTTCAATGAACTTCGATTAATAATTCTCTTTAGCAAATGGATTTATATGCGCAGCTGCTCGCTCAGCCTGAGCATATCGGCATGAGTAATGGTTTCAACACAACACACACATTCCAATTAATTGAACCACTCAAGGTCATGTTAAATCATATCTCCGGTCTCCCAATATCATCGATGAGCAATCTTTGCTTTCAGCTTACATTGAGGGATTATGAAAAAGGTTAATAGAAACAATTTGGCCGTTTTAATTTTTTATTTTAATTCCATTTTTCTCTTGTGTCGCTCTCAACTCTTCAGAGTTTTGAAAAATTCATGTTTTCTCGTAAATTCCATTCAAGACGTATCTATGTTACATGTGTTATAAGAACGTCTTCCGGCAGTTGTCAATGATGTAAACGGTTTAATTGCTCCGCATAAGATTGATTAATGTTATTTGAGCTTCCTAATAGCAGCATTCCATTAATATTAATTGATTTCGATCTTTATTTCAAACATCCCATTGCTTCAAGGAGTTGGTTAAGCTTTAATTATAAGTAAAATACGTTAAGTAGTTTGTGGCAAGAATCATAGAATATAAGATTACGACATGCGCAGATTTGACTTTTATTCGAACTTGTGACGGTTTTGTTGGTGCTGCCACAAACCTTTGTGAATTAAAAAAATTGTTTTTAAAAAATTTTTCAGTTTTTCCATTACATATTAATTTTTTTTTTTTTTTTTTTTTAATTGGTCATTTTACAAGAATCTCTTATTTTAAGGACGATATAAGTATGTAAAAACCAGGTTTTATGAAATTTTCAAATTGGTAGTATGTTTTTCGAAAGTCAGTGGCAACGCTGTAAACACATAAATTCTTTAATTTAAAGGGTCTGTCGGGTTGCGGCATCATGAAAGGAAAAAGGAAAAAAAAATTGTTAAAATTGTCTTTTTAGTTTTGTGGAAAAATTTTTCTGAGTGTAAAATTAAAAAAAAATTTTTTTTTACTCCCTGTTATATTAGCAATCGGCTAACGTTTGGTTTCATCTTCTTATCTTAATTAGTTTTTGATATATAAATTTTTGAAAAAGGCTTATTAAAAAAGGATTTTCAAGGATATTTCAAGGACCGTTCAAAATAAAAATATAAAAAGTAGTCTCCACAGTGTTTTTAGATGGCACTTATCAAAAAGTCAACAAAATTTAAAAATTACTTTCATGATGCCGCATGCCTTTGCTTAACCCGCCAGGCCCTTTGATGCCTTAAAAAATTTCATCTGTCAATTTTTTCGATAATTTCAACCAATCAGAAAGCTTTGAACGCTACGTCACAAGTGCACATGCGCAGAAGAATCAAATTTTGAACTCTCATTGTCCTGATAACCTTATGATCTATCATCCTTGGTTTGTGGCATTGCTTCAATGGGCCTTTATGCATCCAAGTTCTATTTGATGTCATTTACACATATGAAACGTTTCATTTTTGTACCTTGCCATAGCTTTTTTAATAACTTTTCTGACCGAAATCGCACAAATGGTAACCGCACGCACACACAAACACACACACACACACATACACACTAAGTGACGTGACTAAATATACTACTTTCCATTCGAAGGGGGTGCCGAAAGTTAATTGAAATTCCTTTTTACCATCGCAATGCGCATCGATTTCAACATTATTAAGTTTTTCAAATGTTTTTTCTGCTCATATAACTCTTCAAAGTGCGCAGTCACTAATTAAATTCAATGGAGATAAATATCATAGTTTGTTTGCTTTTTATTTTTTATTTCATTTTGTTTTTTTTTTTTTTTTTTTTTTTGTCTTCGAGGCGTTAAACAAATACTTGCGTAATAAAAAAAAAAAAAAAATCGATGAACAAATTTGTACACATTGAATTAAAAGCGAAGAAAAGAAAAAAAAAACGGAGAGTAAAATTCCGTTTGGTATCTTGGGTTTAATTCACAGTGTGTCAATACTTTCGGCAAGCAACTGACAAGCCAAGAAATTAACTGAACGCAGCCGAGCCACTCAAGCATTCATTCAATCTTGACGTGAGTGACGTGAAAAAGGCACAAAAACCGAGGAGGAAGAAGAAGAAAAAAGACAACAAAAAGTAAATAAAGATTGGAATTCATTGAAGGTATCCATTTGGTAAAGTATTAGCTTTTGGGCATATTGCCATGCCATGGAAGAAGTCTTGCGCGCATGCGCACTAAAAAAAAAGATTTTTTTTCCAGCTCGCACGCGATTTCGCGCAAATATTTTCACTTGACTGGATTTGTTAGCAGTTTGCTTTTCTTCTTTGTTTTGTGTGTTTTTTTTTTTAATATTTTTTTTTTATTACTAGGCTTTCTGTTTTCTTTATGGGCATTTATTGCAGTTAACGTTGGTTGAATTCAAATATTTGTGGATTTGAACCGAAAATGTCTGAACGTTTCTTCATTGGTTTGAATTGAAATTTGTTTTGAAATTGTTTGAACTCTTTGAAACATTTTTTGCTTTATTTCTTTTTTTGGTTTTTGAAGCCATCATTCTATAGAATTCTATAGAAAGGAGAATAATTTAAGTCTTTTCATTCATCTGATCCATCCATCGACGACGATCAGTCACAATAATTGACTGTTGACATTCCGATGAGCTTCCACAGTATAGCGACCCATTTTCGCGAAATCATCGTAAGTTACATTTTTTCGTGAAATTGAATTTTTTTTTTATGCAAATTTGTTCTAAACCCTTCAACTCATCTCCTGGCAAAATATTATAACCCTAAGCACTGTACTTATGGAGATAATGCGGAATTCGTTTTAGCTTATACACAGTCGCATATGGGCAATTCCATGAGAAACGGTCCCACCCATGACAGTCATTCCGAGCAAAAAATTTCGTAATTTTGGTGCCTAACTATTTTTAAAGGCTTTCAAAAACTAAAATGCTTTGAAACCACGTCCTTTTTTCCATTAAAATGGTCTAAAGCCAAAAAAATAAGTATCACGGGTGGGACAGTAGGTATTCATGGAATTTCCCATATACAAAGAACAGATATACTGAGCGAACTTAACCATGATTTTTTTTTAAAGGGCGCATTGTTATTCGCAGTCATTTTGATTTTCGAGCAGAACAAAAATTTCAAATGAGAAATGTTTGAGTCAACAACATTTTTGGTTGATTTGAAAGGAAATATGTTTGATTACATTTCTTAACGTTCGGTATAATTCTGATTTGTTTTATAAAATAGGACATATAAGATATTTATACATCTTAGAACTTTTCAATCATTGTGAAAGCACTCACGCGAGAAAGGAGTGACAAAATCTGATGAAATCCATCCGATGGCTATTTTTGGGGTTATGTTCAGCTGAGGGATCTGTGGTCATTTGCTTTGAACGTTGAATGAATTTTTTATGACATTTCTTCTTGTATAGGTATTAGGCCGGGTCGATTTGTATGGGTAAAAAAAAACTAAGAAATCGTACCCCCGGAAATGAAACTTCAGACAATTCTAAGCATTTTTTCCCAAGAAACCATGGGTATAAAATGAAACGTAGATCCGCGCTGAACGATGGGAAGTTTTTACCATACATACATATGTTATTAACAGGGATTGGATTTTACATATTTGAAAATATATTTTACATATTTTTTAATACTTTCAAATATGTTAAATCCGATCCCTGTTAATAACACTGTGGTAGTCGAAAAAATGTTCATCGTGCAAACCGGCGCAGTGAAATGTTGGCAAAAAATGTTGAATATTTCCCAAACTCGAGCTAACCTAGACTAGTGCTTGGTACTTTATACTCGGGGGATCGAGCCGGACCCGACTGCGCCGGTTTGCACGATGAACAAATTTTTTTGTCCTAAAAACTAGCACAGTGTAACATATGTATGTATGGTAAAAACTTCCTATCGTTCAGCGCGGATCTACGTTTCATTTTATACCCATGGTTTCTTGGGAAAAAATGCTTAGAATTGTCTGAAGTTTCATTTCCGGGGGTACGATTTTTTATCCAAAAAATCGACCCGGCCTAATAGGTATTTTAGAAAATTTTTTTTTAATTTAAAAATGATCTTGTCATTTCAATTATGTCCGTGGTTAGTTCAACAATTTAAATTTAAATCCATTTTTAAAAAATAATCATGTCAATTCAACCTGAAATATAGTTGATTCAAAGGGAAAAATAAATATTTTTTCTAACAAGAAAAATTGTTAAAATTAAAAATATTCCTTATTGAAGCCGTTTTGTATGTTTTTCCTTTTGATTTAACCAGTTTTCTGGTTGATTTTTTTCTCTGTGTTCGAGAAAAAAGTGAACAAAATGCAAAAAGAAAATAAATAAAAAGAATGGCATCATTTCACACATTATCGTTAATAATTTCTATTTATTTATTTAATTACGGGCGATAATTTTCGACGGTCCGCCATGGCATTTGAAATTTTTCATCAAAAACTCAAGACAAACGGTCAGGTTCGTTGGGCAAAAGTACGACATAGAGTATCGGGTGTGATTTTCCTGCTATAAGTTTTTAAAATATTTTCAGCTCAACGTTTTCAAGTGAAAGTCGATTTAAGTTGGAGAGCGATTTATTTTTATTTTTATATTTATCATAATCGCAGCTATGCCCTGTTTGTGATTTGTTTATTCGATTGATTTATTTAGAAATTTCTTTGTTTTGTTACGTTCGGGCATGCGTTCTTTAAAATCATTCAGGTCGCGATTGAAATGATAACACGAAATTTGTCACGAGCACTCAATTGCACTCAATTTCAAATAGTGCCATGAATCATATTGTTGTTGTAAGTAAATCAATTTAATAAAACTTTGACGAAAGTTGTTTCTGTGAAAAATTCTTCCGTGAAAGTAAAAGAAAATCACATTTTTTTAACACTGCACAGCATTTTTTATGAAGGTACCAATTGAGTGCAATCGCAGACCATAGCGATGCCCACGAGTATTTCCATTTACCTTTTGCGCATAATATTATCATAAATTATTATTTGTAGCAATGCCGATATAAAATTGTATTAAATTCGTAGATTACGAAGTGAATCGGGCTGACTTGTGTAACAGGTTCGTGTCTTAAGTCTTTTGTTTCGGTATAGCTTCTTTGTTTTTGTTTTTCGTTTTTGCTTTTGTTTTATCTTTTTTTTTCAATTTTTGTTCAGTATTTTAAGTTCGTTTTTTTTTCTACGATATGTGCGGCATTGGAATTTTTTAAAGAATCGAGCATTTTTGTTATACGCGTTCGATTTTTATGGAAATTTCGAGGAAAAAGCGGCCAAGTGTTCTAGTCATTATGGAAATATGTATGTATGTATGTATATCGTATTTGGAACGGTTAGCATTTGATCTGCAGAGAGTTTCGATTCTTCGGCTAATTTAACTGTGAAAATTTGGGTTAATATTTGATGCTAAGCAAAAATGAATATGCCGAAAAAATATTCTTGAATGTAGAGCTCTTTTTGTTTTTATACCCGAATATTGCGTTTGTGTGGTTGTGTGTAACACCCAGAACTAGTCGAGATAGACCATAAAAAATGTATATGGAAACGATCAGTGTTACCTGGTGATTCGATTTAGTCATGTCCGTCTGTCTGTAAACACATTTCTTATCGAAGGAGTTGAGCTATCGGAACGAAATTTGGTATGCGTGCTCACGGGGATATGAGTAAGAAGAAGTTGAAGAATGGACCCGATCGCACTATTTTTATGGGTACCTCCAGTACTACGGTGTGCTATGAAAAACACAAAAACTGCTCTAAAGCCGAAGTTTTTCAAGATTTCTGATGAAATTTGACATATGAACATATTCGAAGGAAAATAATGTGATTTATAAAAATGGGAAAAATAGGCGTTACAGTTAGTAAACCTTAACTCGCTCAAGTTAAAGTATCGGGTTAAGAATTTAACCCTTATAGTGAGATCATAGCATTAGTGTGTCTAATTTTTCTCTTATTATTCGCTTCATTGCTGTCGATAATGTAAATTTTCCGAAGAAAGCAGAGCCTTAAGCATTAAGATTTAGAGCGTAAAGAAGTTCTGCGATTCCCTTCACAAATATGAAACCACTAAGGAGCGCTGTGGCAGTTTGGCAACACAAAGAGCGTTTTGACGTGTATTATTTATTTATTTATTTTTTAATAGTCTATGAATGGTATTAAGGCCCCCTTGGTTTAATCGCCGAGATTCGTAATCATTTTATATTTGTACCATTTAAAAATGCCAATATGGAGAAGCTTTGAAAGCTCAGAAAGACGCTGAATTCGATTTTAATGGTTCTTGATTACCGACGAACATTTTCTTTGAATACGCCATTGTCAATTAAATTTATAAAAAATATCAAAATAGTATTTAAATCGTCACAATTCATTAACTTCATACATATCACCTTGATTTGAAATGAAACCAAACAACCACAAGCCAATAAACCAGGTTTGCTTTTCACTTGTAACTGGACTGTCTGCTCTACATTACGACGCGACGCAAAGAAAAAGCAAGGTCATGCCGCATGGCATTGATTCAAAGACACATTAGTCATAAGAATTCTTGTTCATAACGCAACAAAAAAAAAAAAAAAGTGCGCCTTACAACGAGACATCAGAAACATATTATCTTCTGTCTGTATGTAGACTCAATTAAATTAATATATATACATATATATATATTTTTTTTTATGTAAGGAAAACGAAGAAGAATAGCTAAGAAATAGTACCGAATAATAGGCACAACATAACAAATAAAGCGCCTTTTCGGTCAAGTTTATGACTCTATGCGAACAATTAAATGAATATGTTACTTATTTGGAGGTCAACTGGTGGAAGGTAGGTTTCAAATTCACGCATTTGCGTGGAAAAGGAAAACGAACCAAATACAAAAGAGAAAGTAACCCCCTACGGCACTACTTCATCTTCATACGAGCATTTATTTTGTCATGTGCTGCGGTTAGCCTTTATTCAGTCTCCAGTTTCAGTGATTGTCATGCGTTTGTATCCATAAATTGTTCATAATTTTTCATGTTTCTAGTTTTTATTCTTAATTTTTATTTCTCATTTTAATTTGTGTATATATGTATATATAGTGCATATATATATACATATATATATATATATATATATATATATTGTTTTAAGTTTTTCATTCTCTTGTTTGCGTTCGCATTTTTATAGCTTTCGTGCTCGGATCGGATTTCAATGGGATAAGAGATTAGAGAGACTGGGCCGCTGTAGTGGAAATTGAATTACCTTTCGAATGGATTCCGGTTTTTGAATTAGTTATGGATATGCCCTAAAGCAACATTTGAACGAGAGCTCATCATCATTCGATAGGCATTGTGTGCATTGCATTGAAGACGGCATTTTTTCTTTTCTAGTGGACTTCTACATTCGTGTTGATTCGATTGACTTGTTTGTCATCATTAATTGAGTTTATGATAGCTTCGAAGTTCAAGAGTAGCATGTCCATATCTCGTCGGAGTCACTAATGATTCTCTGTCAGTGTAACTGATGATGGGGCTCGCTTATTGATTACATTTTCGACCTTAAGTTAAACCAATGAAGCAATGATTTGAATATGAGAATTGACTGAGCTTTAGATAATTGATGATTGAAATTCACTCGAACGGACGAACGTCAAAATGCATATTAACTGTTATGACATAAAAAGGCCCTCATATAGCGCCATAATATGGCAAGCAACCGGCACATACATACATACGTTAAACGTCTTTGGGCTGAAATTTTTTCTTCAACTCTTCAAAGCTTCCAACTCTTCAATTCTGCCTTATTTACTGTATTTCTCTTTCTTTCTTCCTTTCTATTTTTCTCTCTTTCTCTCTTTCTCTCTTTCTCTTTTCTCTCTTTCTCTCTTTCTCTCTTTCTCTCTTTCTCTCTTTCTCTCTTTCTCTCTTTCTCTTCTCTCTCTCTTTCTCTTTCTTCTTTCTCTCTTTCTCTCTTTCTCTCTTCTCTCTTTCTCTCTTTCTCTCTTTCTCTCTTTCTCTCTTTCTCTCTTTCTCTCTTTCTCTCTTTCTCTCTTTCTTCTTTCTCTCTTTCTCTCTTCTCTCTTTCTCTCTTTCTCTCTTTCTCTCTTTCTCTCTTTCTCTCTTTCTCTCTTTCTCTCTTTCTCTCTTTCTCTCTTTCTCTCTTTCTTCTTTCTCTCTTTCTCTCTTTCTCTCTCTTTCTCTCTTTCTCTCTTTCTCTCTTTCTCTCTTTCTCTTCTCTCTTCTCTTTCTTTCTCTCTTTCTCTCTCTTCTCTCTCTTTCTCTCTTCTCTCTTTCTCTCTTTTCTTCTCTCTTCTCTTTCTCTTTCTCTCTTCTCTCTTTCTCTCTTTCTCTCTTTCTTTCTCTCTTCTCTCTTTCTCTCTTTCTCTCTTTTCTCTCTTTCTCTTTTTCTCTCTTTCTCTCTTTCTCTCTTCTCTCTTTCTTTCTCTCTTTCTCTCTTTCTCTCTCTAATCTCTCTTTTATTTTCACTTTCGCTATCTTATCCATAGCAAATGTCCGATTTCGAAGAAATGAAAAACTGTGTTCCATTAAGAAATTTTTTTTAAATTTATATACCTACATGCATACATATACATATATATAAAAAAAAAAAAAATAAATAAATAAGAAGAAAACCGTTTTCACAATTTTCTGGCAATCCACTTTAACCGACATTAAGCATGCGAGCTGAAAACGCAAACGCAATGATTTTTATAGGCCAAGTGCATTGAGTAATTTTTTATTTGTTTTTATTTTAATTTTCACTTTGTTCAGTGGTACATTTTCGTTTTTACTTCGAGCGGGCTACACACGTGCCAGTGTTACCTAATGCATTTGTATATGCATAAAGTTGGCATGTTGAAACGTGCCTCATCATATATGGCTATTACCCAGCAGGCAAGTGTAAGGTTTGTCAGCTACTTTTTCCACAATAGCCACTACGGACCATTGCGGAATTCTTCGCTCAAAATTAACATTGCGATGTCCTAGAAAATGTAAGGTATACTTGTTGTTTAGTTTTCGATTCGCTATCATTGACATCTTCATTTAAAATTAGTCAAATGGTAATAAATAGTGGCGCGAGCAAATTAATTCTTGGAACTGAATGCCTTTTTTTCGGTCCGCCATTGCTGAAATCTTAGTTTTAAAATAATCGAAATGGTAATGGATAGGTGTTGACCTCTTCATATATGAGCTCCACAAAGCATTATGAGCGCACTATGTTTTGCTTCTCTATTTGTGGGCGTGGCAGTGGGCGGGCCACATAAAATTTTTTCCTACACCTTTCATTTGCCTTGGTCAACCTATGTTGCGAATTTGAAGCTTCTACGCCTTTTACTTCACAAGTTACGATAAGACCTTATTTTAGGGGCTTATTTGTGGGCGTGGCTCGAGGAGGACGGCGTCAATTTTTTTCCAGGATATGTCCCTTTTCGTAGTTTACCAGTACACCAAATATCAATGGAATGTGTTGAGTGGTTCGCAAGTTACAAGCATTTTACTGAAAACACAATAAATCATTTGTGGGCGTGGCAGTGGGCGGATGTCTCCCATTTTTACTTAGGATCATACTCGGACCCCGATATACATGTGTGCCAAATTTCGACTTCATTGGTTCAGCCGTTTCGGAGGAGATCCGACCACGGACGGACGGACAGACGGACGGACGGACGGACGGACGGACGGACATGTCTAAATCGATTTAGTTTTTGATGCTGATTATTTCTATATACATTTTTCTATATCTCCGGAGCTTAATTCTCCCTGTTACAAGATTTGCACAAAACTAATATACCCCGCTTACGCTGGGTATAAAAACCGACAAACTGCTTTCATATCTAGAAATAATGACCAAAACACGCTGAATGACAATAATGATAACGGAAATTTTCGCGTTTAAAGCTGGATCCCTAAAGTATGCAAGCATAATTTTGTTTTTTACTTAAAACATTTTTCTTGGTACAAAATGCCGGTGTTTGAACTCCAGAACTCTCAGTTGCTAGTCATTTGCATCCCCATTACACCGTCTTGTCAAAAAACATCATATATCTTAAAGTCTCTTAAAAAAATCGAAACTAAACAATTTTAATACCTCAAAAGTATGCTTCACTTTTTGAATAAATGTGATGGAAATTGAAAACAAGCAGTTATTAAATACCAATTACCGTTGCGATTACAACTAAGTTTTGCCCAGGAATTCTACTAAATACAAGTAATTAACGTTATTGCCATTATTCTGTTATAAATATATAGCAACTTCAACTAAATATATATATATATTTTTTAAATGAAGTTAGTCATAACTTTTAAGCCGCGATATCTCAAAAACTAGAGCCAATCTGAAAAAACGGTTGATGGGACTGAATTCAGCTCCCTTCAATTAAGTATGTTTACGACATTCGTCTCCAAGTTGTCCGTAAAAAAAAAAAGTATCAAATTCAAGCACAGTGTTGTTTTATATCAAAAAATTTTATTTTTCTTCAAGACAACACGTCTTTAAAGAATGTCGGACTTCAATTGAGAAACTTTATTTGAAAAATTTGAAAACTAAACGCTTACTTTAACTTCAATTCCAGTTAGTTGCTGCGTTAAAAGAAAACAGTAATGTCGAAAAAATTCAGCACCAGTAAGGCAAAAATTCAGCGAAAGCTGACCGAAAGCTGACAGAAAGATTTTGAAGATTGTTCGGATTGTTCTTTTTTTTTTTGTTGTAGTTTTTAGTTCATAAGAAAAGACTCGTGAATAGTAAGGAACAAATTCAGCGATTGTTTCGACCTTACATTTCTCATTTATGTCACCAATGAATTCATATAAGAACAAATTCATGCAAGAACGAATTGCCGACTGGGTAAGAATTCGAGTTCACTTTCCATCGCTGATCAATACCAAAATTACTTCTTAACTAACGTTTTGGGCCCAAAGAACTGAAAGTATTTTTCATTCCGAAGTCGATTTAAATATTAAAAAAAAAAGAAAAAAAATTAAAAATAAATAATTTAAAAAATCGCATAATCTTTGACTTATTTGATTTCCAGGCTGAAAACAGAGTTTATCAGAATTTAATGCCTTAAGTAAAATTTCGTAGTGAATTCAAACTGAATTAATATGACTTCCAGACTGTCAACTTAAAATCTGAATTTGCTCCTTAAGTTGAATTTAGAAAATACCCTTTCAGACTGTAAATTCTGAGTTTACGAGCTCACATGCCTGTTCGAACTTAAATTAGATGCTTGCTTTGATTGATCGAAATGATATCGTGGTATAATGGATAGGCCTCCGCCTTGGAACCCGAAAGGCTGAGGTTCGAATCCGGGCGCAAACAAGATTAATTGGGGAGAAAGATATTTTTTTTATTTTTATTATTAAAACAAACGAAAATTCATTTCACCTCTAAAGATTTGAAAAAAGAAGCAAACAGGTAATTTCATCGTTGTCAAAAAAGGTAGTGAAATGTAAGGGTTGCAGCAACGAATGCCTAAACTCATGAGTTTATTTCTGAATTTAAATACCCTTAACTCAGTTTGAACTCACTACTAAAGTCTACTTAAGATACTAAATTCAGTTTAACGCAATAGTCTGGAAACCATATAAGGGTCTTTTTTATTCAGAAATAAATTCAAGAATTTAGAAATTTTTTGCTGCAACCCTAACGTTTTGTTACTTTTTCTGTGCTCTCAGCTGTTTGCTTTTTTATTATTATTTTGCTATTTTCTGATTTCTTAATCAACACAAATTTGGCTGGTGAAACTTTTTATAAAGGCCGATCTTAATGCAAAAAAAAAAAAACAGCTGATTGAACTCGTGAATTCAGAATTTACAGCCTGAAAGCGTACTTTCTAAATGTTACTTTAGGATTTAAATTCAGAATTCAAAGAGACAGTCTGGAAACCATATAACATAAGTTCCCAAAAAAAAGAGGAAAAAATTTTAAAGAAAAAAAAGGTCAAAAACCTGGTTTTGAGATCTGAAAATGTTCTCAATTTTTTGTTATCTTTTTTATGTGTTTCTTTCCATGTTTTGTAGAACTAATCACCGAAGAATGCAATCGAACGGGTTTTCATTTATTTAATTTAATTTTTCAATTCGTTATTTCGTTTTTTTTTTTTTCTTTCTTTCTTTTTTCTAGACAGATTCATTTTAACTTTTTTTAAATCGTTTTTCGTACAAATTCAATTTGAGCATTTGAGAAACCAAATCATGAAAATCGGTTAATAGAAAAGTTGAGACCTTCATTGGCATGGTTTCTCTTCGAGGAACATTGGATCGCACAGCGCAACAAAAGAAAGATTTAATTTTCGTCACTGGGTATTCTTTAACAACATATAGTGAGAGGTGGTATCGAGAGACAATTGACAGAGTGCTTCGAATCGAAAGTATCGGAGGAATAGATATTTTTTATGTTTAAGTGTTTTAATGGATGAAAAGATTATTTCAATGTACTCACATTAAAATACTTAACAGGATATAAGGTGCCCTTTCGAAAATTTTTGAGTAATTATATTAGTTTTTGTCTGTATAATTTTTTGTGGAATGCGCCATCTATTATTTTCTCGAGCCTCAGAGTGTCTCTGAGATCATTTGAAGACTCACAGCTGTGTCACGTATTATTATCAGAAACGGAGCGAAGCTCATATTCGGCTCGTTAGAACACAGGAGACCCTTAGTAAAATAAAAAAAAAACCGGTGTTCGAAAGAAATTTCAAATAAAATGTGGTGTTTAATATAATTAATTTCACTTACATAATGAACAATAAGTTGTACGCCACATTATGAATTATAGATTCCTATCATTACATATGTAATTTATCGAATTAAAGAGTTTAAAATAAAATCCGAACTACAGGGGGTCTTAGGCAGAACTCTACACTCCGAAAAATTCAATATTCCGACACTGCCCTGCAAAATTTTTTTCAAATTATCCCCCCATTCTATGCTTCATCAGATCATATAATGAGCGATTGGTTCAATTAAATTCCTCAAAGTGTTTAAAATAGGACTTCTTTAATGAGAAAAATTTTCGTCCTTTGATGATTATTTATACTAACATACGATCGATGAATCGTACCAGAATTGAGTCATCCCGAAAATTCAAGTCATCAAATTTTCATTGGAATATCTTATTTTAGTGAGTATACCAATTAAGACCAGGACTTCAACTGTCCTCACGTATGCAGGGAGGTTTCGAAATAATTGCATAACTTTCACAGTCATAGGCTCACAGCCAAATTACCCCTTTCTTTCATCTTTAAATGGGCTCAGTGGCGTGTCTAGAGAAATACTGCTTTGATAGTGCTTATATTTCCCACAGTGGTATATTGAACAATTATAAGACATTAACCCAAAAATTTTTGGGGGGGGCTAGAGGAAGTTTAGAGAGTTATGGACCAAAAACCAAAAAAAACCGAAAAACTTATGGCGTCCGATTTGGATAAAAATTTATATATAGAATAAGCGAAAAATTCTAAGAATTTTGCGTCAAAATTTTTTCAAGAAACCGATTACAACTAGTCTAGTTAGGGTCTAGTTCCAAACTGGTCCAGAAAGGACCAGATTTTTTTTTAAATTTTAGTGCTAAAATTTTAGAATTTTTCACTTATTCTATATATAAATTTTCATAAAAATCGGACGTTATGAAATTTTCGGATTTTTTTGGTTTTTGGTCCATAACTCTCTAAACTTCCTCTAGCCCCCCCCAAAAATTTTTGGGTTAATGTCTTATAATTGTTCAATATACCACTGTGGAAAATATAAGCACTATCAAAGCAGTATTTCTCTAGACACGCCACTGAATGGGCTAATAACAATATTTTTTGGCCTATAAGATTAAGACCTTGATCACACAAACTCGATAGCTGTACCATTAACCAAACTAAAATATTAAAAGAGATTATTCACAACAACAATGAATAGGTCCTACTGGATCGAACACAACACGTGGACAGTCTACAATACGATCTTGTGTCTGAGTAACATACCTCGCTTTTTGGAAGAAAACAAATTTGATGGTTTTGAGAAAAAAAAAAGTTGCAGAACAGAAAGAGCAAGAGCGTAGCAACAACAAGTTTTGATAAGACCAAAAAATACTGGTTTAAAGAGCCAAAAAAAATATACAATATAAATTTTAAAAAAATCTTAGACATAGAATTTCCATATATAATTGGCTGCTCATATTCATATTTAAAACAAAAAAAAAAACGAGAGAGAGAATCAAGAAAAAATCCGAACCAACTCAACACGTTCCGTTGCCTTACCTTCGTTACCGGATCAGGCAAAGACGTGAGGCAAATTTTCGCGCAATTTTCACAACAGCATGTGGTCCAGCGGTGACACCACGGGCCCTCATTCTTGTGCCCGCACGTAACAGCCATCGCATTTTTGAATGACATGAATGAATTTAGTACAGTGTCATGACCAGAAAAGCGAATTACTTAGTTGTTGTGACATCAACTCGAGAGGGCGCTCTAATTGAGGCAGACACATTGCGAGAGAATCACCATGATCATAATCACCATCATCAGCACGATCATTATCATCATCATCATCATTATCATCATCATTATAATCACCATGATCATCATCACCATGATCGTCATCAGCATGATCATCATCACCATGATCATCATCATCATCATTCATCATCATAATCACCATAATCGTCATCATTGTGATCATCATCATCACCAAATGCTGTTGAATATTGCCGTGAAATCCAGAACGGAAAAAATTAACGCCTCGAAAAAATCTTCGGAAGAAAAGAATTGCAAGAAATTAAATAAAATAAAATTAAATTAAATTAAAAAAACTCCAATTTAGTAAACCCCCAAAAGCTCATAAATATTACCAGCGTACGCCCATTTTCGTCGAAAAGATTATAGCTTTTTGAACTTAACTATTTGTTTTCCATTTTAATGCCTTCATTTTCGCTGACATTTTGAATCGTTAATGTGACTAAAGAGCACGTTGTCTTATTTCGCTTTTTTTTAAATTTTATTATTTTTTTTTTAAACATTTTTTGTGTGTATTTATTTAACGATTTATTTTTCTTCTGTTTTGTATTTTAAGTTTTATTATTACTATTGCTGGTGTTGATGTTTGTGTTGTTGTCATCGTCATCGTCATCGTCATTATTGCTTTCCATGTTGGGCTCGATTTGCGGTAGCTATTATTTAAGTAATTGTTTTCTACACCTTTTGACATCAGATTCGCCAGGGCAATTCGCAGATCGCGCGGCACAAAGTTATTGTGTTGGGTATGCGGAATCGAGGCTATTATTCCGCTCTTAACACTTTCTTGCCCAGTCAAAAGCCTCGCAAAAATACGGAATACAAGTTCCGCAAAATGAATTCGAATGCACTGTGTACTGTACTGATACCCCTTCTGTCCATGGATCTGTTGAATTTATTTCTATTGCGAAAACAAAACAAAAAATTTCTTTCTTTTTTCAACTATGCTCCATAAATAGCCTGACAATATGTCAAGGTGGCTGACTTGCTGCCTGGCTTGCCTGACTGCCTGACTGCATAGAATGTCATAAGAAATTTATCGCATTAGAAGTTTAGCTTCGCTGATTCACTTAAACGATATTCTCTTTTGAACACGTTTCTGGCGTGAAGCGTGCTTTGATTATGTTTGGCAAATTGTCACGGAGCTGAATGACGCCTCGCCAGAATCTAATGATCGTCGTTTAAGTCGGATATAAAGTAATTCAATATGATCCAGTTCGATGTCGAATTCTATTATTATTATTACTTATATTAAAGCTATAAGAGCAGCCCATGTTCCCATGTGTTGTATTGAACAATTATAAGACAATAAGCCAAAAAAAAAAAAAATTTGGGGGGTTTAGAGGAAGTTTAGAGAGTTGTGGACCAAAAACGCCAAAAAATCCGAAAAATTCATGGCGTCCGATTTCGATGAAAATTTATATATAGAATAAGTGAAAAATTCTAAAAATTTTGGCGTAATATTTTTGTCAAGAACTTACTTCAAGAATTTTTTTACCGTCTACAAAAAAACTATCCTTAAGGGACACGGAACATCCGGAATCCTCTAAGGTTCATTTTAGTTTTCTTCGGTACCCTTAAAGCGGCCCAAAGGAAGGAATCTCCCCAGCCTCTCTAAAGGCTTGGTTGGTTGGTTAGTTTGGCTGCCACCATTACCTAAGGGTGCCACATTTTACACCTCACATAGGCCCGTTGTGATACCACAAGAAAAATTGGAAAACAATGAAAAACGGAAATAACGAAACCACACGACTAACATCCACGCCCGAGCTGGGAGTTGAACCCAGAGCCTCTCGTATTGAAAGATGGCAACCAGCTCCGCCACGGAGGCTGACCTCTACAGTCCTGACTCCCTAGTAAAATATCCCATTTTCCCCATCAAAAAAACAATCAAACTTGTCCCGAATTTTTGTTATATTTTGAAAATATCCCACTTTGCAAAAATGTTGTCTGGCAACGCTAATTTATTTGAAGACAGACCCTCTCAACTTTTGTCCAAATAACTTAAGCTGAAGGCGTGCTAACTTCCTTATTATCTCTTTTAAAATTTGTCAAATTATCACACATGCCTGTCTGCCTGTCTTTCTGTCTGTCTGTCTGTCTGCCGTGTATGAGAAAAATCCGCACAAGCTTTTTGTACGATTCCGTGATGTGCATACAATGGAAGCTGCTCTATATGTATGTATGTATGTATCACTGTTGGCATGTACCCAAAAGGGTCGAATGAAAAGATTTTTCGCGCATTCATATGCATAATTGAATTATTGCACCTTACTGCGAGATCGTTGCATAATCTGAACTTTTGTTCAAATTTCCCACTTAAGCTGGCAAGCAGCATGGGGAAACAATGAAAACTTGTTACAATATGGTTTATGAGGTTACCATATGTGTTGAACTTTTGCATTTTTTTCTTCTTTTTTTCTTTTGGCTTCTGTTTTTCGCTCCTTTCGGTTTTGGTTTTTCTTTTTCGAACTCAAAAGAGCTCGCAGCTTTACCAAGTGATCATGATGCATTCAATCCAAAATACACTACAAAAACTCAAAATTGTTTGGTCAAACTTTTCGGAAGAATACTTTTATTTTTCTGTTTCAATTTAATGTATTTATTTAACGATATATAGCTGAAGGAAAAGAGCTTTGTTGTTTTGTAGGACTAAAATATTTAATTTTTCATTTATAGAAAGGTTTGATAGTTGATAGGTTTGATAGATGCTCATCGGGACTGGTGGTTGTTAAACAGTGAGCTGGCACCAACCATTACTAATGGGTTCAAGTATTGTGGCTTACCCCTGCATGAAGAAAATATTAGTACACTGTCAGGCGCGCAGCCAGGGGGGGGGGGGGGGTTTGGGGGTTCAAACCCCCCCCCCCCCCCCCAAATTAAGGAAAAAATACACCACACAGCTTACATTTCTACATCGCCGTCCTACAAACTCTTTTATTAAGTTTTATGATGCAATAATTTTAGTTCTTGACCGAATTTCCTCTTGGAATGATCAAAATGTGTCAAGTCAGTCTAATTTATTAAAATGTGCCTTACAAAAAGGCGAATTTCTTATATCTCTTCATTGTATAAACCAAGTGTTTAGTTACACATTTGTTCTATGTAAATATTTACAAGTTAGAAACATTGATCTCAAATATGCTGTTGTCCTAGCAGATATATGCTTAGAGAATATTCAAACCTTAAGAAGTAACGCTGAGGAAGAATTTCAGAAATTGTTTAAAAACGCTGAGAAGCAAGCTTTATCAAGCGGACTTATTTTGCAAAAACCTAGGCTCGCACATTCTCAGGACCACGAAGCACATTTTCATACTAAAAGTGTTGAATATTATTATCGTATTTCCCTTTATTTACCTTTTGTGGATGCATTTATTGTCAACTTAACCAATCGCTTTTCAAAACACAAGGATATTCTTCTTGGTTTTCAAGTTTTATTTCCTCAAAGCGATACTGCAAAAGTTGATGATTTTTTAGACAAATTTAAAAAACTCTTTCAGTTTTATCAAGATGATTTAGAGGGAAATTTTGATGATTCAAAAATGGAGCTCACTATTTGGTATAAATTAATAAATAATTTAGAAAAAAATGAAAGACCAAAAACAGTGTTTGACGCTATAAAATTTTGTAAAAAAGATATTTTACCAAATATTTTTATTTTATTAACTATTTTGGCTACTCTTCCAATAACCACATGTGAAAATGAGAGATCGTTTTCAACTCTCCGCCGACTCAAAACTTATCTTAGATCTACAATGACAGAACAGAGGTTAAATGCCTTAGCACTCCTCCACGTCCATCGAGATCTTACTCCCAGTGTAGAGGCCATACTAAATAAACTTGCTGAAAGCAAGCGCAGACTTAACATTGCACTTTATATTGAATAAGTTCCTTCGAAAATACTTTTTTTACTTTGTACACCTTATAAAAATGTAAAATATTTATGTAAATATATTTTAAATATATATTTTGTAAGCTTTTTACGAAAATAAAAACAAAAAATATTTAGAAAAATTTTCTGCGAACCCCCCCCAAATTGAAATCCTGGCTGCGCGCCTGTACACTGTGATCTTCGCACAGTGTGTCACTGTGAGTAGGTACACAGTGGCAGCCCGTCGGCTTGTGAATACCGACCGTACACATTGAGGTGCCGTGGAGTGGAAGCCCACCCAGGATATGTACCCACGTTAATCATAATATGTATGTGTATGTATGTAAGTCTTGGCAAAAACAACTCTCAAGGTACCCTATAGCAATCAGTAGGTAAATTTTCTTAAAAAGAACTGGTACTTTTACTAGAACTACCAGAAATACTGAAACTTTTGGTGGAACTTACACCATATTTATACAATATTTCAATGGTTTTTGCTTAAACAATTGTTTTTTTTTTTTAAATTTAATTTAATTAACCTTGTAGCAAGTTCAACTAAAGTTTTTAAATTACAACACTAGTCAACAATTCAACAATTTAAATCATGAGCTTCAGCATAATATCTGATGGGAGTGAATCAACAGGTATAAATATCCTATAGGAGAAGTAGTGATTTTTTCTATTAAATCACTAGTATTTAAATAGTGCAAATGTATCCCAATAAAATTTAAAAAAATTTTAAAAAAATAAAAAAAACGCCAAATTGGTTAAAGCTTGGTATTTCATATTTATATAAGATTGAGCTAAAAATGTTTACTCAGTAAAAATGCTCGAAATCACTAATTTTTGAGTAAAAACTCCTACAAGTGTACAGAATTAAAAATTACCTCACTCTTTTCCTATCTCTAGGTTCTTATAAAGAATCGTTCCGACTCTCTCTCTCTCTCTCTCTCTCTCTCTCTCTCTCTCTCTCTCTCTCTCTCTCTCTCTCTCTCTTTCTCTCTCTACAATTCTGACCAAAATAATTGAAGGGAATTCTCATTTATTTAACAAACAAACAAACAAAAACACCCATAGCTTATAATAAATTTTTAAATAGTCCGATTTAATGTGGGAAAATTCGATAAATAAAAGATGAGGGCAAAAACAAAAACCTATTGTGATGGGTCTACCCAAAATTAAGTTATGACTTGTCATTGTATCTTTTCGAGACAAATTATAGCCCATTTTTTGTTGTTTTGTTTCTTATGATTTTTTTCTTTGCAGACTTGAAGTGAACACGTTTTGAAAATTGCTAAATTTGGACGTCTCATCGGAAACGAACTGAACACACACTTCAGAGTAACGAAAGCTCTCATCGAAATCACGCTAAACGAACAGCGCGTTCAAAACTGCACAGGAGAACGTTGAGGTCAAATTTCACAAAAAATAATAAAACAAACAAACAAATTTATGAAAAAAAGCTAAAAAAAAAAAAAACAAATTTAAAAAAAATAAAACAAAGCAATAAAAAAATAAAGCTACAAAAATCGCCTCCTCGCCTATTGAAAATGGAATTCATTCGACCCAACAATTGAGGAAGCTCAAAAATAGTCAAATTTCATTGTCAACCAAAAGCCAACAATAAAGCAACAACAAATTACTCCACGACGAAGACGAAGAAGAGGACGAAGTCGCAGAGAGCAGTTAAAGAAGTAATAAGTGAGAAATTAACAAATGCAAAACAAACAAAAATTCATTGAATTGAACCCACAATCGTCGATGTGATCACGCGAGATCACGCAATCGAATTGCACTTTCTACAGTAAGGTGCATAAAAATAGTAAACCACAGAACTCGAAGCATAGAAGAAGTCAAACGAAAAGTGAAAAAAATAAAAGAAAAAATTCGCGCGGAGAATTATAAAAGCGCGCGCGCACAAATATTTTCGAAGAAATTGTGAAATCGCCCATCAAATTAGCTAATCGCTTTGCAAAGAAAAAAAAAATATTTAAAAAAATTTTTAAAAATTGAAAAAATAAAGAAAATATCGAATAATTTTAGAAATGGCCATAAGTAATAAAACACACAAAAATTTTATGAAATTATCGTACCAGCTCCATCGATATCACATATCAACTTCGTGGTTAGCCAATTTCTTAAAGCCCAAAATGGGTAATTCGACAATTATGTGTGTGTTGTTGTTGTTAATTGTGAATTTTTGCTTTTTGATGCAATTTGGCAATGCACATGTTGCATTAACATATCCACCTGCGAGAAAATACGATTTGGACTTTTTGGATAACTCACGTACGAAGGGGCCGTGTGGCATGCCAAAAGGTGAGTACAAATGGTTTCTGATTTCCTTCGTTTCCCTCTCTCTCCCTCTCTCTCTCTCTCTCTCTCTCTCTCTTTCATATTTCCTAGCCGAACGTGGCAGCATTTTCGAAATTCGTAGATCGTTATGGTCAAGCAAGTTTTGTTGCGACTTCATACTACATAATAAGCCCTTGTGATGTTAGCATCGAACTAACAAAAATTCGCTTAGTCGATTGAACAAAATTTTTACCTTTTCACGGAATAAGGGAAACGGTGTGGAATTGATTTGAAAACTTATATTTTCTTTTTTTTTTCTTCTCTGATTGAAGTGAAAGTGAAAACTGCATTTTTAACCCATCAAATACCAAATATATTTTATTGAGTTAAAAATATTTTGAAAAAGAAACAAAAATTCAACACATAAATTGCAGACAATTTATTTCGTTATTGGTTTTTCCTTTAGGTGAAACTCTTCAATTTTGAGAATTTTCATCCTCGCGCTTTAGGTCAATAGTTTTTCATACTGGCTGTGAAAATTTTAAATTTTAATTTTTAGACAATCAGAAGAAAATCGTTTCTGATTGTCGAATTCGGAAAGCCGATCGTCAAACATCGTGACTTTATTTTATTGTTTTTTATAATCAAGAAACAATCGATATGAATCATTCGTCATTCGTTGTTCCAAATGGGAACATTGCCACTTGGTTAAAAATTTTTGTTTTTATCATTTGAGCCATTGCAGTGAAAACTATTGAAAAATTATTTTAATCAGAGTTTGCAGTAGTTTTTTTTCTGGACTAAGCGAACTTTTGTTAATGACTTTCATATGAAAATTTCTTTCAAATTTACCGGATATAATTCAATAAAAACTTAATTTTCTTTAATTTAAATATATGAGAAGAAATTTGAACACCGATGCTAGTCATGATATGACCTTCAATGAGCACTCGATGCCTCAATAAACCATAATTATTTACACACACATACATACATGTATTATATATGTATGTATTTCCATTATAGCAGCCGCATGAAAATTCCTTTCAAATGATTTCTTGTGCTTTGGAAATTCTCATCTAATGTCAATACGATCACTTGTGCCAACAAAATTCTCGTAGCTTTTGCTTTTGCTTAAGAAAGAAATAAAAAATAAGAAACCATAAATTCGAGACACCTGTGTCCATAAAATGTTGATTGCAATTAAAAATCACTTTATGTCATTTACTGTCAAGTTTAATGCGTTGTTTTTGTTGTTGCTGACAATTTTCGAAAATGGCATCTAAGAGACAGTGAAACACGACCTTACAAAGTAGGAGGTTTTGAGTACTTTTTGACGGGTCTCTCAAAGTGACCAGATTCCTTATGCTAACAACATCTAAATTGCCTTGAAAAAATAAAAAATAAAAAATAAATTGGAAGTTGCCCTTAACAAATTGTAGATACATTTCGATTTATTATTATTTCTTTTTTTTTTCAACTTCTTGCACATACATACATAAGTATGTATTCCCCATTGAGATCGCAGGCCATATCGATCGTGGCTACACAACTCTTTGAGATTGGCATCATTATTCGCACGTTCTTGTCCATTACTATTAATTTGTATCAATTTATTGTACCTTTTTGCTCCACTTCCACACCGTCTGGCGCTTTTATAATGCCCCGTTTTGTTTACCTTTTTCATTCTTCATCGGCCTGGGGATATTTCGAAACCGGAGCTTGACTCTGTACTGCATTTTTAGTTTTTTTCTTTCTCATTTATACCTTTTGCTTTTTGCTCTTTTGCTATTTGCTTTTTATTTCTTACTTGATTTTTTGTTTGTTATTTTTTTTAAGTTTTATTTTTCTAAGATATCAAATTTTGAGTGCACTTCAACTGAGGCAACAATAAACAGGTCCGCTGCTATGCATGTCCGTGTCCGTCGCGCCATTCACATTTTAGTTGAAATTTTCACACCCAACAGCGCTGGCCGAATATATCGACAAAAAGAAAAGGAGAAAAAAAAAATATCCACTACCGCCGATACTCGTTGGAATTCTCACACGTCCACGTTCATTTGCTGGAAGGCGTCAGATTTGGTTGAAGTGCTTTTTAAGTAGTTCAAATTTTCTTTTTCTTTTTTTGTGATTTTTACAGGTACCGATATTTGAAGGGGACCAATGACTGTTTAGTTTCTGTGAGAAATGTTACAAAAAAAAAAAAAAATTCAATATTATTTGCTTCGGGTGGACAAAAAATCAACCATCAATCGATAGTCGATAGAAACGATAGAAAAGGGCTTCTTTTCGAGACATTTTCTTTTTTTTTTAGCTTATGGAGAGTTTTTGATCGTAAAACTACAGTGTTTTATGGATAGACGGAAATAATTTGTTCACACTATCGAGGCTCAATTTTTGCATGTTTAATTTGCATTATTTAGTTCAAATAGGTATACAAATTAACATGTAAGGTAAAAAAAAAATTGGTTTCTTAAGCAAGTTCAATAGGGACGTTCGTTTCCTACATGTTATCCTAAGGATTCTTGAACGGCCTTCCCACGAAAAGTAAGAAGAACAGAAGCCTCAGTCCATGTGCTGACCCCACCGAGGTGTTCACTCTATCCGGGCCTCACAATATCCAAACTCGACTGTATATGTGTATGTGTATGTATGGCTTGGCAAAAACAACTCTCAAGGCAGTAAGTAATCGGTCCTCTGTGTTTTATCTGAAATAATCGATTCGAAATTTTCTCAGAAACCGATTCGAAATCAAATTACTCCGATAAGAAGTATCGATTTCATAATTTAAATGCCCGCCAAGGGCTAAACATATCTACGGGTAATACTTAAATAATAAGTAACCATTAGGTAATTGGGCATTGAATGAAACCGTTAGTTAGTTACGGGTATTTATTCAAAAAAAAAAAAAAAAGAACGCCAAATTGGTTAAAGCTGGGTATTTCATATTTATATCAGATTGAGCTAAAAATGTTTACTAAGTAAAAATTCTCGAAATCATAAGTATCTCATACTGAGCTCATTTTGAACTAATTTTTGAGCAAAAACTCCAGCAAGGTGAACGAAGGATTCATAATAAGTATGATATTGAAAAAAAATGCATTCTCTTTTTTGTAGTTGAGTCAGCATTTCAATAGCAACAATTTAAGCGACTGACTCGACTGACTACCGCGTTATCTCGAAACGAATGCAAATTCCATAATATCGTCCATCAGATCCTCGACGTCTAAAAATTCCCCTTTCACTTTTCGAAATGAAGTCTTTGACTTGTAAAAATTTTGTTGCTTTCATATTCTTACCCTTAGGAGGCTATCTCCAGATCTGTCAGAAATTCAACAGAAATGAAAAACTTCATATAAAAAAGCACTTCAGACAATTTCTGATTCATTTCTGAAGGGTTTTTTTTTTTTTCTGTATGAAGTTTTTCATTTCAGACCTGGAGCTGGAGAGAGGGCGAAGAATAGTCCATTTAGTATCGAATTTCCAAATATGAAAAAACGCTAATGAATTCAAGTCGATTTCCATACAATGTCCTCTCAATGTTGTCTGCCATTTCGATTTCGATTTCGAATTCGATTTCGATTTCTGTTTGCCTTTCGATTCCGATCACGACTTACATACGGTGTCCTATTATTTTCGCATTAAGGCCTACTCTAGGCCGGATTTCCATTGCATTGATCCGCAATTTATTCATTTTCGGTCATTTGTTTACATTTTTCTTTCCAAAGCCGCATTAGGACGTAAATAATTTCCCCCATTCATCTGTGCTTCCATTATCAATTCCAATAACGTTCGTGGGAACAACAACAGGTTTTTATTCGGCTCGATTGTCTTGTGCAATAGAAAAAAAATATAAATAAAAATAAATAAATAAATCGGCAACGGGAATTAGATCTCCATGCCTTATTTGACCTGCATTTTTCGGAATTTAGACATGCAAGAAACAAAAAAACAAAAATAAACAAATAAGTAAAATAAAAGCATTCAAATAAAAATGAAAAAATATTGAAAATTTTTCTAATTAAGTGGGAAGTAACGTCAACTTTAAGAGCAATTTGGCGCTTAAATAAAAAATAAACCATTCAGCTAAGGAGACAGCACATGTGCCTTTAGGCTTGAAACAAGAATTTGGCTTGTCTGACTTTGAAAGTTCAAACTGGCGTGTTCGACTTGAACTCCGAAATTTTTGCAACAAGCCTCCAGACGCTAGATTGTACAATGTTCATACATAGATGCCAAAAGAAGTGTGGTCTTTCGCAAAGAAGTGTGAGTCTTCCACAAACATTGCGAATAGCATGAGAGTTTTCTTAGTTATTCTCCGCTATCCCGGGGCACACTGGGTTTCGAGTCCACGAGAACACAGCAATGCATGATTGTGATGTGATATTCTATGGTGGTTGTTTTGGTCGTAAATCTGAAACTCAAGTGCAACAATTGATATATCATTAGATACATTTACATTTTGAATTCCCCTCGATGACGCACATCAAGTTATCATCAATACTTGCAACCAATAGAAAAGATAACGTTTATTTTGAACGACCCACGTAGAATTTCACGATGCAGCTGTACAAAAAATTGATAGATGTTATCTGAAATCAAGATATCACGCTCCGTCGTTATGCTGCAGGTACCTAACTACATTGTTGAATTCCACAGGTGCGCATCGATTACATAATTCGACTTGAATTTTGGCAAATTTTCCATTTGGAATTGTTTTAATTAATTTTTTTTATAACTTTTTTTAATGGGAAAAATTTTTTTGGTTTTTTTTAAATTAATTTTTTTATTTTAATTCAAATTTTTTTCTTTGTTTTTTCTTATGTTTTTATTTAAATATTTTTTAACTAAAAATTTTTTTTTTAATAATCAAAAACCTTTTTTATTAATTTTAAATGTTTTTATAAAATTTTTCTATATAAAAAAACTTTTTAATTAACTAACTTAATAGATCAAAAAAAAGGAGGTGATAGGGGGATCCAGACGGACCAAAAATCGTATGGCAGGGGGGGTCGCAAATGCAACCCTGAGGAGTTACATGCAAAAAACAATATTTTGGTTTTTTCACTGGTGCTCCTCACTTACAGGCCGTAAATTTAAAATCACATATGATATGGAAAGCTTGGCGGTTTTCCGTTAACACTGCATACTACGATTTTATATAATTCAACTCCGTTTTCTCTGGTACTACCATCTAAGCCTAAAATAGTGTAATTTTGGCTTTTAAAGTGATTTAATTCAAAAGAAATACGATCCAGCCTCTTTTTTTTTACTCTTTTAGAAAACTTTGAGTTTTTCTCTTCAATTTGATACCATGGTTGCTAAAAAAAAGTTTCACATTCAATGCAAAACTAAGGTTTGAAAATAATTATTTTGTATTTTTGACTCGCAGAAAAGTTATTTTAATCAAATTTATTGAGCACACTTTTAGGCAGCATGAGAAAAAGAAAAATCTAAGAAATTTAAAAATTTCTGAATAGTGTTTTAGTTTTACATAGCCGCCTAAAAGTATGCCCACCAATTTAGTCGAATTCTTTCCGCGCCTCTAGCTCCTTACGAGTGCAAGATGAACCCCCCTTTCCATACAATTTTTTGCTTGTATGGGTTCCCCCTATCACCTCCTGTTTTTTGATCCATTGAGTATGGAACACCCTGTATATATTTTTTTTTAACTAAGTATGTACATTAGGCCGGGTCGATTTGTATGGGTAAAAAAAAACTAAGAAATCGTACCCTCGGAAATGAAACTTCAGACAATTCTTAGCATTTTTTCCCAAGAAACCATGGGTATAAAATGAAACGTAGATCCGCGCTGAACGATGGGAAGTTTTAACGATACATATGTTATTAACAGGGATCGGATTTAACATTTTGAAAAAATTTAAAAATATGTAAAAAAAATACTTCGAATATTTTTTCAGATATGTATGTAGAATACTCATAGTAAATACTTCAGCTAAATATCTCCGTTTTCAAAGGGCTAATACGGCGCAGTTGGTTGAGACGTTAGTTTATGTTGCGAAAGGCCGTGGGTTCAAATCCCGACCATAGGTGTTATTTTTTTTTTTTTTAATAATTTATTAAAAAGCAGAGAACAAAAAAACGGATATCTATTTCTATTTCCTCAAAGGGAACCAAAAGCGGGTTTACAATTTATATGAAAATTTTATATTTTAGGGACAGCAAGCTTCAGACTTTGGAATCCTGCTCCTCTTAAAAGTCCATTTGAAAAGGGTCAAAGGTGTAAAAACAGAGTTTTAACACAGTGCCCTGCAAGGACGCTAGTAAACTAATTGCTAAACAGGGTTGGCAACCGAAACCGTAACCGTTTCATAACCGTTTCATTTCCGATACCGTAACCGTAACCTAAAAAAAACATATCGGTTTCGGTATTACTTTTAAAAAAATTAAACGGGAATGCAACTCCAAAATGCTTTAATGCGTCAAAAAATACATCGATATTCTTCGATGCATCGATATTCAATCGGCATCCAAGTTCATTATGAACGCACAAAGAAACCGTCTGGATGCTAAAAGTCTGATTTTATGAAAAATAGAATAATACGTAACAACCTGGCTTAAATATGTTGATAGCCAGAAACGAGAAGCTCAAGAGTATGATCTTGGACTTCAATTTGTTTTTGGGTGAAAATAGCTTTTGTTACTACCTTTGCTTAGTACAGGTAGAAGCACCTTAAACTATGAAATTGGTGGTGTTGTGGATTTTAGTAGAAGCACTAAAAACCCGTGTTGCAATTAAAAGAAGTGATCTTTTTCTTCACATTATATTTAATTTTAATGGTGCTTTTATACACAAATAATGCTTACAAATCAGTAGGTATATCACAATTCAATTAAAGTTTATAATGCTTACAAATCAATAGTTATATCATAAATCAGTAAATTAAAGTTATAAAGAAGAAGAACTAGAGTCAGAAAGTTAGATTTTGCGAATCGCTAATTTTGACTTTTCTGGACGTTTTAAGGTCCCTAGAGTGTAATGGTATAGTTTTTGAGCGGATGTCTGTGTGTGTGTATGTACGTATGTACGTACGTTCGCAATTTTTCGTCTCGATTATCTCAAGAACCAAAAAAGATATCGACATGGGACTGGTGTTATTTGACGCATAATCACGTAACTTAGAGCTGATTAGATTTTCAGCGAAATCGGACACGCCCACCACCCACCCCCATACAACCCAAAATGTTTTTCGCCTATAAAACGCTTTGGAGGCTACAGAAATCAACGAAATTTTGCACAAAGATTAGTTATAGTAAGACCAAGGAATCAGAAAAATTTGGCCAAATTTTGCAAATGTAAAACTGTAAAAAAAATAACTGTTTTTTTTTAATTCTTCCTCTCATTGGGAAGTTTGTCGTGTGGATTTGACCGGTCACACTCAGCTTTTTTGTTTGTGTTTTATCTTATGTACTAACAGCATGGGTTTCGAGCAGCGTTAATCGAAGGAAGCAGGATCGAAACGTTATTTAAAAACTAAACTTTTAAGTCCTGTTTGCTCTCCATTCGGGGTATTCGGGAACGACTTTCTACAGTTACGGCCATAACAGATTCTCTATTATTTTCTGCAACGCGTTTTGAAACGCTAGTGAGCAATTGTACATATCTCTCAGTTGCTTGAATATGAGAGGGAATTCCTGGATCATGAATCGGTGGATCTTCAAAGTCAAGGTATTCCATTAAATGTTCATATGGAATTTTTGCAGTGAAAGGGGGCTCAGATAGAAGACTGTCATCATCTAAGTCGATCAAGTCAAAATAGTCTGTACAATTAAAATTAATTGGATGTTTTTTATATGCTCTAACTTTTGTTGGATCATACAGCTTATCACGGAAATATAAAATTTTTTTTAAGGCTCTCTCTCTTACAGTTCTTCTAACGTCAAAGAGCATTGTTAATAAAACATTCTCCGGATGAGCAAAGTATGCATTGTTTTGGACTACGTTATTAACGATTTCTCGAAGATGCGTGGGTAAATATTGGGTGGACGTTATAAACTTAAAAATGAGTGAACTGCCATAAATAGCGGAGCTGTAGTACTTAACATTAAAGTACATTGGTACATAAATCTTCATAACGTAAGTTGCTAGAGTTTTCAAATTAATTGATGGAGAGTTAGTAGTTACGTATAGGCGTAATAATCTGCTGGCTTTAGTTAACCAACGGGAATGAACTATTTTTCCTGGTTTCATGCTAGCTAAATTATCTGAACAGACGCCATTTGAAACTGCTCTAGATAACCGATATAGGTACTTTACGTCAGTAGAAAAAGCTTCCTCGTCATCAGTTTTCATGGGTGGAGGCATATCCCCCAGAGAGATGGGTTCAAAATCAGGTACAACCTGAAAGAATATGTTTATTTTATTGCAACTGCTTACGACAGAAACTAAATTGAAATGAAACAAGTACTTGCTTACATCAAACTGTTCGCAGGTTTCCATTAATTTTGTCAACCTCCCACTAGCGGTTCGTGGTCCACTTGTTGTTGACTTGTCTAAGGCGTTAAAGACGTGACGAAATGGTAGTTCGTTGAAATGCAGCAAACAAATAAACCAATGCAATGGTTTACTCAACGAAATTTCAAACCTTCGCAAAATTCCATTTTCAGTACCAGTGTTAGTAACTTCACCGTCGCAGCAAATACCGATCAAATGGTCTAAACATTTATTTTTTGATGCAAAAAACTCCTGCAATTGCTTCTGTTTTGTACAAGCGTCTTCGGCATCTACTTTTAAATATCCCATCAGTTGGCTGTTTGGTTCTTTCAAAACCACTAAATGGGACTCTTTTACCATCCTTGTGTGGTAGGTTTCACTAATTTTCTCCATTGTTAGTGAATCATTTTTTCTGCCATCAAACGAAAACGTTACAATATTTGAATCAGCACTCTGTTTTCGCCAGACCGAGTCTCTACATTTCTGCTTTTCCCGAGCCACCTTAGCTTTGTCCATAACAACAAATTCGCCATCGTCATCCTTGAATCCAATGTCCTTAAATAAAGCCGTAGCTAAACATGATGCTACTCGGTCGGATACTCCAAATCTATCGCACATCATTGCAAAATTAAAGACGTTGTACCTTTTAGTGTAAGATACTCCCTTAAGCGAATCTGGCTGTGTTGTATATTCGGTTTCATAATCCACATCCATAGAGTCAGTTGCGTACGTGGGTGCGAAACTAGTTGGAGACGTTGATTTTTGAGCGGTTACTTCAGGGAAAAATTCTGGAATTGTATGCCTTCTAACAGTGCATTGGTCAAGTATGAAGTCCTGCAGATGAACAGATATTAACCCACAGGAGCAAGTTGTTGCTTTTATTTTGCATGGACATTTTCCGATGAAAAATACATCATCAAGCGATTCTAAAAAGGCTGAAAATGCGCTGATTTTAGCCGTATTCTTTATTTCCTTTTGATATTTTTCGATCAATCTATTTAATTTTTTTACCACACTTTTTGCATTAATAAGCGGTGTTTCTAATGTATTCCAAATTTCCACAAGTTTTTTGGCTACTTGTGTACTAAAACCTGAATAGGAACGTATACTTCTGTCTGTTTTTTTCTCACACTCGCTTAAATAAAAATAGTATCTCAGAACGTCGCGGTTGCTTGGCAAATTCAGTGCATTTAAATCGCTTGGAAAGCCGAAAGCACAAACATTCTGACACGGTTGCAAATCATCATCCATTTCCAAATTATAAAAACCAATTCACGATATTTTCCACTATTAGGCATAACTAAATTATTTCTTCTCATTTTGATAGAAGAGCGAATTTGCAATGAAGAAGTGACGATTTCAACGGATCTATTTAAACAAAAAATTTATCATACACTCAAGAAACATAAGCGAAAAATCAAACGTTTTGATTTTCCTTTCCTCGCTTCAGCAGCCGCCCTTTCAAAAAAAAAAAAAAATTAGATTAATACACCAACCCCATTTGAACCCACGGCCTTCCTATCGCATCATAAACTAACGTCTCAACCAACTGCGCCGTATAAGCCCTTTGAAAATGGAGATATTTAGCTGAAGTATTTACTATGAGTATTCTACATACATATCTGAAAAAATATTCGAAGTATTTTTTTACATATTTTTAAATATTTTCAAAATGTTAAATCCGATCCCTGTTAATAACATATGTATCGTTAAAACTTCCCATCGTTCAGCGCGGATCTACGTTTCATTTTATACCCATGGTTTCTTGGGCAAAAATGCTTAGAATTGTCTGAAGTTTCATTTCCGGGGGTACGATTTTTTGTCAAAAAAATAGACCCGGCCTAATGTACATATATGTATACTTATTATAATTATTAAAAATTTTTTTAAATTTTAAATGTTTTTTAAATTCTTCTACTTTTCAAATATTTTTTAATGCCTGTTTTTTCTAGATATGTATTTTTTTTAAATTTTGAAAAAACAAAAAAAAATTTTTTTTAATTTATATTAGCAATAATTTATTTAAAAATTTTTATAAGTAAAACATTTTTAAAATATTATTTCTTGCTTTTAAAAAAATAATTTTAATTTATTTTAAAACTTTTCTCTTAATTTTTAAAATTTTTTTCAACAAATTTCTAAAATTTGCTTAAATTTATAAAATTGTTTATTAATTTTTTTAATTTGTAATTTTCTTTATTTTTAAATTTTAAAAATTTTCCAAGCTAAAAATTTTTATTTTTTTGAATAGTTTTTTAATTTTAAAAAAATTTAATTTTTTTGTTCATACTTCAAAAAATTGACATTTCATAACATAATTGTTTGGACCCTAAGCCCGAAAAATTCAAACCAAATTAAAATAATGTTTTTTATTTTTATTTATTGTTTTTTTACTTAAATGTTATTTTTAATTTTTTTAAATTAATTTGTGCGGGAAAAATTTTTTTTCGATTTTAGGAAGGTTCGTTTCTTTGCTTATGGCTGTGCGTTCCTTAAATTAAATTAACTTATTTAAAATGACTTCAAGAATGGAATTGAAACCCTCAAGAACCTTCTCCGTTCTAGTCTATTCATTTCCACTTTTAGTCAGCAGCATTGGAGTCAAGTCGTTGAAAGAGGGAGAGCGACGGAATGATGGGAATTTTCAAATGCTTCATCTCTGGCTATCCTTATATGGGTTTTGTTTACAATTCACATTGTTGCGAGTGTGAGAAAATCAATTTAAAAACTAAAAAAAAATAAATTAAATAAAAAAATCCAAAAATTCGTTACAATAGCGAAATCTCTCCTCTCTTCTCCGAACAATCAATTGAAATTATGAACAACGGAACGAATCGCTTAATGAGTGCCTTTTTATTCGGCTATTCGATGTTTTGAAGAAAAAAAAAAAAAAACACTCGCTTGTCGCGCACGTGAAGATGTTAACATACATATGTACATTATGGCATAATGAGTTTTCACACTCGAATTCGTTAAACTGGCGGCGATGCCACGTCACTCCCGAATAGCGGCAAGTCATCGAGCTTGTTACCGATTCGGAGGAGGGTGTTCAAAAGCTGAGTTACAGCTTCATCAATGTTGTTATGATCGAAAAGTTTCCGAACTGAAGAAATTGCTTTAATTATTGGGGTTTATTTTTCATTTTGTTTTATTGTTCATTCTTTCGATTTGCCTTTGCCGTCTTCGTCCATCGAAACGCAACGAAGGCATCATGTTTGATATCTGCTTGTGGTGGGGTTGAATGTCGCCTTTTATTTTGTTTATTTATTTTTATCTCTTGCTTAATTTATTACGTTTGAAATTCATATACGAAACAGTGTGTTAATTGGGTTACCCACTGCTTGCGGCTGGCCCTCGCGAGAGGACAGTCATCGGACGGTTAAGGTAGGCTGATCGTAAGTCGATCAAACTGGCAGTGTATTTTAGGTGGCAATATACGAAGGATAAATGATATGTTCGGTCCTGGGACGGCCCGGCCTGATTGTGGGAGTTTCAATGTTGCAGTTGCAATTTTTACGTATAGACCCGAAATTCGACAAAGAATTGCCAGAAAGGTTAATGGCCAGTTTGAAGGTAAAGTTCGTACAGAAAATGCTTCGTTTGTTTTTTTTTTTTTAATAAATTTTATTCAATACGATTGAAACACTGCAATGTTTGGGCCTTCGGGTCTGAACTTCCTGAATGAGCCCCAGGAATTTGTTACTCTAAAATGGTCATCTGATCATTTTATTCTTTTCGGTAAGATTCTTCAAAAAAGGAAGACCCTCGAGGCTCAAATTCCTGCCTACGGGCCTGAATGCGTGTTATTTTTGATTCGAAATAAATATCTGTCTCACTATTCCCCTTCACCCCTGCGAATAGCTTGTTTGCTAATACGATATCAAAAAGTAAAATTTCTAAAAAACTTGTCTTGTCTACCTGGTTTGTTTATTTATTTGGAATGAATTTTTTGTCGTGGTTAATCGCCGGTTTTTTTTTTGTTTTTTTGTTTTTTAATAGAAATTATTTTCGAAATTTCTGTGCGAGGTGTTTTTACCAAAAGGTTTTTTCTTCTGACATTAAAATTTTAAGTACTTATTATGAAGAATAAGGCTCAAAAGTCTTGAAATCGGCATCCAATTCAATTCATTTATTGTTTTTTTAAACCTTTCGGGCGAGAGTTGAATCGACCCACGAAGCCACGGTGTCAAGCTATCAAATGCTGAATGGTTACGTACTCTTCTCTTGGCTAACTTCGCTCTTTTATCATATCTGCCTTTTGCCCCCGATTTTTTAAAGCTTTTTATAATTTTTTTTTTTTTTTTTATCAACGACTTCATCAAACTGCTCAACACTGTCCAGACACACGTTAATCTCGTCCAGCATCGAAGGTGGTGGCAATGCCTCGCCATCGTGTTTGTTTTTTTTTTTTTTTGTGTCTTTTCGTTTTCCTTCGTCTTCCTCGTTTTCAGTTTCATTTTCGACTTCTTTCTCTTGTAAGTGAAAGTTTTTCACTTGTTCCCGCATATTTTCCAAAAGGCCTTGCATTCATCAAAAATGCAAACGCAAAAGAAAAGGCAAAAGAAAAAAAATCAAAAAGAGAAATAAAAAACGAAACACATAAATAAAAAATGAAGAAAACAAAAACATATTTTACTTTCTGTGGAATTTCTGACCATTGAGCGTTGCTGCTCCGCGACACAACGCTTTCCTACAGTTTTCTTATACATACATACATACATATTTAAGTAGTATTTTCCTTCTTTTTCTTCTCTTATCCGCTACTTCTCTGCGCTGTATTCATTCATTTTCATCTTGTGTAAAAGGCAACAACTGACAGACGGACGGACAACCTGCCACAAAATAGGTTAAACGTGCAAATCTCAATGCTCTGCAATGCAATGACTTCAGCGCTCCATCGTTCGCCCCTCCTCCGCGCCGCGCCGCGCCGCGCCGCGGCCGTCCGCCCCGCGTTCCGTTCCGTTGGTCGGTCAGTTATGTTGTATGCACAGGTTTTTGTCACAACATTGCGTATACGCAATGCATAATTGGCAATAAATTAAAAGCAAAAAACAACAAAAAAAAAAAAAAAAAAAGGAAAAATAATAAGAGAGAAAAGAAAAAACAAAAGCGACACACGTACATGTTGAAAAGCTGGTCAAACGCGCTCGCTCGATTTCTTGTTGAAACAGGAAAAAACATCTCATGAACCCGAAATTGATTTGTCTTAAAGCCTTCGTTAAAAAAGTCATTGCATTTTCTTTCCGCTCGTGATTTTTGCCGCAATGCGGTGGGTCGGCTGGACTATATTTCATTCTTTTTATACCCGATACACTCTGTGTCGAGGTAATGGTGCGTTTGTGCGTACGTGTGTAACACCCAGTACCAGTCGAGATAGACCATACAAAATATGTATAGATATGGTCAGCGTCACCAGGAGATTCGATTTAGACATGTCCGTCTGTCTATCTGTCTGTCTGTCCGTCTGTATGCAGTTTTCTTGTCGAAGCAGTTGAGCTATCCTGACTAAACTTTTTATGTGGGTGGTGTACGATTTTTCGATAACACCTTCCGTTTTCAGGCGTTAAACAACAAATTTAAGGCACTTTTTCAGTTTCAATGGAATAAAGGATAGTTGGGATCCTGTGGCAGTGAAATTATTGCATAATGTTTGGGGAAAAAAGTGTCTTGTTAAAAAAAATTTAATTTTATTAGAGCACCATTTCTTTTTCTACAGCAGCAAAACTCTCCGTGAACTCTACCGTTATTTGTTGTTGTTGTTGTTGTTGTTGTACTCTTTTTGGACATTCTTCATTTGGACTGAAATCGCTGTGGAAAGTCCGAGGAATCCTAGCCGGATTTTGCTGGTTGCTCAAATCTGAAATCACTTTGTGGACATCAGTGCGAAAGTAAGGACATTATCTCGATCTACTTGATGGGGCTGTTTAAGGCTCGATGTCATGTGCAGAACAATTATAATGATCCATCATCTATCTGATTGATGACTAAATTCCACATGCAAGATAATCGCATTTATTACCTTCAGTAGCATCGAGAAAAACTCGGCTCAAAAAAATATTCCCATCATTTTGAGAGAATTCCATCGAGCCCATGATGTAATATCAGTCAAGCTATAATCTCTATTTTTTTTTGTTCAGTTTTTTCTTCTTATTTGTTGATTTTCATTTCGATTCCATTTGTCTAAGACAAAGTGTTTTCACACCACAGAAATAGTGAGTTCACAGCGAGGAGAGCACTGTTGTGGGTACACCTACCAACGTCTAAGAAATTATGAATGATGTTGAGCTAATCAAATTACGAGTACGGCATCAGCAGCCAGCTGCCGGGCATTTCAGTTGCATGACAAGCCATTTAGAGGCTTTTCGCTTTCTCTTGGATTTGATGTGCCTTCGGTTTCTTTTTCTTTATGTACATACATCTAACCATTAGTTGAACTTCGTCAAAAGAGACGTTAATAATTTTCAATGTGTCAACATGACAATTTATTTCGTAAAATCGTATTAGCTTTTCTTGAAATTCTTCTTCTTGATAAAATCAGGCACTCAACAATCAAAGCACATTTGAAATAAAAAAAAAAATAATAAAAAAAATCGATTATCCTTTTTCCATACAAAATAGACCATATTAATCGAAAAGGCTTTTTTATTCCATCCTAGAGATTAAAAAATGTTTTCGATATGGAAAATACCCATTCTAGACATAAAAAAAAAATCGGAATATTCCGAAGATATGAAAATAAAATACCATTTCGATTTGTAATACAGTAGACTCTCGGAAATGTTAGGTCTCACAAAAGTTCAAACAGTGTACTTTCTCTTAAGCGGACACTTGCGGGACCAAAAATATGTCAGCTTAATAGAGGTGTCCGCTTAAGAGGAAACTATTCGAGAAGCAGGAACACTAGAGAATTCCCACAAAAAAACGTCCGTTTAAGGGGGGCTGTCCGCTTAAATGGAGTGTCCGCAAGGGGAGAGTAAACTGTAGTTGGGAAAAGTTAATCGAAATTTTGCTCTCATCGAAAACTTCAAAAAGATAATTTCTTTATGAACTTTTTTGAGCTTAGAGACTGTCCCTTAACTATGCACGTAAGGGAAATTTTGACCATATTTGAATGAGCTTGCAGCTAAATTTAACGGTTTTTTTCTTACGAAATAATGCTTTAATATCCATCCGTTTGTTTGATTTGAAATTTTTTTGTAAATTCTTAGAAAAATTTATTTTTTTAAGAAAAGCTAACGACCCTCGGGACAAATCGATTAACTTTTCCCGGAGTCTACTGTACTTAGTATTCAGATTTATGGCAACTATTCTGAAAATGTAAGGTAGACTCAATGTCCAAGCTAAGAATATTTTGAACAACATAGATACATATTTGCAATGAACAGTGGAATCCCGATAACTCGAATGTCAAGGGAAATGCAAAGAAAGAAAAATTGACTTAACGAGTTTTCGATTTAATAAGGACTTCGAGATATGTACATGATTGCAGCGGAAGAGAATGAAATTTTTTTCGACTGAGTGAGGAATTTGAATTCGAATTGGCGAGGTTCGAGTTATTGAGATTCCACTGTATATTTGTCTAAAAATATATGTATACATATATGTATATATATTTTTTTTCTTTTAAAAATCCAAAAGCCAATATAAAATGGGGAAAGAAAAGAAGAAAAACAATAATAATAATGAAAGCGACTAGATTGAGGATATTTTGAAGCTCTTCACTAGCAGAAAACCACCATGCATACCAAATGAGCACAAACTAATGGTGCTGCATTCGCCCATGTCCAGCGTAGGTACATACAAACCGATGAACACTTCCGTGATTGCACTTGTCGACCATATACGGTGGTGCAGTAGAGCAGAGTACACGAGTCGACAACTAACTACCGATGATCGCCGACTACGCGCATGCGCGGCTAAGCCAATAAATCTGCGAACAATTTGTTGCAATCAGAATTACAAATCCGCATCCGCAAAATTCAATTTAAGCCTCGGCTTATTTGGACGGTTTCCTCACACGGACACGCGGACACTGGCACACACACACACACATACGCATGCGCAAGTACAAGCTGTGGCATGTCATGGCAGCCCTAAAGCGATGCAGTGCAGTGCAGTGCAGTGCAGTGCCGAGCAGAAAATAGTCGTTAGGAAATAGACTTGATTACCAAATAGCCGCACAACCACAAGCGGACAGTCACAGTTGCATTCGGCGTGCGGGTTGCATGCAACAGAAATTAAACAACGTGGTCAGCTTAGGGGAATCGGCGAGCCGAACTTGGTAGCTTGGCGGCTCGACTGCTTTGGAAATTGGCGCACATTCATGGCATTTTTCTTTGCAATTTTTCCTATTTTTCTTTTCAAATTGTGTTGTTGATTTTGTTTTTTTATTTTTCCAATTCTCTTTAGGATTTTTTCTTGTGTTTGCTTGTATTTTTTTTTATATTTTTACTGCATGTTGCACATGCAGCCAGCTTTTGGTAACGCTTTCGAAGATATATTGCAATTCGTTGCATGAATTGTGGAGCGTATTCAGAATTTAGTGCGCGGCATTCGTTCCATCAATTGCAGCGCTGGTTATAAGAATGGCGGCGAAGGCGGTTGCGCTGGTATTTTGCGGATATGGTATTTTTAGATTGATACTGAACATATTTATATATATTTATATATATATATATATGTATATATATCTACATAAGCGTGTATAGATGTATATATTATTATCCATTTTTAGCTAAGAATGCGAAAGGCTTATTTCATTTAGTTTTCTTTATCGTTACTGCAGCTTTTTTCCCCCTCCAGTTTTCGACTTTGCTCGATTGGCTGGCTCTGGCTCTGGCTGCCTGTCCATGTCCGGCAGTTAGTCTGGCTTGTGTTTTCACCTCACCTTGTATTGCATATAAATTTCAAATGAATTATTCACAATCTATTTTTATTTCTACATTGTTGATTTTATGTATGTATGTACATATGTGTAGCTAAAGTCGCGTGGAACTGCTGAGCGTCGATCGTCGTTTGTTCAGTCGAAGAATCCCGAATGTCCTTGCGTTGTATGGCTTTGGAAATTTTTTCCTCCTTTATCATAATTTATTGCTGAATTAAATCTGAGCCTATTGCGACTGGTTTCACCATCGTCCCTTCAGGGATAAAGGTTCATGTTCAGGTTCAGACTTAGTGGTATCACCTTGTGATTTAGTAGATGTGTAGCTAGTTAGTAATTGTGGTGAAAAATAAGACTGAGACTGGCGTCATAGTTTTATGGAAACTTTTTAACTCGCTCAAGGAGCTATGACGCTCAACAAGTTCCTTCTTTTGGAGTTCAGGTAATATGGATTTTATATGAGAAATCGACATGCCTATTAGAAAATTTTTACCTCTCATTTCACATGTTTTTGTTTACGTTCTTGCCACAGTTTGAGCTGAACAACCGAACAGGAAGCATATTGCGCAGTATATATACATATATAGTAAAAATATCGATATTTTATATTTCGATATTTCAAAACCATATCGACAAAATAGTATTTGAAAAAAAAATATCGATATATCGGCAGTACATACGCTGTAGGAGGCGCGTATAGCTAAGCTCTAGTGTTTTATTTGTTCCAACTCCACCAGTAAAAACAACCTCTTTTTAATAAGAGACGCATGGAGATGGGATATGGACGCATTTTTCATTCTTCCCCGTACGTCTCTTGACAAAATAAAAATTTTTTCTATCCGAAAGTCTTGCTGTGTAAATCTCGTCTTAGTGATAAAAAGCATTGAGTTGGCAGCACTGGTTTTCTTATTGGCCAAAAAATATCTTATTTCGATACTGCCAAATCAGTATCGATACATCGAAATATCAAAAAATAAAGTATCGAGTACAAATATCGTTGCGATATTTCGATATTTCGATATTATCGACATTTTTTGGACAAGCCTATTGCGCAGGTCTGTTTTCTTCCCAGCAGTTATTTTTAACCGATTGTAATGCAAAAAGTAATTCAAAAGGCGTACTGTTTATGCAATACAGAATCGATTATTTTTAACACGGCGATGTTCTAGCGAATGTAATGCATGCCTATTTGCATTACCAGTTGTACGAAAAGTAATCGAAAATACTTGATTTTGTAATGCATTACTATTTGCATTCTCAAGTAATGCTATTTCATCGATGAAAAAATGCATTACTTTGGCAATGCACTTCCTAAATAACTGCTGGGTTGAAATCGATACAAAACCGACACCGAAACAATTCTGTATGCGAAAATGTATGTATATTGCGTTTGTGCGTACGTTTTTAAGGGCCAGCACCATTCGATATACAGGGTGTTCCATACTCGATGGAACAAAAAAAAGGAGGTGATAGGGGGAACCCATACAAGCAAAAAATTGTACGGAAAGTGGGCTCCATCTTGCACTCGTAAGGAGCTAGAGGCGCGCAAAGAACTCGACTAAATTGGTGAGCATACTTTTAGGCGGATATGTAAAACTAAAACACTATTCAGAAAATTTTTAAATTTCTTAGATTTTTCTTTTTCTCATGCTTCCTAAAAGTGTGCTCAATAAAATTGATTAAAATAACTTTTCTGGGAGTCAAAAATAAAAAATAATTATTTTCAAACCTTAGTTTTGCATTGATTGTGAAACTTTTTTTTAGCAACCATGGTATCAAATTGAAGAGAAAAACTCAAAGTTTTTGAAAAGAGTCAAAAAAAGAGGCTCGATCGTATTTCTTTTGAATTGATTCACTTTAAAAGCCAAAATTACACTATTTTAGGCTTAGATGGTAGTACCAGAGAAAACGGAGTTGAATTATTTAAAATCGTGGTATGCAGAGTTAACGGAAAACCGCCAAGCTTTTCATATCATATGTGATTTTGAATTTACGGCCTGTAAGTGAGGAGCACCAGTGAAAAAACCAAAATATTGTTTTTTGCATGTAACTCCTCAGGAGTGCATTTGTGACCCCCCCCCCCCTGCCATACGATTTTTGGTCCGTCTGGACCCCCCCTATCACCCCCTTTTTTTTGTTCCATCGAGTATGGAACACCCTGTAGAACATACAAAATATTTACGAATAGATATGATTAACGTTACCTACCAGAAGAATCGATTTGGTCAATTTCGGTCTGCCGTTTGCCTGTCCATCTGTCTGAACACAGTTTTCTTGCCGAAGGAATAAAACTTTTTCGATGGAATTCGGTATAAATTTTAGTGGAGACATGAGTAAGAAGTTGGCCTGATCAGACCATTTTTAGGGGTACATTCAGTTCTGAGACTGCTATGAGAAACATAAAAGCTGCTCTTTAAACTTAATTTTTTCATATGTATGTATACCTACTATTTGAATTTGGAAATTGGAGCTGAAATGTAAAAAGGCGGCCTCCAAATAAAATTAGAAAAATTGTCATGGAAGTAGGACGGTTTTCGAAAATTGTCGTCTCTTCGAGTCCAAATTCAAATGGAAATTCAATAGAATTTGGCGTATGGGATTATTATTGAATGCTTTCAAAAACCTCGTGAATACTTTGCCTTAGTTGGGGTGTTGTGGTGTTGGGTTCGGGCCGGATTCCCAAAATATTATTCAAACAAATATCACCATTCAATATTGTCTGCCCGGTATTGTATTGTCCGGCGCGCCTGGCTGTAACACCGTCACTGATTTCATGCTGATTTTGACCCCCTGCATTTTATTGCGGTCTTTTCTAACGCCAGACCATGATACAAGAAAACAAGATAGCGCCACTTGAGAGAGGAAACGTCACAAACTCAAAATCGCGATTCGTTGTTGGTGTTTCCCATGTTAAACCGGCTTTTTACTTTTTTGAATAGCATGGGAAACAACAACAATTTCTCGCTCAGTGACGTCACAAACTCAATTTTCGGCTCTCAAAGATAGCCTCAAAATAGCGGTACTGAAGTAGCGCTATCTTGTTTTCTTGTATCATGCGCCAGACTAACGCCTGGTTGCAGTACTGGTTGTATGGAAACCAAATCAATTGCTTTAACGGCTAATCATGAGGGGAAACTCCCAACACCTTTCTAAATTTAATCAAGTGAATCCAATTGCAACATATGCATGAATATGTGAGTGCAGAAAAAATCGCAAACAAAATTTCTTTTAAAAGAACAAATCGAAAATAGTTGAACGAAAAATGTTCAATAAGAAGGACGGACGGGTAACACCTGCCAAATATTGACTGGTTCACATACATACATACATACCTCAACTGGCATTGTTCGAACGATTGGACTCCACGGAATATGAACATATGCGTACATATGTATGAATGAAATGCTTCGAATCAGATGGAAAGATGCACACATGCGCATCTACATATACCCATGCCAATATGTGAACGTTAAAAGCAACAGGTTGATAGGTACTTACATATGTATGTACGTCGAGGTAAACGACTGAAGTCGCTGCAAAGTACGCCCACTTTTTCACTTCTTTGCGCTTGGTATTTACTGTGCTACATTTTTTTTTTAGAGATGTTGCAACCTTTCGGTTTTGTTTTTTGAGAAATTTTTTTTGGACGAACGTAATGAGTGATTCGTACACAGTTAAGCTCTCGAAGGGAAATGTTAGATTCGCCACAAAAAAACAAAAACAAGAATTCAGTAAACACTTTACCGCAAGATATTTATATTAAATCATGCAAGGCATGCTCCAAAATCGAATTCGAATAGAAAAATTCGAATTCTCTTAAATTTATGTATATTGAAATTTCATTGATTTCGATGGCCTCTGTGCCGTAGTTGGCTGAGATGCCAACTTACGAAGCGAGATACTCTGGGCTCAACTCTCAGCTCAGGTCGTGAAAGTTTGTGTCGGTTTTTCTTTCTCTGGTTTTCTTTGTTTCCCTAGTATTCGTGGTATCACAACACGGGCCCATGTGAGCAGTGGCGTAGCGAGACATTTCGGCGCCCGGGGCGCATTGGGGCCACAATGCAGGCACAATACACAAAATGCCGCCCTCTCCCCCTAGCCTAAATAAAAAGACATAAAAAAATTGAAATATGATTTGGCACCCGGGGCGGATGCCCCCTTACTACATACGTTACTGCACGTGAGACCGAAATGTATCACCCTTGGTGGCAGCCACACTATGCTAACCTAAAATACATTGGTGTCCAGTGGCGTGTCCAGAGAAATACTGCTTTGATAGTGCTTATATTTTCCACAGTGGTATATTAGACAATAAAGACATTAACCCAAAAATTTATGGGGGGGGCTAGAGCGAAGTTTAGAGAGTTATGGACCTAAAAACCAATAAAATCCGAAAATTTCATAACGTCCGATTTTGATGAAAATTTATATATAGAATAAGTGAAAAAATTCTAAGATATTTAAGCACTAAAATTTTTTCAAAAAAACTGGTCCTTTCTGGACCAGTTTGGAACTAGACCCTAACTAGACTAGTTGTAATCGGTTTCTTGAAAAAATTTCGACGCCAAAATTCTTAGCATTTTTCGCTAATTCTATATATAAATTTTCATCCAAATCGGACGCCATAAATTTTTCGGATTTTATGCTTTTTGGTCCATAACTCTTTAGACTTCTCTAGCCCCCCCCCCCCAAAATTTAATGGTAAATGTCTTATAATTGTTCTTAATATACCACTGTGGAAAATATAAGCACTATCAAAGCAGTATTTCTCTAGGCACGCCACTGTTGGTGTCCAATATTTTTATTCGGATTCGATTTCTAAAGAATGCCTGTAAATATCGTTTAACTATCATCAAAAAGGATAAATGTTTCTGTTTTTTTTTTTATATAGGTTCGCATGCGATAAAGGATTAACATATAGAATGTTATGACCACGGCTTCCTTAAGTTCTGTCCACATATTCGGTGGTCCGAAGTTATGGCCTTAAACACCCTTCAAATGTTGGCTTTGCATCACCATCATCATCAGTAGTACATACATATTAAAGTGTTATAGTCACAATACAATACGCGGCCCACATTCGTAAATGAATAGATCTCTCTCTCTCTCTCTCTCTCTCTCTCGCTCTCTCTCTCTACTGTAGAGTCGTAGAGAAAACATTCTTTTGCAATCTAAACAGTCGTGGAGTACATAGTGGAGCTCTTCTTTAAATATCTCGACGTTAGCTCTATGTAGGGTTGTAGAATTTAATATACGGTCTTCAGTGTACACAAGAAAGGTAGATTCTCTACACTCTACACTGTTTTCTGTGCGTAAAAAAAAATCTATACTGCATTTGAGGCTTGAGAGTAGTTCTTGCAACGTAATGATTGCAATGATTCCGGACGAAACACACGTGCCACGTGTGCCTTCAGCACAAATTGTGGCGGGCATAAAAAAATAAAATAAGCAAATATTTCAAACGCTACGAAAATCTCCGAACTCAGCTTATTTCTCAGCAATAAAGCTCTATTTCGAAATATGAAATTTCGAAGTTAATAACAAAAAAAATGTACCTCTGGAATTCGCCGTTATGGCATCGAAATCAATTTCCGCGCACATAACGCACACCCAAAATGCAGCGACACGGCGCCAAGTGCTTGACGCTTTCTGCTAATGATGAACACTCTGTGTGTTTGTTTGTTTGTTTGTGTGTTTGTTTTTTGTTTGTTTGTTTGTTTGTGTGTGTGTGTGTGTGTGTGTGTGTGTGTGTGTAATCGATAGTCTGACGAAAACGAGCGCGCTAGGGGAGTTAACAGACTGGTTGTCTGCGAAAAACACTGACCCATGAAGCACCTGTGGAAAGATGCTACATCGCGTTTGATGGCGACAAAAAGCTAAAAATTACAGCCGCAAACTTAGACGACCACGGTCGGACTGGGCGAACCAGCTTTGCTGTCGCGTAATCGTGATGACTGGCCGCGAGATCGGACTGCGTCAAAATTGACGTGCTAATCTCTAAGTCGCGCGATGAGATTCAATCGTTTGAAGCCTACATTCGGCGGAGGAAACTGAAAGCGAAAGCGAAAGGAGTGCCACTTTCTATACTTAACATCATCAGCATCAAGCGAAGACAAACTGCAGAATGAATGCACATACATATGTACATACAAACATGCATGCAGACGAAAGTATTTGAAAAATTCCGAGTTCATGAGAGGCGGCCGATACATAGCAGCAGCGGCAACATTACCACCACCGCGACCAACTCGGCAATCATTATTACTCATCATCACCAATCATTGTCATCATCATTGGTGTCCATAATGATTGGCCAGCAAGCGTCTGGCAGCAGTGCGGTGTCTCCATCATGAAGTTGGCTTCATTTTGTATCACTTGGCCAGGAGGTTATCGTTGAGATCTTGTGAAATCGGTTATGTGCAGCCAAGCCGATTCGAGTCGAGCCGAGCCGAGCCGAGTCAAGTCGAGTCTACAGTTGTGGTCGCAGTTGCAGCTGCTTTCGGTGACATGCGTTGAAAAATGTTGATTTTATGGTACAACATTCCGTTTATGGTGATTAACAAAAGCTGCCGATGACGTTACATGAACGAACGCGCCTGTGCGATTGCTGTTGATATTGACTGGCGCCGTTGTACGATGGATTGGTGACGTTGCTGTTCATTGCAGTTGCAGTTGCTGCAGATATCCAAGAAATCGTAATACATAAATTCCAATTCGCTGAGAGACGAGCGTATGCAAAGCGTATGTATAAAGAAATGTGTCACAACATTTATTTCTCATCGGGGTCGTTCAATAAGTATATGTCTTTTTATACCCGACGAAATCTGCGACCAGGGTATGTTGCGTTTGTGCCTTCGTGTTTGACGGCCAGAAGCATTCGCGATAGACCATAAAAAATGTGTGGGTGTAAAAATGATCAACGTCACAAAAGAATCTATTTAGCCACGCCCCTCCGACTGTGCGTCCGGCTGTCCAAATGTCTGTCCACAGGTTTCTTATCGAAGAAATGAAACTATTGGGATAAAATTCGGTATGTAGTTTAGCGGAGACATGAACAAGAAGGTAGGCTTAGTTGGACCATTTCTAGGGGTACCTACTTTCAGTGATAGAACGAGATATTTTGAAAGAATCTTTAATTTTTGCTTGTTCTTAAGCCGGTCTGTTGTTAACAAGAGATGGTAAAGTGGGCGTGGCAAAAGGAGAGATTGCATCGAAGTCGTAATTGGTCGGGTTCTTTTATTCTTATGAAAATCCCCTTGATAATTTGCCCTCAAAATATGCTGTTCAAATGTGTGTGTGCGTGTGTGTGTGTGTCTGTGTGTGTGTGTCCGGTATTGAACAATCGGGCTCTGCTGTGGGTTGTTCTTATATGAATGATTTTATATCAGCATAAAAATAAAATCCTTCAATCATAATTGTAACAAATTTTTTACTATTTTGTTTAACACTGAACTACAAAAAATATACCCGAAATCGAAATGGCCGCCATTTTTTCAACAAAAAAAAAAATGACAAAATTATTTTCGAGGGTCCGATCATAATGACCCAGCGGGAAATGTCCCGCGGACATCCCCAATGATGTCTTAGTGACTTCGGAGCCGGAATGCATGCTATTTCCGGTGACACTTTGTATGACATTTACACAGGAGCTGACAGGGACTTCAGCGGTGACATTATCACCGGAAGATTAGAAAATGTCACTGGTCATGCTAGGGGATGCGATGGCGAAAAAAGCATTTGAGAGCAGCACATGGCTCTTTTCTCTCTAAATGTCAATTTATAGAAACCAGTTTGATAACTCTCTTCTTTGCCCTCTCTTTGAATGTTTCGAAAATTTTTAAAAATTTATTTTTAACAATTTTTGTTCGCCTCTGCCAGGGATCGAACCCGCGAACTTCGGATTCTGAGTCGAGCACTCATCATCTACGCCACTTCATGCTAACGCTGAACTGACGCTAAAAACCTATTTAAATTTCAATAGCCAATGAGAGTCAAGCACATGAACAGAATCCCTCCACGATGACATGTCCTCCAAGATGTCACACATGACAATGTCACCTATATGTCATCGATGACATTACTGATGACATTGTCATGCAGGAGACAATTTCCCGCTGGGGACATCTATACTGATTATAACACCGTTTTTCTTTTTCATATCAGACGACTTGAACAAGGGAAATGCCGGCTGAGAACTTTTTGATTCGCCCTCACATAAAATAAATGTTTCTTTACTAAAGAGCTGCACAAATGTATTTGATTTTAGTATAAACTATGTAGAGCACACTGAAATTCAAATGATTTAGAATTTCAAGTATTGAATGCTTTCTATTTGGATTTTATAGAACAAAATACTGTGTAATTCTTATAGCATCAAATCAAAGTCAGTCATGATTTATAAAACAAAAATTTAGAAAATTTTTTACTTCGTAAAATAAATACTTCAAATATTAGCATTCTTCATAAAGAACATATATTACTACATATGTCACTCTCATAGATTTTGAGCGGGACATTTCGCACCAGTTAGAAAGAGATGTTACTCGGCAGGCAAAAAAAAAGCGAGAGAGAAACAGTTTCGGTGAGTACCTAAGTGAAAAATGCTTATTTTGGTGGGTACCCAAGACCGTGGTGGGTACCCAAGACCGTAGTGGGTACCCAAGACCGTGTTGAAAAGAGCCAAAACAGAAACGGCTCCTGAGTGACATATATAGTTATAACATATATGATAAAGAACAACAAGTGAAAGCATATATTTAAAGAATATTCTTTAATAAAAATAAAAAAGACTGAACGAAAAACGAAGAAAAATATGTTGGAGAGAAAGAGCCTTTTCTGTTGTACGACATTTAATAAGCGAGAAAAAATGCATGCTCAGCTATAATGATAATGCAATCAATCAAATAATGTTTTTGCATTCGAATATGGAAATAAATAAAAAAATTAATAAAAATCATGTGTACTCATATGTATCGCACAGTATTTAAAAATGCTTTTAATTCTTATGCAAAGTTTTTGTAAATACAAGGAAAGAATATTTCACAATATTTGATTTGCCTCTACTAGATTTCAAACCAAATTTTGTATACATATTGCTACTTGATTTGAAAAATTAAGTTCAAGAAATATTTAAATATATTTAAATTTCAACAAATGCCTTGAAAGCCGTTTTAAATATATTCGTGCAGCCCATTATTCTTTACTACATTATTTTCATTAAGGGACGCGCTCTCTCCAGTTCTGTTAGAAATGAAACAGAAATGAAAAACTTCATATAAAAACACACTTCAGAAAATGTCTCATTCATTTCTGAAGCGTTTTTTCCTATGAAGTTTTTCATTTCTGACAGAGCTGGAGAGAGCCCCTAGTTCTGAACACAACAAAAAAAAAAAAAAAAAATTGAAAAAGCTCTTTTCGTTTTCTGTCAGGATTTTTTTTTGAAAATGGTCCAAAAACAGCCTCGCGAAGGAGACAATCCCCTTAACAAAATTTGTGCAATAGTTCACCTTCACGTAGATACTTCAACGAAATTCTAAAAGGAAAACGGAAATACGACAGCATGACGAAATGTAGTGTCAGAGCGCAAAAAAAAAAGGCCTAACCTTATAAAAGTTTCCATCCAATCAAAATGATTAACTAATTCAATGACCTTGAAACGCTTTATATGGTCATTATTTATTTTTGGGAGAATACCAGTAAAAATCAAAAAGCAAGATTGACTTGTTCAATTTTTTTTGTTGTGTTGTTTTTTTTTAATTGCCCCACAACCATTTCGGCCCGAATAGATGCGAATTCTTGCTCCAGATACGTAAAGAGCTTTGCTGCTCGACATTTGTGCAGCACAGACGCAGGCCTGTTGGTGTGAGCAAAAGCTTCGTGTGCACACAGGTGTCAGTTACAGCTCGATCGCTCTCGATCTAACCGTAATACATATTGCACTTTAATTCCGTCCGAATGCATCAGCTATCCAAATGCAAAACCATATTCAAGTCCATACGATTAGCGCCCCATACATTTGGAGCACAACAAAAAGAGAGAAAAAGAAAAGAAAGGAAAAAATAAAATGAAAGAAATACAAGAAAACACGTTCAACTTGAGCAGCGGCGAAACCAGAGCAACGCTTAATTACGTGAGTAACCTGTCGCGTAGAGAGCATACATAGAAACATACATATGTACATACGTTCACATGGCTATATGGTATGCTTATAGAGCCGTGTATCTCGGATACCCTGTTCGATTCAAGTTTTTTGATGCAATTTTGTTAATTTGCGATTTAGTCAGACAGGTAGGCTGGCGCTGGATTTTTCATTTAATTTGAAACCAATTCGCTGTCGGAATGATTTATTTCCGTAGTGATGGTATTAAAGCGATAACTGCTGATTATCGTACCGAATTCAATTAATTCTCTTTGTTGTATTGAAATTTAAAACTGTTACTAATTTCATGAGCTTCCCAAGTGGAATGATTTGTACCGTTTAAACAATCAATATTCATTGAGAACACAAGCCAGAGATGTTAACAGAACAGAATGGCAATGTACCTATACCAAACACCAGAAAATACACGATCCTTAAACTGTCAATGCATTGCTGGTCGCTCAAATATGTAGGTACTAATCAGCGTTGCCAGACGTCCCGAATTTTGCTTTTGGGGGAATTCTGAATTCGTTGTCTCGGGAAAATGAATTAAAATTTGTCCCGCAGTTTTTTATGAAATTCCGCATGTTTTGGGAAAGTTTTTCAAAAATCCCGCTTTGTAAGAAAATTCATCTGGCAGCACTGGAACTTATTGAAATCTATTATTTTCTTTTTTTATTCGCCACTAATATTTTTTTGTTTAAAGCTAAAGTCTGCAAAGGCAACAAGTAGAGGTGTTACAGGCGTGCCTGACAATACAATACCCGGCAGTCATACATAATTGAATGGTGATATTTGTTTGAATAATTTTTTGGGAAACCGGCCCGAACCCAACAACCCGACTAAGGCAAAGTATTCACGAGATTTTTAAAAGAGATTAAATAATAATCCCATACGTAATGCTGCCATCGAATTTTCATGAAAAAAATAGATTTTCCTGAGAAATGTAATGATTTCGCGGGATTTTGAGGAGAGAAAAAAAGCATAAAAACAGGATCTTTATTTCAGTGTTTTGTTTAGAAATATTACCTAATGACAAATTTTATTCAATCGACAAATTTATGTATTCGTTAACAATAACGTCATTGTCGTCGTTATTAACAGTTATAAGGAGTTAGTTTTCAGATTTCAAAGTATTGAAAGAAAAATAAAATTAACCAAAACATCGATAGTATCGATGTTTTTCCCCTAAATTAATTAGTACCTATTGGATATTTTTTTCAAATATCGAAAATATCGAGTTTGATATTTTTTCAATTATCGCCCATCCCTATAGTGAATTCTCAAAGAGTGACCAAAAAATGTCGGTATGGCATAGGCTGGAGAAATATCGATAGTTGCGACCATCCATAGTCTCTATAGTCTCAAATATCGATAGTATCGATAGTACTATCGGAACATATATTTTCAAATTTAATCTAATTTCATTGGTAAATTGCTAGTGATTTCAATCCACCATATTTGAGCTGTTTAACATTTATTCGGTTGCCGAATTCAATATTCGTGGCATCACTACATTTTACATTTCAGCTCCAATTTCCAATTTCAAAAATGTAGTATATGAAAAAATTAAGATTAAAGAGCAGCTTTTATGATTCTCATAGCAGTCTCAGAACTGAATGTACCCTTAGAAATGGTCCGATCAGGCTTTCCTTCTTACCCATGTCTTCGCTAACCTACATACATAGGTACCGAATTCCATCGAAAAAGTTTCATTCCTTCGGCAAGAAAACTGTGTACAGACAGATGAACGGACGGATGGACGGAGGGACGAACGCTTTTACCTCATGAAAATACAAATGATTTTTTTTTTTCTAGTAGGAGGTCTTTTTTCTGTTTTCCTCTAAAGCCGGGAAGTCGCATACACTGTTTTCGGCCACGAAAACTAAAACGAAAACTGAAAATCGTTGTTGTTTGTCACTGTTTCGTTCCTGAGTTAGTTTTCGTTTTGTTAGAAGCGTAGCGACATAAATCAGAAACCGAAACAACCGATTTTTAGCTGTCATATCATATAAAAGTGATATATAGTGCCTCGAAATTTATTGATACAAAATCAAAGAAAATTTTATTTTCATTTGTCATAAAAACTACAACGAAATTAAATTGAAATAAAATAAATGAAAGTGACTGTCAAAATATAAATATTTCGTTGCTATAGCTCCGAAAAGAACCTACTTGAAGTTGTTTTCGTTCCGTCGTCAAACGGCGATTTTTTCGTTGCTAATCGGCGCTGTTTCGATTCTGAATTTCGCCCCTACTTTCTGTACCAGAAATTTTTTCGGAGCTAATGTATGGAATTTCGTTTTCGTCGCCGAAAACGGTGTATGTGACTTCCCGGCTTAACTTCCATGATAGGGTTATTTTTCGAATTTTCTTTTTCCAGACAAAATATTACCTAATACGAGTATTCCAGTTCCTTCTATCCGAATGGGTAATAAGAAAACTTCTGAAGTCATTCAATCGATTTGACCGCATCGAATGACTGCACCGTTGCACCAACTCGTCAAACAATTACAGCTATATTGTATATAATGATAGAAAAAATAATAACAACAACAACAACTCCAGTAATTGCAATGAAATAACAGACATTTTTATGAGACACACACACCAAGCACACACTTTTCTGGGGTGCATGGGAAATTTGATCTACACACTCATTTACCCATATCCGATTACCGGAGCTCTGGAGTTTAATTAGTTGATTATTTATTACGATTTTCTCAAATCAGCGTAAAATTCTGCTTGCAAACAAAATTAGGCATGATCCAAGATTGATTCACTCTTTCGCTCCACATTTTCCACCAGAATTAATAGACTCGTCTTGCAGTGAATTTCAAGTTCAATACGTTTCGATTGTTGCTGTGATCTGCTGCTGCATAGATTCCAAGTAGAATGATAGAGAGGGAGAGGGAGAGAAGGAGAGCAAATGGCTTGACTTCTTTCTGGTTCTTTTCTTTGTGTAAGCAGTGACCACATGCTTTCGACGTCGCTTTTTTTATCGAAATTGCTGTTATCCGTTTAAATAGCTCAGCTAACCAAGCGTTACGTTATACCTATATATTTATATTGTATATGTGTATATATGTATATATGTATATATGTATATACAGTGTACTCTCTCCTTGCGGACACTCCCCTTAAGTGGACACCACTCTTAAACAGACACTTTTTGAATATGCTCTAGTATTCATGCTTCTCGAATAAGTAGTTTCCTTTTAAGCGGACACCTCTGTTAAACGGACAGATTTTTCGGTCCCGTAGGTGACCGCTTTAGAGAGAGAACACTGTACAAAGCATTGCCTCTATGTTTGGATGAGTCAAAGAACAGTTGCACTTGTGCCAATTCCATTCATGCATGTCATTTGGGTTTCTCTGTTGCAGCTGGGATCGGTCTGCAATTTTCTCCTGGAAATACTATGCAAAATTTTGACCTCAAGCTCGAATAAATTCAAAAAATAATTTAAAATTTGTAAGTTTTAAAAAAATTTACGTTTTTATATCGATTTCTTTCTTCTTCTTTTTATAGGATCTATACGCACATCGATCTTGTCTGGATCAAAATTAAATGTTACATGGCATCTGGCTTATCCTCATAGGGTAAGTGTAGTTAATACCGATTTACTTGTTACAATATTTAAGCTCGTAGGATACTATTGATTATTATCAGACCGATTCGAAATATCCCTCGGGAATTTTCCCCACCGGATTTGAAAGAAATTCACACTTTCTAAGCACATATTTTCCCATTTAACCTGAAGGGAGCAAGAATTTTGAACATTTTTAAGCAAATGTCATTAAATTTTTACACTAATTAAGGTTAAGATACGATTTACTTCCTGTTCCGCGGCAAAAAATTTTCAGGAAAAAATTCCTGGGGCGGGGCACATTCATTTAGAATAGGGCTGTCATTATGTCGAACAATTTTAACAACTCATATATACATATGCCTACGAAATTAGTTAAATCTGTAGAAAAATAATTCCGCATGAATCAGCGCAGTTGGCTGCAAAGACCAATTTCAGGGGTTAATCAACTGTGAATCCATAAATTTGCCATCTTTTTTCGGAGTTTGTTTTTTTAAGACAAATAGTTCAAACATTTTAATAGTTTTAAATGTTTTTATTTGTACCTTAGGCGCTGTCATTAATTACGTAAGGGAGATTTTGATCATTTTTGACCCCCCTCCCCACCTAAGCATACATTAGTATAAATCAGACACCCAATATAAGTTAGCGGACGATTTTTCAACTCCCCGCTTTATGCTTACGTAATTAATGGACAGCCCCTTAAAACTCTATGAAAAATATTTTTCACTTTCGTTGAATATTTTTTATATATTTTTTAAATTAAAGAAGACAAAAACAAAATATCAGGTCACTGGTGGGAATAATAATGTTGTCATGTTCATGTTTTCTGAAATCGAATCGAATGGATTATTGTTCAGTAGGTTTGTCCTTGTCGTTCCTAGTAACTAATTGCACTAATTTCATACAAAACAAAATATTAATGAAATCGCGAACTGTAAAAAAAAGGTTCAAAAATCTTATTTTCTTTGTTAAAAATTTCTTTAAAAAGTACGAAGATATAATATCTAAAAATAAGTAATTCTGGTACGGAAGATAACTATTAATATGTAGAAGAACGTGTATAAATTTCAAAGCTATAGGTTTAATTGTTTCGTTTTTAAGACGTCCATCGCCTTGGAAAACTATGTTTCGAGAGAAACGTTCAAAGTCTCAAGAGCAGAACAATCCGGTTGCGGCGCGTCGACCATTATGAGCCAATGTAACCTTTAAAGTGGTATGAATTTTGGTCTGATTTGTTCACATCACATTGCCGATAGGAAGTATGAAGTATTTTATAGTGGACACACTAGAATAACCCCTTAAATCCAAATTTTGGGCCGTTTTCTCATCTTACTTTTAAGCTCTATCTGCCAGTTAAATTTCATTTTTGTTTGACTTGTTAATCAAATTTGTATGAAATGATCATCAGGATAATTTAATTTACAGATTAAAAAAAATAACAAAACGGCCCTTAATTTTTCTTAAATTTTTCGTTTCACTTTATGTTTTTTATTAAAAAAAAATTTTTTTTTAATTTTTATTTTTTTTTTTCATTAATTTCGACTTACTTTTACTTACTTACTAATTCATAAGAAGTAAATGAAATCTTACTTCGAAATATTTCAACAAAATACTAAAATAAAATTAGTACAGTCGGAAGCGATTTTGTTATCGTTTAGTTAAAAAAAAAAAATCTTCATTGAGCATAATCGGTCGTTTGAAGCTTTCCTAATGTGCCATTAGAAGACCCCGCATAGCAATAATGGCTAGCATGGACGTTAATAGCAAGCTTCCGGAAATAATTATGGCAGAACTGAACTCAAAAGTATTACAACCATCGGCATCACAAAGTTGACACTTATCGGTGCTTGTACCGTTGCACTTTAAACTACTCTCACAGTCACGTTGGATGGAATAGTCGACGAACTTTGCGATACAACGATCCGTTTTGGAATAAATTGGACATATTTGCAGTGCATTTGGCGCTCTTACACATCCATCGTCAGTGAGTGAACTGCAAATATGACATTGCCGACGATCGTCAGGGAAGATCTGGAATGCAATGAGAAAAAAAAAGATGAAAATATTTTTCAAGAAAAAAAAAAAACAAAAAAAAAAAACAATAACGATTACCTTTGTATTGCACTTTTCCCCAACGCAAATATCGCAAGTGCCCGCATTTTTACAAGAACTTTGCTCGCTTTGCGTCAATTTAGAGGCACAGCCGCGCAACGTATGACCAGCTATAAGGATAGAATGATAGAAAGAACAATTATCCGATTCGTTTCAAAAATGATTTTTGCTTTACCACCTACCTTCATTAATTTGTACGACGCACTGATCGGCTGGACCTTCGCAAGTTTCAAAAAGATTTAGTTTCGTTGGATCTTGCGCGCATTCGGGTGTAGTGCGCGAATCGCACGTGATACACTCGACTGCTTTCGGTAGTCTGGCAAAATCATTGCAATTGTTGTCCTTGCATTGATAAAGCTTATTCTGTTCCTTCCAGTCTTCCAAGTCGCTCTGCTTTTGCGAGCTGGCACAGCCCATTAAAATCACTTTACCATTCTCGTATTTTGCGAAGCAAGGGTCATTCTTATCGTATTTGAGACAGATTTGACTCTTTGTTTGCGTGCAAGTGGAATCGTCGCAAACGTGACACTGTCTACGGTCTCTGGGATAAACGTAATTGTTGCATTGTCCCTCGCTGCAGCCGCTACATTCTGTGCCGTTTTCTCCTTCAAGCCAACAATCCGCTTGACTAAACATTTCCTTATCATTGAGACATGAACGTATTACTTCACCATCACTTCTCATCGCAGCCATGCAATCCTTGATGCAAAGTCTTCGCTTAAGTTCATTGCTCTCAGGATCCGTTATACAGGCAGCATTTTCAGTTGAATTGCAGAAGACACATTCAATAAATTCATCCCGACTCCATGCAACATTGCATTCGCTCGATTTACAAGTGTAACATAATTCAGGATTCAAACGACAGTATTTATCCTCGTAGTCGTCAACGTCATCCGAACAACCACGTCGTCGAACGTTGCCATCTTCTTCGAAGACAATTTTACAATCCTGTTCGATATTCGTCTTGCACTCGACGACAACACCCAGAGATGCTAAGCAATCCTCGCCTTGGCACTCGTGGCATTTTAGCGGCAAGTCTTGCCATGCACCATGGTATCCATCATCGATTAGATTGAGCAGATCGATCGAGTTGCAGGATGTGCCAAAGCAGGAACGGCAAGTCTTGCTGTCGTTCGCGTCACATAAGACTTCAGAACTACAGCCTCGAATAGTTTCATTTTGGCTTAAAGCGGTCTTACACGATTCTGTGTCACTCACTACAGGACAGGGTTGCATAGAAGTGGGAAACGATTCGCAATCTGGATCGTCGAGTGAGTTGCAAGTGTGACATTGCTGGCGATTGGCTGGGAAAATCTATAAAACATGAAAAAAATGAGCAAACAATTTTTTTCATATTCTTTTAGAGGACGATAACCTGTCGTAAAGGTTAGTGCCTTAGCTTTAGGTTATAGTCATATATTATATGATGATTTATAACAAATTCAATAAATAAATAAATAAATATTCTATTCGAATCAAGTTGATTAACCTCACGATTACAGCCATCCTCAGTGCAAGTCTCGCAGTTTTCATCACCACCCAAAAGGCATTTTGCAAAAGTATCTGCAGATAGATCACTTAGACAGCCACGGCTAGTCGATCCATCTAGACAAATTGAAACACAAAAATTCATAAATAAGCGAGAAAAAAATTAAGAACCCCAATAGGCGTACCAGAGTTTAACATGCTATAGCAATTCGTGTATGGCATCATATTGCAATCCAGGAAAGTTCCTACCACTCTCGCGTTCACAGCGCAGAGCGTATCGTTCTTGGAATCGCAAACAGCGCATTTTTGCGACCGATTTACCTCGTGCAAAGAGTTGCAGTTTTCGCCGTCTTTGCACATATAGATTCGTTTGGTTTTAACGAGCGTCTCGTAGTCCTGATTGCCAAACGATGCTCCACATCCCATGGTGTTAACACTATTCGAGCTGTCAAACATGATGAAGCATTGATCCTGTTTCTTATATTGCGGACACTTCATTGCCACAGGATTTTCGCATTCATCCTCGCCGACACACTGGTAACAGCTATTGCGATCTTCGGGGAAGTCAACAACGTTGCAATTAATGCCATCGCATGCCGTACATTCCGTATCTCCTCCATTCGAACATTTCGTTCGATCATCGAGTTCCTTGTCATCCAGACATGTGCGTATTAGATCGTATATTGGACTATCACCAGAAACTGCTCGATATAATGCTGTCATACAGCTGCCGCGGCATTTTCTTCTTGTATGTTTTTCGCTCTCTGGCTGCCACAAGCAGCTCAAATCCTTGCTCGAATCACAGTATACGCAATCGTTGAGATCATTCATCGAAACAGCAGTATTGCATTCGTTCGACTTGCAGTTTGAACAATAGCTATCATTTTCACCACACAGTAAACCATATTGTTTCTCAATATCGTATTCACATCCCCGTGCAAGTACTTGACCATCTGAGCCGAACATCACTACACAGTCTTGTTCATTCTCGTTCTGGCACGTTTCAACACGCGTTCCGTTGGAGCTCCCACATTCATCGTTGAGACAAACATGACATCTCAATGGCAAGTCCTGCCATTTACCATAATTATCATCCTGCCTTCTAGCTAAATTAATGGTATTGCAAGCATCGCCCGAGCATCTAGAGCATCTCTTAAAGCTTGAATCACTGCACGTAACACTGGAGCTGCAACCACGTTCTGTTATGCCACCACGATAAGATGTAACACAAGTATCGTCCGGATCGTACTTTGGACATATACTAATGCTTTCTGGCTTGACCTCACATTTCGGATCGTTGGCGGAATCGCAAATATGACATTTAGCACGTCCTTCAGGGAATATTTTCCGATTGCAGCCCTCTCCTCGACAAACATTACAAGTTGAAGAATTCTTCCCTATTATGCAGCCGAGGAAATCGTCATCATTTAAACTGGACAAACAACCTCGCTCTGTAAAACCACCCGAAAGTACTCGTGAGTAACAATCCGTATAGGGTGGTACATTGCATAAAACGTTCATGGACAACGCCTCCGGATCTGTGGCGCAAGAAACGTCAGTGCGTGAATTACAAATCGTGCATCGCTGAGACGCTGGAAGATTCTCGACATTATTGCAATTATCACCATCGCAGAAATATAATCGCTTTTGTCTCAGTAAGACATCGGCATCGGCTTGACTGTAGAAACTGCCACAGCCCATTGCAGAAATCGAATTCGTTTCATCATAGAGAACATAGCAACGATCATCTTGACGATAGAGAGGACATATTTTCGATTCGGGCAATTGACAATTTTCCCCTTCGCACGTATAGCAGCTCAATCGTTTTTCCGGTAGAGCAACCGAATTACATTTCTCACTATCACAGGCCAGACAGAAGTCTTTTTTACCATCTATGCAAAGCTGCTGCTCATCATAGTCTAGATCATTTAAGCAAGTTCTTGCCAAGTGATAAGTCGGATTAGCTTCATCTTCCCTCGGGTACAAAGCAGTCATACATCGCCGGAAGCACATACGTGTATTCGTTATGCTTTTAACATCCGAAACGCAATTGCCATCACGGTCAGTATCGCAAGCCAAGCACTCAACGAAATTATCCAGATAGCTTGCAATATTACAACCGTTCGAATTACAACGGAAGCACATATTCGGATTCGACTTGCAGTAATCGGAATTGTTCTTTTCGACGGCATCGCTGCAACCATTTTCAATAACTTTGCCAGCGACATTGAACACCGTCATGCAACTCTGATATATATTATCCGTGCAAACTCTCATGCGACCGCCGCCAGCGCAATCCTCTTCATCATCGCAGTGGTAGCAACTCAAAGGCACCTCCTGCCATTTACCAGGCTCACCTTCAGGACTTACCCGAACCAAATCGGCGGTATTGCAACCAGACGTACTACAACTGCGGCAATTTCGCTTATCGCTCTCGTCGTAACACTTCAGACTCGAAGCACAGCTACGATAAGTGACTCCCCTGTATAGATTCGTTATGCATTTATCCGCTGGATCGTATATGGGACAAACATGATTACTATCCGGGGATGATTCACAATTAGCGCCAACTCTAGAGTCACACTGATGACAACGCAGACGGTTAGTTGGGAAAACGTCGATGCCGTTACAATTATCTCCAGAGCAAGTGTTGCACAACGTACCATTGCCAGTTAGACAGTTATAGAACACCTCCGGTTCAAAGTTCGAAAAGCAACCACGTATGGTGTGACCAGCTGAAATCCAAGAGAAAGAGTCACAAAGCTCTGTAAAAATTCATAAATTCCAAATATTTACCTTCATTAATACGAGTTCCACATTCGGGATAAGGTAATCGGGAGCACCTCCGGTTGCTTTCAATCAAATTTGGATTTGTCGCACAACGTGGATCGTCCGACGAGTCGCAAACTACACAATTATTGATCTTAACACTTTCCGGTGTATTGCAATTCTTTCCATCACACAATCGTAGACGTGTCTCTTTAATCAAACTAATAATGACGTCGCTTTCTATGTCACTGCCACAACCAGCATTGGCGATATTGTTCTCCGTATCATAGAGCATGTAGCACTGATCGTTTGGACGATAAGCATTGCATTCATCCGGTTCGATATCTTCACAATCACCGCCCACGCATTGCAAGCACTCAAGACGTTCCGCAGGTACCGCCATGCTGTTACATCGTGCACCATCACAAATTGAACAGTACTCCATAGTGCCGTTTTTACATTTCATTTGGTCATCTAGCTCCATGTCGTCTAGGCAAGACCGTGACATCTCGTAAGCTGGATCCGCTGAGCTGCTGCGCGCGTATAAAGCAACCATACAACTACCTAGACATTTGCGAGTGCGTGTTGCGGTATCGAATTTCGCAGAGCAATGCTTTCCATCTATAGAATCACAGAAATAGCAGTCCGTATAATCGTCCAAACTCTTAGCATTATTGCAGCCATTCGATTTGCAGCCTATGCATTTATCTGAATTCTCTTCACAATAATCGCCATGGGTCTTTTCAATTTGATCGCTACAGCCACGTTTCACTACCGCTGCCGTACTTTGGCCCTCATTTCCGAATACAGTTACGCACGTTTGTAAATTATCTCCCTCGCATTTTTGCAAACTTCCCGTTCCAGAAATACAATCATCACCTTCGCAAACGTAACAGCTGAGCGGCAGGTCCTGCCATTTTCCTGGCACACCAATGTTCGTTTTCATTAAATTCACCGTATTACAATTATCCGAATCGCATGTGCGGCAAGCTCTCTTGTCACTTGAATCACAAGTGAAATCACTTGCACACCCTCGCAACGTTCGCAATCCCTCGAGTTTCGTAACGCAATAATCGTTCTCGTTATACAGTGGACACAGACCTGCAAATTCTTGCGGACTGTCCTCGCATGTTGCGTTAATGCGAGAATCGCAGCGGTGACAGCTTTGACGACCCGCTGGGAAAATTTCGCTATTGCAGTTATTTCCATTGCAAATACGGCATCTTCCGGACTCTCCATTAATACATTTTTCGAACACGTCGTCCTTAACGTCCGAAAAGCAGCCGCGGTGTGTCAAGCCAGCTAAAAGTGGAATTTATATTATATTATGTGTCCAATATGTATACAGGGTGCCCGTAAATTTAAATTTGTTTTACAATCCCACTTTGTCTGGGTAATAAGACCACAAATAAATTATGATATAATTTGTGGTACGCTTTAAAAAAAATTCCCGGAGATTTGGCAATATGTTTGAAAAGTACATCTTATAGCATGTCCTCATTATAGCCGGAAATACGTAGTTTCGACGTTTTCGTTTTTTCGGCTACAGAGTGAGAGCATACTATTAGAATAAAAACCCAATTATAATCTTAGAAATTGTTTGCAATTTTTTTTTTTTTTTTTTTTTGTTATTTTCAACTCACATTGATCGACATACACGACACATTGTGTGTATGGCAAATCTTCACATACAGCAAGAACTGGAGAAGATTTCGGATCCGTTACGCAGTTGGAACAACTTTCAGAGCTGCAAGCAATACAAGAAGTACTATTGGGGAAGTTGAAGCTGTCATTGCAGTCATCGCCGCTGCATAGGAATAAGCTTCGCTTATTGCCCAACAATTGCGAATTGTCAAAATCACTAGCGCACCCCAAAAGAGCTACCTTATTGCTCTCATGATCGAACAGAGCATAGCATTGATCATTTTCACGCCAGGCCGAGCATTCCAGACTTATCGGTTTCGAGCACTCGCCATTTTCGCATGTCAGGCACCTCAATCTTGTTGCATCTGGCAGTGCAATCGAATTGCATGCTTCACCCTTGCATGCTTTGCAAAGTGGATTCTCTCCGTTTTCGCAGGCAGCGCGTCCATCCGCCTCTAAATCGTCCAAACAGCTGCGCATTAGCTCGTACGCTGGATTCGTCTCATCCGTGCGTGGATACAAGCCCGTTAAGCATTTACTCTGACAAGATCGTCTGACCGTAACACTCGACACATTCCTAACGCATTCGGCATTTTCGGTTCCATCGCAGAATAGGCAATCTACGTAAACGTCCGGTTCGGCTGCGTTATTGCAACCGTTTGATTTACAGAATTTACAAAGCTCTGAATTCTCATCGCAATGGGCTGCCAGCGTGTCGTTTAGGTATATTTGGGTAGCACAGCTTCGTTGGACAACGTTGCCCGCTTTATCGAAAACTATGCCACAATTCTGTAGATTATTGTTCTCGCATTGCCGTAGAATTCCCAAGCCATTACTGCAGCTCTCACCCTCGCAACTGAAACATTTCAATGGTAGATCTTGCCATTTACCGGGCTCGCCGATATCAGTGCTCTTTAGATCGACGACATTACAATTATCGCCGCTCTTACACATGCGGCATTTCTGATAGTTTGTGACGTCACACTTGAAATCGGTACTGCAGCCGCGATAGGTTGCGCCATAGACCACTTTCGTTCCACAATAATCGTCCTTATTATAGTATGGACAAGCCGTTTCGGATTCGGGGGCATGTTCACAATTTGGGTCTTCCAGGCTATTGCAGCGATGGCAACGTCGACGGTCAGCTGGAAAAATCTGCATAAAAAAAAAAATTTTTTTTTTAAATAAAAAACCTTCATTATGGGCAAAATCTATAAATCCCTTCAAAAGAGCCTTACCTCACTATTGCAAGCATTATTATTGCATGTTATGCAGTTCTGGGAACCACCACTAAGGCAGTCTAGTCTTTCGGGCTTGCTAAGAGAACTTACACATCCTCTCGTTGTGGATCCATCTTGAAAGTTCGATTATTATTATTTAGAAAAAATTGGGGGTTAAAAAAAAAATTAGTCCAAATTGATCCTAACTCACCTAAACCATATCGCGTAAAGCATTGAGTATTCGGAAGAGTCGAGCATGTTGTTACGTTTCCAGCTCCTTCCGGTCTGAAGGCACATAAAGGATCATCATTCGAATTGCATTGGATGCATTGTTTCGCCTGCGGTGTATTCTCGTAACTATTGCAATTAATGCCCTCATTGCATAGGTAGATCGAATCGATGTTATTATTAACGAACACCTCATCCAAGTCGCTAATGCATCCCATACGGGTTATGCTGTTATCGCTGCCGAAGAGCATAAAGCATCGTTCATTCTTGCTATAATATTTACACGCTTGCGGTTTTGAATCCTCGCATTTCTCATCGGTGCATACATGACAGGACCAACGATCATCGGGCAGTGCTTTATTATTGCACGCTTCACGATCATTGCAAGCCAGACAGAGCTCATCGCCAGCCTTGCAACCCTCCCGATCTCCTTCGTCTTTGTCATCCAAACAACTGCGTGTCAGAACAAAGACATCCGTTCGATTTGGCTTCGGATATAGAGCCGTCATGCACGCTCCATTGCATCGACGCCTGGCATTGATCAGCTCCGAATTTATACAATCGGCATTCCTCTCCGAATCGCAGTATACACAGTCGATGTAATCGCTCAGCTTGTTTGCCGTATTGCAATTATTCGAATTGCAATTATGACAGTTCGCTGAATTGTCGTCACAATAGCTGCCAAATTTATTTTCTATGCTCGCACTGCAACCGCGTGCTTCGACCGATCCATTTGCAGCGAATACCGTAAGACAGTATTCATTGCCTTGACATTCTATCGAGTTCAAATTGTTACAGTCAGTTTTCAGGGAGTTTTCGCATGTATAGCATTTCAATGGCAATTTTTGCCACAAACCAGGATTGGCATCACCCTGGCGCTTCAGGTTGACACGATTACAGTCGTTGCTGTCGCAGATGCGGCAGTTGGCGCTATCGGTTTGATCGCATAGCAGTCCAGAACTGCAACCGCGAACAGTATTGCCATTCGAGTCCATTGCGGTAACGCAATGTTCATCTGGCTTCAAACATACCTCCGACGATGAGGGCGCATTTTCGCACGATGAGATCGCGTTCGTGCTACACGCAAAACAAGTGCGACGATCAGCCGGATAGACCTGCAGCAAATATAGTTATTAATCATTTTTTGCCATACCATCAATATCTTCCAAAAACAAAACGCAAGTAAATGTGTTATATGTATGTATGCAGTCAGGGGAATCTGATAATACAATATGTTAGGTAGCCAACATAAAGGGTTAGCTATACACATGAATATTTTTGATTATTTTCGACAATTGGCCCCGGTTATTAAGACCAAGTATTCTGGAGATTTCCAAGTCCATTAAGAGACCTCAGATACCGACTTTTGTGCGATTTACAATTTTTGGAAACTTAATCGGAGTCTTAAATTCAAGCTCAAATTCCGCATTTTCGCACAGTTTTTGCGGCCTTTCTAATAGATCCTTGCAGTAAAGGTAGCCTTAATAATTCACCGATACATTTTTTGAAGAGGACGCTTATCGCTATAGAGCAAGCATGCAAGCCATCTTTAATTATAATCTCAATTGAACAGGTAGCTCCCCCTAAAACTACTCCTTAACTCCCCACCCCCCCCGAATTCGAAATGTGCCGCCTAAAAAGTACAATATTCGAAATGAAAAAAAAGTAATTTGGAAAGAACAACAACAAATTTGACAGATTTTCTATATCAAACACTATTCGCACATCATTTGTTTATACATATATATCATAAACCCCTAAAATTCTTCCCCCTAAACGGCCCCCTAAAAGTAGGAAAAACCCCTCAACTGGCAACACTGCAATTGAATGTCAGGTGTAAGCGAAAATTTTCAAAAAACGCCATTTTGCCACGCCTACTTTTCCAATTTTTGGAAATTACATATAATGGAAAATTTTGGAATATCTCAAAATTTTCTAGGTTTAGAGCAGGTGTTGCAATTTCCATAACATACTGTAGTACTGGAGGTACCCTTCAAAATGGGCCGATCGGGTCTTAGTCATGTCCCTGCCAATACGCATACCGAATCGCATCAGGACCGTCCAACTTCTTCGTTAAGATAACTGTATATAGACATTCGGATGGACAAACCGACGAGCAAATGGACAAACGGACAGACGGACGGATATGACTCTACCGGATCTTCTGGTAACACTGACCATTTCTTTACATATTCTGTACGGTCTATTCTTATAATTTGATTATATTTCTTATGATTCTGTGTTGTGTTACACACAACAACACACACACACACACACACAATATACCCCCAAAACAGAGTATGTCAGGTATAAGAATATACCATAAGTCAGCATCCAGCAACCATCTTATAAATAACATTTTTCTTTTTTTTATAGAATATTACCTTTTTGTTGCAATTTTCACCCAGACATATTTCGCAACTCGTTGCATTGACACCATATACACAATTATAGAATTCCTCGCTCTCTAAATTAGAGACGCAGCCTCGTTCGGTATATCCGTCTGAAAGATTTATCCGCTTGATGCGTTTTTTCATAAAAAACAATAAAAATAAGCATACTTACCGGCAATCAAACGCGTATAACACTGTGTATAAGGCAATCGAGCACAATTTGTATCGTCCTTGAGCTCTGCCGGGGCAACAGCACAATTGGTATCAGAGCGAGAATTGCAGATAGCGCATTTCTGAGCCAATGGCAAATTATTAATAACATTGCAATTATCATCATCGCAAAGCCATAAGCGTTTAGCATACAGCAAATTCTTGACATCTGGCGAATCATATTTACTCTTGCAACCCATTTCAGCTATTTTTCCGCTTTCGTCGAACTCGATAAAGCACTGATCGTGCGTCATTACAGCACGGCACGTCTTCATTTCGGGCGCGGTGCAGTTATCACCCTTACAGTGATAACATGACTTCCGTACACCCAATTCTTGAACATTGCAGTCTGCAGTTGAGCATGCTGCGCAGTTATCACTATCCTTACATTTCACACGCTCATCGGCTTCGAGATCATCTAGACATGTGCGTATGAGCTCATACACTGGTTGCGAATCATTGGTACGTGGATATAATGCGGTCACACAGCTCTGGTGGCACATCCTCTTGCGTGTTACATTGCTAACGGCCAAAGCGCAACGATCATTTTCCGTTGCGTCGCAGTAAACACATTCAATGAAATCGGATTCCTTGCTAGCGTCATTGCAACCGTTCGACTTGCAATCGAAGCAATTCGTTGTTCCGCTGCCCTCACAGATCGAATCCAGGTCGTCGCTGCAACCACGCGCGATCACCGCTCCATTCGAACCGAAAGCGACCGTGCACGTCTGATAAATATTCGACTCGCACTTGCGAAGGTCACCCAAGTTCGAGGCACCGCATTCATCGCAGTGATGACAACTCAATGGAAGTTCTTGAAACTTACCAGGATAGCCGATATCAAGGGCACTCAGATTAATTTCGTTACAATTGTCGTCCACGCATTTTCTACAATGTTTACGATCGCTGGTATCACACGGTAAATCCGAGACACAGCCTCTTTGGGTAACGCCTTTGGTAAATGTCGTAACACATCCATCGATTTTGCTATAAATTGGACAGATTTGTGAATTTGCAGGCTTCGATACGCATGTTGGATCGTCGATTGAATTACAACGATGACAGCGTTGACGTCCGTTCGGATAATCTCGACCATTACAATTGGAATTGGTGCAGATAGTGCAAGACGCGTCGGGATCGCCATTTTTACACTTGAGAAATTGCTGCATTTCCATATCGTACAAACATCCACGCACGGTATGGCCATCTGAAAGATCGACACAAAAGTCAGTGAGTCAGTGAGTCGGGGAGTCGGAGAGTCAGAGGTGAAGCCCTTAAGGCTTTAATATTAAATATCGGAATAAAACCTACCGTCATCAATATAAATCGAGCATTCTGTGTAGGGATAATTTTGGCATATTGCCGATGATGTCACGTTCGAAGGATTCACTGCGCAGTTAACATCATTTGCTGAATTGCAAACAATGCATTTCCGCTCATTCGGAAGGTTCTTGAAATCGTTACAATTATCACCGTCGCAAACGAAATACTGCTTGATTTCTCCGTTTACCTGTTCGAGGGAGATATCACTTAAGCAGCCCAATCGCACAGCACTGAAGGTCTTATTATCGAAGTACATGTAGCACTGATCCTCTTTGGAGTATGCGGAACATACTCTGGACTGCGGTAGATCGCAGTCTGTACCCATGCAATGTAAGCATGACAAACGACTTTCGGGCAATATATCCGTATTGCAATTATTTCCATTATCACAACGTACACAATCTTTTGCGATCGTACAATTCGCACGATCTTCCTTTTCGATATCCTCAAAGCATGACCGAACGAAATCACTAACAGCTGGATTGCTCTTACGTGGATATAAGGCGGCGACACAGCCCTCTACGCAATTACGTACGCTCGTTATATTCTCGGGAGCGAATAGGCAATCCTCATTCACCGACGAGTCGCAATACAGACACTTTCGATAGGTTTTAGCATCGGTTACGTCGTTACACAAATTCGATTTGCAATTAAAGCAAAGTTCCGGATTTCGATCACAGTGGGATTTCTGTTTTTCCAGTATGTTAAGCTCACAACCACGTTCGATCACAACACCTTCGTCATTGAATACGGTCATACAGTCTTGGTACGCATAATTCTCGCATGCAGCCTCGCCTAGCACAGCGTCCGATGTGCAGTTCGCACCTTCGCATTGATAGCATTTCAGGGGCAAGCTTTGAAAGGCCCCGTAGACGCCGTTGAACCTTTTCGTCAAGTCAATGCGATTGCAGCCATCGCCCTTACATTTCTGGCATGTTCTAGAGTTTTCGTCACAGCCTAGATCGGAGGCACAGCCGCGCCTTGTAAAGTCCGATTCATGATCGTAACTCGCTACACAGGTCTCTTCGGTATTGTAATACGGGCATGCACTCAACGATGATGGCGATGCAGCACAATTGGCGTCGAGTTTTGAATTACATCGATGACATTTCGGTCGATTCTTAGGTATAAGCTATAGCGAAAGGATTTCGAAATTCATAATCGTTAATATTAAACATAGGTACCTAATTATGGCATAAAATTTGAAATGGGCGAAAAACTACAGGGAAATAAGAAAAAACGAGAAAATCTTAAACTTCTCTGAAATTAAATGATTAAAATTAAAAATAAAAAAAAAAAAGCTTATAGCCTTATTCATAGAAATAAAAAGTTGCTTAAGCCTTTTTTACGGTGACTTTACTGTCAAAAATACATGAAATTAAAATGCTTTTTAGTTAAAATCCATTTGAGCATTTCTATGAATAAGGCAGTTAGATTCTTACGCTATGAAACTTATAGCAGGGGAACCCCAGAGGTGGTTTCGGAACCCCTTTAGTTTATCCCTGCCATACATGAACGCTTAATATAGTGGGCTTCGTTGTGGGTCAGTCAGATTAGAATTAGATTACAATAATCTGACAATACAAAATAATTGTGTTCTTGAGATACTCGAACGTGTCAGAATTGATAAGGCTCTAGTTTGTAGTTTTCATTGCTTATTTTGCTTCCAAACCCTCATCTAAATATTATAATTTTATCATTTATTCACGGATTTTGAAGACTAATATTGCATATCAAGGACTTACGTGCACATCGAGACAGAGCGTGAGCTGTTCTTATGATCGTTGTCACAGCTCATAGAATCATAGAAAAGGCATCACTCATACGGCATGTAGGACGAGCGCGCGCATTAACGAATATGTAACTAACGTCCTACACGTCGTATGAGTGATGCCGTTTCTATGATATTTCGGACATTTGCACCGCATACGCACGTTTACCGCAGCATATCAATACTGAGAGCATCTATGTGCACTTGCATTTTTTTGAAAATGACACTTTTCCCCCATCCGATTTGAAAATCTTTTTTTTAACAAGTAAGGGTGTTAGAGTCAGGCGAGCCTTGCAATAAAATACCCGAAACAGACACATGTTTAAATAATTTTTGAACCACGCCCAAAAACAGGACCACTAAGTAAGAATAATCAAGAAGTTTTTAAGGCCATTAGGGGCCCCATATACCGACTTTTGTTAAAAATCTTTATGAAAACCCGCCCCTTTTCCAAGCCCACTTTTCAAATTTTTTTGCAATTCTAATCGGAGGCTTAAATATGCGCTCAATTTCTAAGTGGCAGGCACCTCGCTCGTTCATGATCAAGACTCATCCTAGCAACGGACGCGGCTTAACAGTAATAAGTCCTCAGCAGCCCAGTTTCTCAAATAGAGGCCCGTTGGAATCAAAACTATTATATCTCTGTATAAATAGTTAAGTTATATTTAAAAAATAAGATTTGAATAATTACTGTTAGTTCCCACCCAAAGGAAGATCCAGTAAAGAGAAGCAAAGTTTAAAAAAAAAATATAAAAAAAAATTTCTAAGTTTCATTGAAATATTTCGAAAAAGTCAGATTTTGAGGCAGTTTTGGGATTTTTGTGACAGACCCTAGTACTGGAGGTGCCCTTAATAACGGACCGACCGAGGAAATTTTTTGGGAGGATGTTTATGGCTACAAAGGAAGCATAAGTGCCAAATTTCGTTGAATTCCCATTTGAATTTCGGGTGTAGGGGACAATTTTCGAAAATCGCCCTTCTGCCACGCCTCACTTTTGAAATATTTGGAAATCGTATTACTTGCCTTGAAACATGTTCAAATACCAAATTTCATTTCTATATGTTGAAAAACTTCGATTTTAGAGCAGTTTTTGTGTTTTTCGTAACAGACCCTAGTACTAGAGGTACCCTTAAAAATGGTCCGATCGGGTCCATTCTCTAACTGTTCTTACCCATGTGCTTGTGAATACGCATATCAAATTTCATCAAGATAGCTCAACTCCTTCGATAAGAAAACTGTATACAAACAGACGGACAGACGGACGGACGGACATGGCTAAATCGAATCTCCTGGTGACGCTGATCATTTCTATATATATTTATTATGGTCTATCTAGACTGGTTCTGGGTGTTACACACAACCACACAAACGCAATATACCCTCGACACATTTGCGACCTCCCCCCCCCCTCACCCCCTCCCATACGATTTTTGGTTCGTCTTGACCCCCTCTATCACCACCCTTCGGATGTACACCGTTATGGGAAACACCCTGTATATGCTCTATATGAATATCAAATCTAATTATTTGAATCGTCAAATTATTCACAATAAAAGTCGCTGCCAAAAGTCCGCAGTCAGACTTGGATTCAACTGATCATTTCACATACGATTAAATTAAAATTTGGGAATTCGTAATAGGGTTGTGCGGTGTAGACTTCAAATATTCTGATGACATAAAAAATACTGAAATTTTTGCTATCCTTACCTCATTGTTGCAACCATCGCCAGTACAAATTTTGCAACTACTCTCGTCACTGCCCACCAAGCAATTCCAGAATTCATCGCCTTCCAGCGACGATAGACAGCCACGATCTGTTATGCCCTGTGTGCGATTATTCACACGCTGATAGCAATGCGTGTAGGGCGGCACATTACAATCGATATTTGCTGGAATTAGTTTTGGTGCGGTGGCACAGCTTTCCGTTTCACCCGAATTGCACATTGAGCATTCATTGGATCTTGGTATATTTTCGAATCCATTGCATCTCTCATGGTCGCAGATGTATAGTAATTTTTGTTTCACCAATGTGTTGATGTCCTCGACGCTTTTGAAATCGTTAATACATCCCATTCCAATCACATCGATTGACTCCTTCTCAAAACGAATATAACATCGATTCTCGTTGCCCTCGAGGCTGCTGCTGCTGCTGCTGCTGCTCGTGCAAGAGACCAGCTCCTGATCTTCGCAGCCGCCACTGTCCCCACTGCACTTGAAGCATTCATATGTTTTGTCAGCTGCCAGAACTGTCGGACCGTTTGACTTCACTTTCGCATTTTCAATTAATCTCGCCGCCGCTTTCTCTACTAATATATTCGAAGGCGAATCGCTAGCAACAACTGTAAAAAGCAATTGAATAATATTTAATCGAAAATTGAACAAATTACGATCGGTAGTGCGAGTAGAAAAAATGAAAAGATTATCTTTCCATTCGGCTTAATTGTCCTTATCAAAATTTTGACATTTATGTACTTATTACAGCACTTCAACTCTTTGTTCAAGCTCTTTTCGTATTATTGTACAAGTAGTTGAAATGTTTTTTTTTTTTTTTTTTTTTTTTTAGTTTTGACACAAATATTAACTGCTCGGTAACATTCGAATGTTGCCCTTATCATTTCAACGTGCATGACACCGAATTGCGAGTTCGACAAATATCAGTGATTATTTTATTACGGGATATCGAAAAACTGACCAGCCAAGTTCGAGTTATTTATTGCCTTCATATCTCGGTCGTTTTTTTTTTTTTTTTTTTTTTTTGGCGTTTTTTCTTGATTAGGGTTTCAATTTTATTTTGATCATTATCGTTTTATTGTCAATTAACTTCACGGAGTTAAAATTTGCACAATTTTTTTTTCTTTTTTAGATTCAGATTTTTTTAAAATTTTAATTAGTTTTGATATGGATGTTTTATGATACAAGGTCCTTTGAGCTATTGCTTTTATAGTTGGATGGCTCGCAATATAATTAGTTAAACGCCGATACTCTTGCCTCTGGTTTCAAAGAAAGAGGCGGAAAACGAATGATCTGATGGGCATGGAGTCCAAGTAGCTAAGACGATGCTGAATAGAAATTTTATTGTCCCAAAAATCACATTTACCAGTCTGGTTAAAGCACCCTAAAGGATTATCTCTCAAACAAAAGTTCCAACGACAAACTGCATTGTGTATAAAGGCTGTGTATTAACATAAGAGATGAATTTTCCACCATTTCGTTCGATTGTCCGCGTCTAATTTCTAGAATAACACGAGATCAATTATACCGGTTAGTTTCAAGCGCTTAGCTAACTCAATTGTCACCGGTTATAATAACCAGCTATTATTGAACCTAGCGATTCAGTGAATGTGGCACTGCAGAAATTATGTGTCTGCAGCATTCACGCATCAAAAATAATTTCCGGAAAATTCGACAAGCTATATTAATGGATACTAGGAGTGCCAGTTGCGGTCGACATTCGATTGCTCTAGAAAAAAATTTTATTATTATCAGTACCTATTTTATTTTAAATTTGTAAATTTTTCAGAGAGAACAATTTCTTTATTCACAACATTTTTTCGTGAAAGGCAAAGTGGCAAGTGTGGAGTTTCAGATATAAAAATCCGCCATTCATCAATTGAGCGAACTCTGCAGGCGGCAACATACAGCTGTCCTTGCTAAAATACTGATGTTCTTAATAAAAAATTCACTTTCTTGAATGCTTAATGTTTGTTCATGCTATTTATTTATGGACCTATGATGGACATATAAAAGGCTAGCATTATTAGAAATTGCGTTCGCTGGAAAAAAGGGTAACAAAGTGCCGGACAAATTTTGAACGACTTTAAACGGATATGTTAGAAGAGGAGAACGCCTGCCAAAGTTCCTCAAAGAAAGAATTTTGGGTAAAAGGCGGCAAATGAACTTTGCCTGTGTGGCAACATAATGCGAAAGCATTTGAATTCCTACATGTTATTTCCGATTTGCGATCTACGATTTCCGATTTCCGAATGGCGTTTTTTTTGTATAAAAATCGATTCTGTAGGATCGCTAAACGAAGGCGGAAAAGATTTGTGTTAGCGTATTAATATATAAGATTATTTTGAAGGGGGAAAAAATCCATTATCATACGAGAATAAAATATTTTCAATTGGAAAATATAAATAAAAATATAATTAATCATCATCTGAGGTCGCTGGAGCTCAAAATCGAAAATAAAATTTTTCCAAATTTTTCCAAATTTCTAAACATGTCCGTCCGCCTGTCCGCCTGTCTGTATACTGTTTTCTTATCGAAGGAGTTGAGCTATCTTGACCAAATTTGATATGCGTGCTCACGGGGACATGAGTAAGAACAAGTTCGAGAATGGACCCGATCGGATCATTTTTCCAGTACCAGGGTCTGTTACGAAAATCACAAAAACTGATCTAAAATCGAAGTTTTTCAAGATATTTTAATGAAATTTGATATTTGAACATGTTAAAAGGCAATAATAATATAATTTCCGAAAATTGGAAAAGTCGGAGTTTCAAAACGGCGGTTTTCATAAAGAAATTCAACAAAAGTACGTATATGGGGCCCCTTATGCCATAAAAAACCTCTTGATTATTTATTCGCAATGGTCCTGTCTTTTGGGCGCGTTTTAAAAACTATTTAAATATGTGTGTCTGTGTCGGGTATTTTATTATCAGGCTCGCCTGACTATATCACCCTTACTTGTTTTTTGTTTGTTTTTTTTTCTGTAACACTTCATGTGTTCATTTTGTCGTTAAATTCATTTGCGAGTTACGTATTCCAGTGATCTGTAAATATTTTGATTCCAATCGGATATCCATTTTTCCGATATGAACCCGAATAGCTAAGAGATTTTCACGCTTAAGCTCGTTTGTCAACCCAATGCACGGTGTTCTAATTTCACACAACATACCGAATTCACGAATAACGCAAATTGCTAGGACAATTATCGCCACTCCTTTCTTATTTGCAATCCGGGGCAACATTTCCCCCAAAATCCGTTCAACGCGCGCGCGTCTTTCAAAAAGAGAGTACTAATTCCATCGGAGCTCTCTAGTGCCTTTTTATAGAATTATCGAACCACAATGCTTTTACTTTTATCAACTAAAGTTTTTATTGCGATTATTTTATAATACTGTTTTGTATCGCTACAACTCATTTCCATTAAATCGATAAGACCGATTCGACGTCAAAAACAACAACCACAAACAAAAAAAAAAAAAAAAACACCCAAGAGATTATTTATGACACTATCCGATGATATCTGGAAGAACAAATCTACAGCCACCTTCCGCCATAAGCTTGCTTCTAAAACGAATATTCATTTATTCAAACCAATTTATTTGATTTGATCGACACTTATGCCAGCTGCGAAAGTCCAAATAGCCCAAAAAAGAAAATCGAAGAAAATCCATTCTCATTACCTTTAGACAAGTGCGTCGAGTAGGCCTTATCGATTAGATTCGCCCCTGGCGCTATGGTCTTTACATAGATTCAGTGTCCGGAAATCAATCAGAATGTAAAAAAATGTTTCTACATTACTTCGTACCTAACTATTAAATATTTAGCCTATCGATTGGCGGAAAACTTTGAAATAATTTATCAAAATGATTCATAATTCTTGACTGCAGTCACAAGTATCTATCAGTGAGAATACTCTGATAAAAGAGACATTGGCGCTATCGAAGTCATTTTATTGACAGACCCCAGTTTCTATACACTCGTACAAAATATGGTCTCTAAGCTAAGGCAATGCGTCCATTATATTGGTAATACGATCGTTTTACATGTGATCTCTATCTGTCCGCCTTCGAGTGGCCTTATCAATTTTTAATAATTCCGTTGGAGCGTTCATTGTCTGTGTTTTATCGTTGGTATTATATCTATGAGCCAATCGAGTCCGGTAATTATTTACTTATTTATTGAACTAATAATATAAATGATAGTCTCGCCGTCATACCATTAACCCTTCGACTACCTGGATTTGATTTCTAAAAAAAACAAACGAAAAATTCTTTCTAAAATAAATTTGAGATTATGTGGTATATGCAATGCTTAAATGAAGTTCAGATTCAAGCCCGTCATCTAAGCACGGCCAAAAATATGGTTTGAAAAACCAAAGCAATTCTTAGAGTCCAGCGAATTTCAATGATACACGTACATAGGTACACTTAGATTGTTCGTTAAAAATAAATTTTAGATGGCCGGGTGGAAAATGTTTCCATTTGGCATAAAACGGACTGGTTTAAAATCTGGCGCCGATCGGAGGTGGTTTAATAGGCGTGCCAAAGCTCGGAAATATTAGGTGTAGTAAAAAGAAATCCATTATTTTTGCATTAAATTGAGGGCTTTATTTAAGATAGTTAGAATGACCCGATTTAGGTCAAATATGCGCCGTTTTGTTCGATAACTTGTTGCCATTTTAAAGGTAATTTCATTATGCCTCTCTCATAGAAGCCCTCGTTCCTATTAGCAAAAAATTGAGACAGTCGAATTTCAGAAGCCTCTCTTGAAGCGAATGTTTCACCAGCAAAATTGTTCGCCATGGACAGGAACAGATGGTAATCACTTGGTGCCAGGTCCGGACTATAAGGTGGATGCAGAAGAACCTCCCAACCAAACTCCCGGAGCTTCTGGCGAGTCACTATCGATGTGTGTGGCCTGGCGTTGTCCTGAGGGAACACAATTCCTCTCCTATTGGCCAAAGCTGGCCGCTTATGGGCGATTGCTTCCTTCAGACGGTCCAATTGTTGACAGTAGAGTTCCGAGTTAAGAGTTTTGCCGTATGGGAGCAGCTCATAGTAGATAATTCCCTGCCAATCCCACCAAACACACAGCAAAACCTTCCTGGCCGTCAATCCTGGCTTGGCCACCGTTTCCGCCGGTTCACCGTGTTTCGACCACGACCGTTTTCGCTTGACGTTGTCGTAAGTGACCCACTTTTCATCACCAGTCACCAACCGCTTCAGAAATGGGTCGATTTTGTTGCGGTTCAGCAGCGATTCGCAGATGGAAATTCGGTCTATGAGGTTTTTTTGCGTTAACTCGTGTGGAACCCATACATCGAGCTTCTTTGTGTATCCAGCCTTATTCAAATGGTTCCAAACGGTTTCTTGTGCAATCTTTAGCTCTTTTGCAATCGAAACAGTGCTAACATGACGGTCGGACTCGATAATTTCCATGATTTTATCGACATTTTCGACAATTGGCCTTCCAGTGTGTGGTGCATCCTTGACATCGAAGTTACCGGAACGGAATCGACGAAACCAAAATTGCGCATAATTGGCTGTTACAGTATCAGGTCCATAAACGCTATTCACATTTTCAGCCGCCTGGCTTGCGTTTTCTCCCTTATCGAAGAAAAACTGTAAAATGTAGCGAATTTTCTCTTTGCTGATGTCCATCTTTGACAAGCTCTCAAACAAAACTGAATCAATCAATCAAAAAAGTGTCAAAAAAGCTTTTTTAGTAGGAACTGTCATCTTTCTAATGCCCCCTAGCGGAACACGATCGGACTTATACAACGCGAGATGCAGATAAATAACGCCATCTATTGGAAAAATAATGGATTTCTTTTTACTACACCTAATATAATATAAAACAAAAACTTGTATGGGAATCAGTGTGACCCTCCGTTGTACATCATCATTTTGTTTGTTTCGGAATCTGGGGGGAACGCTCTAGAAATGTTACTTTGTAGAGAATAGATTCACCTTTATTTTAAGATATAAAACAACAAAATCGGTTTATATTGGGCCGACCTGGGATCAGTAAAAATTCAAAATTTGAGATATTTAAAAGATACATCCGGTCGGAAGCCGTTGGTTGCCGCCGAAACAAGAATCAACGTCGAAAAATGTAAAAATTTAGCCTTTAAACGAGCCTAGTATGAAAAATAGCTCTCATTAAATCACCTCCGATCGGCGTCAAATTTTCAACCAGTCCGTTTTATGTCGAATGGAATGTTTTTACACCCCGGCGCTTTGCAATCGATCAAAGTTTTCTTAAATATGGAACATTCTAGTACACATACATTCATATAGTAGGCATAGATAAAACTCTATCGGCCTGAGAAGTCACATATTAGGTCTGTTCCCCTACTGGACGAAACTGCGCAAAACTGCCAAACTTTCATACAGTTTCACAAAAAATTGGGCAGTTTAGTTCCTTTTTTATCGGAAACAAATGAGCGGCAAGTTGGACCTTCATACAAACCATAATTATTTCATATAAAAAAAAAAACAAATGAGACATCAAAAGCAATACAGTTTTGTATCTAATTTTCTGCTTTCAAGTTCTTTGTTTTTCTTTTTTTATTTTTCCTTATTTTTTAATTGCTTTTCCGCGATTTTTATTGCCTCTTTAATGGCCTGCAAGGATAAGAACATAATTGATTGCGTGTCCTCAACGTGTGATTCTCTTACCCGAAATTACGAAATGCAAACATTGATCATTAATCTCTTGTACCTCTCCTTAGCAAAGCAGAGTCTTTCGGTTGTTCCTTCTCCGCTTGATATTTAAAACGCCTCAACTGAAGGATACTCATAAAAAATCAGAAATTTTCTCTCTTCATTCTACTATGTATTTAGGCGGAAAGAAAACTTAAAACTCTGGTCTCTCAAAATTTAACAATTCAGAGATGATTTTGTTCTTTTCATTCAAGTTTCTTAAATAAATCTATGCATGTAACAGGCCTAGAACTATTGCAATGAAGCATAACAAAAACGTTATGAAACTCAAAAGAATTTTTGATCCTTTACTGTTACTTCCGCCATTGCCATTTCCACCGTCTCCACCATTGCTTCCGCCATTGCCATTTCCACCGTCTCCACCATTGCTTCCGCCATTGCCATTTCCACCGTCTCCACCATTGCTTCCGCCATTGCCATTTCCACCGTCTCCACCATTGCTTCCGCCATTGCCATTTCCACCGTCTCCACCATTGCTTCCGCCATTGCCATTTCCACCGTTTCCGCTTCCGCTTCCGTTTCCATTGCCGCCATCTTCTGCGGCATTCGTATTGATCTTTTCAACATTGCATCTCGGAAAGTCCATCGGCGAACAAAGTGAACAATTTTTTCGACCAAGGCAATCCGTTTGCTCCCGTAACAAACCAGCGCAGCCTCGCATTATACGCTTGCCATCGTCACTTGCATAGCAGTAAACATTCGAAGCTCGCGAAAGAGGACACTGCATCGGCATGAATGCACCAGGATCGCTTCGACAACGCTCGTCCTACAAAAGTCGGTGAAAAAGATTTTTGATAACACACAATCTTGGGGGTTTCCTACTCCACTTTCCTCCCTCCTTACCTTATCCGAATCACATTGTATGCACTCGTAGCCCATCGGCCCCGCGTCATTGCACAAACTGGGCAAACATATATGACAATGTGACGAGACGTTCTTTGTTTGTAGCATCATTCCATTTGCATCCATGGTCGTACATTTCATTCGCATGTCTTCAGACAATTGCTCGAAACACCCTTGAGCCGCAACAGTTGCTGAGATTGGGTTGAATGGGTTTTTTTTTTTTTTTTTTTTTTTTGTGCAAAATACAAAGAAAATTTCAATAGCAAAACAATGAGATTCTGAAGCGCGTTTCAACTCACCACCATCGAAGATTGTTACACAAATGTCCATATCGTTCGCACATACTTCCGTTCGATTCAAACTTGTCCTTTGGCAATTGATGCCCGAACACTGATGGCACATCTTCGTTGCATTTGCACTATAAAGAATCGTTTGCACTAGAATAAAAAAAATCCCTACTTTAATCGCTGTCATCTTGCCGTGCAACCCTTTCTCTTCGACTGCGCTGTAAAAAAACGAATGAGAAGGCTGGAATTATTCAAGATCCTTATATAGGTTTAATTGTCATTGTTACCTACTTTGAGTCGCCATGAGTGCACTTGTACACTTCGATAAGATATGACCTTAAGCGTATTGCTTTCTCATCGAAAAATTTTCCAGTATCTCCCCATATGGAGAAGCTTGTCTCTTAATGTCCACATTTACATACATATACTCGTACGATAAAAACATGAAAAAAAAATATATCTCTCGATTTTATTGAGAGGTCTTAATGCCTTCGAAGCTTCCGTAAAATGATTTTGTATAGAAAAAAGTAAAGAAATTCAAGTCACAATTCCATATTTCATTTCATTACTCTCTTTTGGCCATACCATATATGAATGCTTAAACAAATTTTTACGGAAATATACCGAGTTACAATATGAGTGGACGTATACGTAACAACTGTATACTGTACAAAGCACATTGCGCATACGCAGTGTGGTCTTCACCGAAAATTAAAAGGAAGTTTTATAGCATGGAAATCGGATGGAGAATTGTAATGAATATTTTGACGTTTCATCATTAGCATCGGAGAAAGCTCTCTATTGGCGAAAACACAATCGAAAAACTTCGTCATTAAAGCATACATGCATACAGAGACGGTCTTTAGACGGTTAATTTTCCTTCTCAGAAGGTCTTAATTCGAAAACGTTTGTCCTGTATAAAGAACTCGAACTCGAACTCATGAATGGACGCATTAAACATTAAAAATTTGAACTCATTCGAACTGCTCTACCCTCAATATCAAATAAGGAAATAATGCATTTTTTTCTGGTGTATTTCAAATTCAATTATATTTTTTTATTTCAAATGAAATTTTCATATTACATTAGCGAAATGTTCTTTTTTTTTTTTTTAAAGCATTCTAGCACGTGATCCACGTGCAAAATCGGCAGTATTACAGCCACGTATGTCTCCGGGCATGCAGAGCATGCAATTAGCGTCCTCATAGCACGTTTGCTGATCGGCAACAGTAAGAGAACAGCCACGCTTGGTCGTTGTCCCGTCATATTTGACATAGCAATAGGAATTCGGAGCCGTTGGCACTGTGCAACGAGTTGGCATCAATGATTTCGGATCGCTTGCACAAGTCGAATTCTGTAAAAGCACTTCATTGAGTATAGAGAACGCAAAGAACAAACGCACACACACACAAAAAAAAAAAAAATCATAAATATTTAGGAAAATACCCACCGTGCTCGAGTCGCATTGAACGCATTCGAAGTTTGCCTGACCCATGTCATTACAGCGATCGGTATTGCATTTGTGGCATTCAACAGTGTTCATGTCACAACGACGACGCCATGCATCGGGTATTTCCATCGAGCAGCCTTTGCGCATGACGTTGACTTTAAATGACAAATAAAAAAAAAATACGAAAATTTCCTTCAAATTTTTTATTCATTCAATCGAAAAATCCCCAGTGTACCCACATTTTTCAAATACGGTGACACAATAATCCAACGGATCGGCACAGCGCGTCGTTGTGTTCAACGAGGTTCGCAGGCAGTTGATGCCATCGCAACTATAGCAGGTCCTTGATGTGTTTGCGGCAGCAAAAGCCACAAAACCAAGAAATAAAATCGCTGCTGCAATCGATTGCGCTGACGAATGCATTTTGAATTTTTTTTTTATTTTTTATCGTTCGTGATCAATAAAGAATTAAATGGGAAGTGAATGTCATAGTCTCGATAATAGTCACTTTTATAGGATTTTCCATGACCACTTGAGGCACTTATTTGCCCAATGTACAATAATTTATCTATCAACGATACTGGAGCATGACTGTTGAACTGATAAAACGTCATTTTCTTTTTTTTTTTTTTTTTTTTTTTTCAAAAAAAGGCCACTTGCAAGTAATTTGTTTTATTAAGTAATGTGATTTTTATTTCTCATCAACACATGAAAATTCAGCGCTGATGTGGTTCTCAAATGTTTTGGCATTATTCGGGGTTGTTGTAAAAACCAAGACAGAATTCAATTTTATCGGAATTGAAATGCGATTTTGATTTTGATAGGTGCTTTGAAATCTGATACGGTTTCGGAATTTCACCGAAAGTCTAATTTTATAAAATCATAGGTAAAAGAAAAATAAAACAACTTCATTTACAGCATTTCCGCTGTGTAGTTAAAGCAAACGTGGAAAATTTCCTTGTAAAATTTTTGCACAATCAAATTTCCACAGTTGCTTGATTTCCTACCATGTGACTTCTGTTCGGTTGTGTTTTGTAACTAAAGGAGAAAAGGACCAGTTAAGTTCCCACCAAAGAGAATTCATATTATGCTTGTCTCTATTTTTGGGCTTTCTATTGTTTTTAAATAAGCTTTTTTTTTCTCCGTTTAAGTCTTAATCACATTTTGCAAAATATCCAGCCGCATGGAAAAAAAAATGAAGTCTGTGCAATAATTTTCAATCTTTCAGCTATATGGTACTTGGTTTGTTTCTGACAATGACAATTCTAATTCGAACATAAAACCAAAAAAATCTGATTTTGTAACAACTGGTATGTATCATACAATACTACAAGTGACACTTTCAATTTTTTTTTAAATTTGTTTGTTGGTTTGATAAAAATACATAAGAGCAAATACGACAGAGAGAATAGTCGATATGAGTGCGACTGAAAACGACTGATAGCTTTGGGGATCCCCACATAACTCGAGTTGAAATTTGTTCTTGACTGTGTGTTAGTAACACTGGCATCCCAGCGGAAAATTATCTCCTGCATGAAAATGTCATCAGTGATGTCATCGATGACATATAGGTGACATTGTCATGCATGACATCTTGGAGGACATGTCATCGTGGAGGGATGCTGTTCACGTGCTTGAATCTCATTGGCTATTGAAATTTAAATAAGGCTTTAGCGTCAGTTGGACGTTAGCATGAAGTGGCGTAGATGATGAGTGCTCGACTCAGAGTCCGAAGATCGTGGGTTCGATCTCTGGCTGAGGCGAACAAAAATGGTTGAAAATAGATTTTAAAAAAATTTCGAAATATTCAAAGAGAGGGCAAAGAAGAGAGTTATCAAACTGGTTTCTATAAATTGACATTTAAAGAGAAAAAGAGTAATGTGCTGCTCTCAAATGCTTTTTTCGGCATTGCACCCCTTTACATGACATTGTCACCGGTGAATTCACTGTCAAACTCCTCTACAAATGCCATACAGAGTGTCATATGAATTGTCATGCATACCGGATCCAAAGTCATCGTGACTTCATCGATGATGTCAGCGGGACATTTGCCGCTGAGTATATATGTATACGGGGTGTTCCGGACTGAAGTGCTTTTTTACAGAGTTGTTAGAGGGGGTCATTGTGAACAAAAAATCGTATGGGAGGGGGCTTAAAGGTAACTCTGAGGTATTACAGGGGAAAGAAAGAAATTTGCAGTTGTTTCAAAAAAAAAATACGCCCAAACCGTGCATTATATAAAAAAAATTTGTATGCAGTTTGACAGAAAATTGTTGTTTTTTTTTTACTTTGCAGTTTAAAGGAATTTTTGCCATCAAAGTCAAAATTTCGAAATTTTCTTTAAATTTTTTGACTTTGGGAGCCGTTTTGGTATGAAAAAGGTCTTATCGACACGTTGTTTTCAAATTTTCAAATTTCCAAATCTGCGCTAAATTCCCTTCAAATCCGTAGTACATATCTATGTGTCGTACCTTATTCGTGGTTTAACCTCTGGAAAAAAAAGATTTAAAAACGAACTTGAACCTTCTTTATTCAATTTGATTCAGCTAAGCAAAAACAAAACGCATTTTTCCAGTTAAAGTACGCACAATTTTAAAACAAAACTTTTCTTATTTGTACAGAATTTCCTGGCCGGTCATTGTAAGCTGCAGATTGCTCTTTTTACAATTTCATCACATAAAAACAAGTTCAAGTTCGTTTTCTAATCCCATTTTTTCGACGGTTAAATCGCAAATAAGGTACAGTATAAGCACCACGGTTTCAAGGGAAATCGACTGCAGATTCGGAAAAAAATTAGAAAAGCATGTCTTAATAGGGCCTTTTTCATACAAAAATGGCTCCCAAAGTAAAAAAAAAAAAAATCAGAAGTGTTGACTTTGACCGTTTGTTTTTTCCCTCATTGGCTCAAATTTTTACCAACAATTTAATTTTTCCTAAAAGCCCATATAATTGGCTTTCCAACTGTTTAACAGTTTTTTTTTTTTTCTACGAAAAACCATTATCGTGGGAGAATTCTATTTCTGGACCCACTGTCTAAGAACTTTGAGGTCCTAAAACTCCCCAGGGGTGCATTTGCGACCCCCTCCTCCCATACGATTTTTTCTTTGTCTTGGCCTCCACTACCATCCCTATAAAAAAAAAAAGCACGTCCGCACGGAAGTATAGTTATATATTTTTATTGGTTTCAATTTAAATTCCGATATCTATTGAATTCTATAACAACCCCGATTCTCTTTTCTTTTCGTTCAGTAGCATTTTCTTTACTCTCTCGAAAATCGTAAACCTTTCATCAGGTATGTAGGTATGCACATTTATTTATGTACTTCCCGGAAATTGATATGAATTTTCATACCAGCATCACATGACGTACCTGGCTTATCATATCAACTAATTACTTATTCAAAAAAAAAAAAAAAAATATCGCACCAGTGGCCTTGAAGTCATGCATCACAATTACGAGTACCTGTTCACGAATATTCAGAAAATTTTTATCGGAACATTTTGAAATCAATTTTCGAAAATTTTTGACATAATTAGGTACTCGCGCACACACTCAAGGATAACGATATGACAAGCAAATTTTGACTTTGCTCAAATAAATCGTTCATTTAGCGATTCAAATAGCCTGATATTTGTTAAACACTTGACGATTTTCTTTGTTTCCAACCGTTTCCAGGGGAGTATAAAAATCTCGCTAGCAGTCACATAAGCGTACAAATGCATGTCGCACCCTTGTTACTAAATCGGCACAAATCAAAATTTCGCATATCTCGAAAATCATTCAATATCTCTTGAAAATAAGGAGAAATAATATTTTTCTAAGCTTATATTACTCTCAATCGACTGCTGCGTCTGTCAATATAAGCGTTAATTTTCTGGGTGTTGGGTTTCTTACAGAAAAATGCAATCGAACATAAAAAAATTGATTAGAAAAATTTTGAATTGTGCCGATTTATTAGCAAGGGTGCGATGTGTTTCTCTGCACATGTGAATGTTTATATTGCTCCAGCGGTAATGAAGAGGTCAATTTACCGAAAAGGAATACTCTGAGGTTATTATTGAGGAATATGAAACAAGTAAGGGTGTTATGGTCAGGCGAGCCTGACAATAGAATACCCGACACAGACACACAAATGTTCAAATAATTTTAAATATCAAGAGGTGTTTAAGGCCATTAGGGGCCCCATATAACGAATTTTGTTAAAATTCTTTATGAAAACCGCCCCTTTGCCTCGCCCACTTTTCCAATTTTTTAGAGTTCTAATCGGAGGCTTATATATACGCTCAAATTCTATGTTCCAATGAAATATTTCGAAAAAGTCCGATTTTGGGGCAGTTTTGAGATTTTTGTGACAGACCCTAGTACTGGAGGTACCTTTAATAATGGACCTATCAAAGAAATTTTGTTAATGGCTACAAAACGAAGCATAAGTGCTAAATTTCGTTCAAGTACCATTTGAATTTCGGGTGAAAGAGGCAATTTTCGAACAACGCCCATCGGCCACGCCCACGCCCACTTTTCCAAGTTTTGGAAATTGAATAACTTGGCTTTAAAAATGTTTTTTCAACTATCAGATTTCATCAAAATATCTTGAAAAAACTCCGGTTTTAGTGCAGTTTTTCTGATTTTCATAACAGACCCTAGTACTAGAGGTACCCTTAAAAATTGTCCGATCGGGTCCTTGTTATTACTCATGTGCCTGTGAGCACGCATATCAAGTTTTGTCAAGATAGGTCAACTCCTTCGATAAGAAAACCGTATACAAACAGACGGACAGACGGACGGACATGTCTAAATCGAATCTCCTGGTGACGCTGATCATTTCTATATACATACATTTTGTATACTCTATCTCGACTGGTTCTGGGTGTTACACACAACCACACCAACGCAATATGCCCTCGACACAAAGTGTGTCGGGTATAAAAAGGCTACCTATAAACGAAGATAAATAATTGAAAATAAATTTTTATATTTTTGCGTCGCATTCCGGAAGGCATTGTAATGCCCAATAGACCATTTTTACCGAACGATGAGCTATCAGTGTAGTAAACCGATCGTTTTATTGCGGCATTAAATCGCTTTTCGTGAAACTTTATTTTTATTTATGTCTATATCACTGTACAACAATTTTGAACTTTTTCCAAAATAACGGGGTTCTGACAATGGATTATGGTAGAGGAGACCAAAAAAAAAGGATACTTGTCTCGGCGTTTTGAAAGTTTGCGTCTGCATTTTTTTTTAGGGGGATCAAAGTTTGGCCCCCTTGGCCTATTCTTGTAGCATATTGGCATATGAAACTATGTGTTCCTTACGTCTGAGGTCTGTGGTGTGTTCAGCAAAGTTGTTGGAAATATCAAGACAAATAATTTTGTTGAACATATTAACCCTCTAACTACCAAAAAGAAGGCTCATTTTGTGACATCTTTTTTTTTTTGTGTTGAACAGTGTATTTATAAGTTTTCGCGTTCAGAAATGATTTAATGCCTGCCCCTCTTATCTTAATTGTTTAAAAGCAACACAAGCAACATTGTTACACCTAGAACGGTGCTAATCGCCGTGCGGGTGGACGCGTTTGAGGTCTTGTGAGTTGTATCGAGATCGTACGTATTGCAAGCAATGCCATCATTCGAAAGGCACAACGAACAGCTTTTATCCCTCAAGCAATTCAGTTGATCCTGAAGATGAACGTAGCAGCCACGTTCAGTCCGTCCGCTCAGCTTACGCACATAGCAATAGGAATTCGGTGCTGTTGGTATCGGACATTGAACGAGTGTCATGCCAGTTTTTGCACAGTTTGAGCTCTAAAACGAATAAGTATTTTTGAAAATAGGGACATCAAAAATATATGCACATATCGACCCCATTTCGCAAAATCATCGTAAGTTAAATTTTTTCTCGAAATTCACTTTTTGATGCAAATTATTTCTGGAACCTTCAACTCATCGTCTGGCAAAATATTATAACCCTAAGCACTGTACTTATGGAGATAATGCGGTATTAGTTTCAGCTCAATCACTGTCACATATGCAAAGATTAGAAGAAGTAATTTGTTTTTTGATGTGAGGGCGGTTCAAAAATTTCTCGGACGTCAAAGTGGATGCTTAAAAAAAAGGTGTAGTGCTGGCTGTCACGATTCCAGGTCTCCAAGTTGTCCGAAATGGAAAAGAAAACCAGGGTTATAATTAGTATAGACGTCATTATCACGCCATAATAATTTTGGGATTTTTTTTTTGACAAAATGGCGGCCATTGAAAAATCACCCATCGATTTCGGATATATTTTTTTGTAGTTCAGTGTAAAAAAAAATAATAGTAAAAAATTTGTTCAAATTATGATTGAGGTTCACGCCATAATAGTGATAAATCTGCTCTGATTCCACTTTGATTCATTCAAATTGGTCCCGTTGAACTGGAGAAATCGTGGCAGCCATTTCAAAAAAGTGGTTTCGATATAAATGCGTTTAAAGTTTGAAGCAACGCTAAAATTACTCGTTTTAGCGCAGATCTTGTTCGACAAAGAAGGCTATATCCTCTTAACTATTTCGACTTTCAAAAAATCTTTTTAGCACGAAATTCTTAAATATCCAAGCTATAAGAAAATGCAAAAAAAAAAAAAAATGGCAAAAATATTTTTATCCAATGAGACAACTCCCTTAAACCCTTGGACACGACAAATATTAAGGAAAAACGTAAACTATTGTATTTCACGGCACCAGAAGAATAAATAAAAGGGTCGATATGTGGATATTACATATACTTCTCCATTATGTACATGGATCCTTTGACTTACGTCTTTGCAATCGATGCATTTGAAATCCTCTCGACCTTTGTTATTGCAAAGTTGTCCAAAGCACTTGAAACATTCCGGATTATTGCGGCCTTCACATTTCAATCGATAATTATCGGGAATATCAAGATAGCAACCTTTGGCCACGACTGCATCTATTTTTGAAGCAGAAAAATAATATAAATTTTTTTTAATAATATTTAATCTTTGTCAATGGATAGAAGCATAAAGCCCGAAACGATTTCAAAAGATTATTAAAATATATGGCAATTAATAAAACTATTTTTCGCAGTTCCAAGTCCAACACGTTCGATCGATAATAATTCCGTATTCCTTGCGGACAACTCTCTAATTCTCATATTCAAGTCGTACATATGTGCATATCAAATAAAATCTGCAGTTAATGGGTCCGGTCCTGGGTCGACGGCGGTTCGTTCTCAAAGAGTTCAGAACCGATCGCCTTTCCATACATTCAACTCTCCTATTTTAACATAGGGCTGTCATTGAAAAACAACCGGTCCCTTTTTAAAGCGTGTAGGGTTAGTTGCGGGTACGTCGGAGGTGAGTCCCTTTGTCTGAACTCACCCAACAACGCTCATTTCGGGACTAGACCAGGGTGAGACCAATGGAGGTTAGCCCGTTGGATTTTCATATAAATTTGGGGTCGGTCCTAAATGGACTCACCTAGGTCCTGTCTGTTTTTCTTCGAAACCATTTCATTACTCCAAACAATTTCCTGCTAGGCGTGAAGTCGCCCTGGAAGTAACTGTCAGTTCGTGTACAAATGTCATACAAAGTGTCCTACGAATTGTCATGCATACCGGCTCCAAAGTCACCGTGGCATCACTGATTTTGTTAGGTGGACTTTTCCTGCTGGGTATAAGCCCCACTTATGTATATCTCTAGCATCTATATATGAAAGCGTGGAAAATTAACCATTCGGAGCAGTATCGATTAGATGCACTAAGTCTAACATATATTTTAACAGACATAAATCAAATGAATCGGAAGCTCTCAGTATCAATTAAGAGATAATATTAACCCATATACCCATGTTAATTGCTCTTGTTAATCTCCAAAAATACGCTGTATGTGACCAAAAGCTGCTTTTAAAAGGTCTTTCACGATATCCATAGCCATAGCTCGAATCGCCTTATCCAAAGTAGGTAGCTACTTTTCCGACTTATGGAGACTTTGAGTTGAGGAACCTACATAATTTCATATAAAATTCGAACTAAACAACTTTGCCACTCGGATCAGTTCGGGTTATGGCACAATCCCTGCAGTAATTAGCCTATCAATTTACTAAGAAGAACAGGCCTTTGACCGGCCCGAATCCTACCGGTTATATTATGGCAGTTCGCTCCATCGAATTCGACTAGCCGGCGGTCGGTAATAAACGGGTTGGTTTAAGGATAGTCTGTAAATGACACTTTCATCAACTTAGAATATCCAAGGAAATTGGTTTTCTATTTTCCTTATTTGACTATCCGAAAAACCAGACAAAATTACGACAATTGACCCAAAAAAAACTGCCGTTTTCCGGACTAGTCCCTCTCCAATGACAGGCCCATGTTAAAAAGGTCAGTTGAATACATTAGAAGTGGATTTTATGTGGGGACTAGAAGTACTGGTAACATGAAGGACTGACCGACGGTTACACTTGGATCAGTCCATATTACTGCAGGGATGTCATCTACAATTACTTACAAGCATCAAATATTGTTACACATATATCCAGCAAATCCATGCATGATGTTGTCACGTTCTGACGGGAAGTTCTTTGGCAATTGATACCCTCGCAGCTATAGCATTGACGTGGGTGCATTGGATTGACCGCAGTTTCTGCAGCGAAAAAGGATGAGATTGCAAAACCACAAATTAATATTAGAACCAAAACTTCCGTCTTTATGCTCGCCATGGTTATTAGTAATAAAAAAAAATTATTATTGTTTTTATTTTTATTTATTTTCTTATTTATATTTATATATTTTTTTTTTTTTCAATTTTATTTAAACGTTTAACTCGATACGAGTAGTTGCAGCCGGTTAATGTTGAGCACAATTTGAGAACTGACACTCTAACAATGCGAATAACTTTGAATGCTCAAAACTGTGGAAGCACATAAAAAGAGATATACTTGTAAAAATTTATTATTAAAACTTTTTTTTCGCTTGTTTAATTTTCAATTCGGAATAATTAAATGAATCGGCCACTCGAGATAATTTCGTGATCTACGTTAATTCATTTATTCGTTCGTACGTTCGTTCGTTTGTTTCATAGAAATGTCATCGAAGTGCATTTTTTGTTTTGATTGTTGACATTTAATTACGTTCGGGCGACGAAAATCGAAGCAAAAAAAAAAAATAAATAAAAAAGATTGTGCGACAAATATTTATTGTTTGTAATCACAAGGAACTTTCAGACAAATTATTTTGTTCGAATAATGTGAAAACACATTGCGATAAGTGCTTTGGGAAATAGCGAAATTATCAGTGATTGAAGGGAATTTTTTTTGTTTGTTTTTTTTGTTTTTGTATTGCACTTCTAATTCTCGACAATTTGACAGTCATTATTTCATACCATTTCCATCGAGCACCTTCTTGGCGTCAACAGCATGTACTACAATTGTGTACAAAAGTACTTGGATACTTGGAATTTAATAGGGCTCAACGGAATTATTTGTCGCAAATCGAAATCGATTTCAGATAGCAAATACAATCATCCATTTATGATATGAGAGTTAGGTGAGTTAGGTGGGACGGTGGAAAACCTCGGCGCCGAATTTGTTTAAGGCAACTACTGAAGTGAAAGATTTAATTAAGGGTATCGCTGTGACATTGCAGGGCCGCTTGTCGTCCTTCAAAAAATTACTATCGAAGTATCCGTTTGCAAGACTGCAATGACTGCAAGAAGGTTTTCCCTTCTCTCGGATTCAGTAACGCATGGGCTGTTGCTCTTTGATTATGATCGCCATTCTTCTGTCACAAATGACACAGAAATGAAAAACTTCATATAAAAAAACACTTCAGAAAATTTCTGAATGGTTTTTTTTTTTTTTTTTATATGAAGTTTTTCATTTCTGACGGCGCTGCAGATAGCCCCTAAGAAGGAAATGTTTTTGAGTGATAATTTTCAACAGGTCGTGAGATCATAACGGGCCCAAGTACGTCACCCCTAAAGGGGGCAGCTACCCTAATCTATCGTACTGACCTACTTTCAACAATTTGCACCTGTGCACAGTATTCAAACAAAAGCTCTTGTTGGCCTTTTTGGGGCAATCGGCCACTTCAAGGGGATAAAAAAATTTTTTTTTTCATTTTTCGATAGGTACCTTATGCCCAAAAATACTGTAGAAACAAATTCGTAAGCGCTTTTTAAAAATTTTATACATCGAAATCTAATTCAAATAGATAGATGAAACAAATGCCAAGTGATAGTTACCCTGCAGTTATTCCAACTAAGTACTCTGCAGCTTCTCCCCGATTAGTCACATAAAATCCAGGACGACTCCCTTTCAATTTGCCAACCAATGCTTTAAACTGTCCTTTTTTAAACATTGACCTGTCATTGAAAAATAGCCACTCCCACAATTAACTGCACAACGAGTAGACCTACTGTGGTCAATTAGAGGTCCGATTGTCCCATCGGTCGTATTTTCTGACTACTCTTCTTCTAGACCACTTGTTGCTACTCAAAAATAAATAATTAAACATATGTATAAAAAACTGCTACATTCTCAGCAAACATTTGGAGTCCTAAATGATTAATTTATAATTCCTTACACCGAGTGTGAGCCCTCGTAATGAGCTCATTTAGGAGTCCAAAATGAACGTTCTTCTCGTCTTGCGAAGGTCTTCCTCAATGAGTCCGAAATCATATACCGAAAGAGTCCATATAAGTCATATATGCCTCCTTCGGCACTCACGTTGAACTCTTGTTTTCCTCCAAATATGAGCCATATATCGTCTTTCGTAAGTTATTGTGTTCTATATGAAAAAAATAAAATTTTGGAAATTTGATTTTAAAATTCAATAAAATAAAACTGAAATGATAAAATTGTGCTTTTATTGAATCTACTAAATTGAGGCGGTAAAGTCTTAGGTTCCTTCTGCTTTAAAAGTATCAAGCTCCGTAGAACAAAGTTTTTACGAACGACGATAATATGACTCCTGCCGCACTCGTATTTGTGAACTTAAAAAGACTCAACAATTTTGAATGCTTTAAAAAAGGAATTTATGGATAGATATACATACACACTAGGGTGGGTCGTTCTTATATGAAAAAAAAAAAAAGTTGTATGATCGCGTTGGAATAGTAAAATTATGTTTCCTTATGTATAAAAAATAATTTTGTGTAAAAAAAAATTCAAAATAAGCTGCATCTTCATACCGCGCAAGCGGATTGAAAGTTGGAAAAAAAAATTTATATGAGATTTTTCCGACTTCAATGATAAAATTTAGAATTTCTCAGCTTTAAACTCATTTTTTAAATACATTATGTTCCCAGATATTTTTGGTCATAAAACTATCTTTCAAAGGAAAGCAACGAAACTACGATCGACCAAAATTTTACAGAGATATGGTCGAAGAAACTCAGACTTGAGGAAATTGCTCCAAGACATGCCAAAAATGAGTTCGAACCTATCAATTTTGTAACCATTTGGAAGAAGGCATATTGCCATTTCAAAAAAATCTTCCTTGAAGAAAATCGGTTATTTCATAAGGTTGTTATAACAATTTATATATTTATCTATTTATCGGTTTCATTTCAGAACGTGCCCTGAAAAAAAAGTCCATGAAAGTTTAAAATCCTTCTACTTGAGCTCGAACAGGAAAAAACAACGCTCAATTACGATTATAGATTTTTTAAATCGGTTCACAGAAACCAAAGTTACACGGCTTTGAAATTGGACAATTTATTATTTTTTAAATCCTGTGTTAGTTAAAAAAAAATGCCGAAAAGTATACTACATTTTTTTTTGGATTCGATAATGAGCTCATGTTTGGGAAAAATATATAGCAAAGTCATACCCGACAAACTCTGTGTCGAGGGTATATGGCATTTTTTCGTCCGTACTCGAGATAGACTTAAAAAAAATTTATATAGAAATGGTTGTGATTTTCGCAACAGACCCTAGTACTGGAGGTACCCCTAAAAATGTTCCGATCGGGTCCATACTCGAACTTGTTCTTACTCATGTGCTTGTGAGTACGCATATCAAATTTCATCAAGATAGCTCAACTCCTTCGATAAAAAATCTGTATACAAACAGACGGACAGACAGACGTACAGACAGACAGGCAGACATGGCTAAACGGAATCTCCTGGTGACGCTTATCATTTCTATATATATTTTGTATGGTCTATCTCGACTGGTTCTGGGTGTTACACACAACCACACAAACGTAATATACCCTCGACATCGTCGGGTATAAAAAACCGCAAATTGAATATATGGAATTTTCTGGTGATACTAACCATTTCTATATAAATTTTTTTTAAGTCTATCTCGAGTACGGACGAAAAAACGCCATATACCCTCGACACAGAGTTTGTCGGGTATGACTTTGCTATATATTTTTCCCAAACATGAGCTCATTATCGAATCAAAAAAAAAATGTAGTATACTTTTCGGCATTTTTTTTTAACTAACACAGGATTTAAAAAATAATAAATTGTCCAATTTCAAAGCCGTGTAACTTTGGTTTCTGTGAACCGATTTAAAAAATCTATAATCGTAATTGAGCGTTGTTTTTTCCTGTTCGAGCTCAAGTAAAGGATTTTAAACTTTCATGGACTTTTTTTTCAGGGCACGTTCTGAAATGAAACCGATAAATAGATAAATATATAAATTGTTATAACAACCTTATGAAATAACCGATTTTCGTCAAGGAAGATTTTTTTGAAATGGCAATATGCCTTCTTCCAAATGGTTACAAAATTGATAGGTTCGAACACATTTTTGGCATGTCTTGGAGCAATTTCCTCAGGTCTGAGTTTCTTCGACCATATCTCCGTAAAATTTTGGTCGATCGTAGTTTCGTTGCTTTCCTTTGAAAGATAGTTTTATGACCAAAAATATCTGGGAACATAATGTATTTAAAAAATAGATTAAAGCTGAGAAATTCTAAATTTTATCATTGAAGTCGGAAAAATCTCATATAATTTTTTTTTCCAACTTTCAATCCGCTTGCGCGGTATGAAGATGCAGCTTATTTTGAATTTTTTTTTACACAATTATTTTTAAACATAAGGAAACATAATTTTACTATTCCAACGCGATCATACAACTTTCGTAAAAACGACCCAGCCTAATACACACATTTCCCGGTTTATACTTACGTATTTTTATATTTATAATTTCATATATTTTCCTTTCAATGTTTATTCCTCGCCCCTTGTGCGGGATTTGAACCTCGGAACTCTCGATTCCCAGGCATTAGCTCACCAATCGACACTGTGTTTGCCGAATCGAAAGTCGGGGATTTTTTTCGATCATAATTTTAAATTCAAATTGAATTTTATTTTATTTTTCTTATTTTCTACATATTTCAGTCTCGTTTCGGACTCACATTTCTGAGCACTCCGAAAATGTTTGCTGGGTTTCATGCTTATATACATACATACACATTTACATACTAACTGTATGTATGTAAGTAATGGAGTTCAAGTCGGATAAAGACTCTTTAGCGATATCATCTGTAAAGTTGAAGTATCTCAACGTTAAGCACAATAAACTCAAAAATATACGAATAAGAACAAGAAGAAGAAGAAGAAGAAGAAGAAGAAGAAGAAAAAACACATGATCAAATTTGCAAAAATGTTATTTTTAAATGCTGAAAATTATTTATTCAAATATTGCACTTGCTCTTGAAGTTTATACAAAATTGACGGCTGAAAGAATGAATCAAAATGCTTTTAAGGTTAATGTACGCTCGCTCGGGGTGAAAAGGGAAGAAACTTTTGCGTGCTTTGACATAATAATAACCTGTGCGATTTCTCTAAAAGCAGAACAGCTCAGCTCACTCCTATCACAATCTCTTATAAAGACCACTAAATTATAGTTCCAATGGCTCGATCCAAAAGGAAAGCTTGCACATTATTCTTAAGAATGGCAAGACCTAATTAATTCCTCTTCTTCCTCTTTCTCGTGGTCTTTTTCTTTTTCTTTTTGTTTTCCCTTCTTTTCTTCTGTTTTTTTTTTTTTTGGCAAATAATAAAATGATTGAAAAGCTTGCGCCCAAGCAAGCATGTGAATATGTTTATGGGAGAAACAGCAGAATTCGTTCCTATTCATAAATTTTTACAGTTCGTTCGGCTTTTCATAACACAGCCAAAGTGGAGCTAACAGAACCAACGCAGGCATAATGAGAGCTTAACACGATAAAGTCGTCGTTTTATTGGGCATTCGAGGGCTCCCAAGGTATTAGAGATAATAGAGGGAATAGAGCCGGCAGCAATTATTTTGAATTTTCCATATTAGGTCCACACTAAATTGTATAGATGGAGGAAAAAAAGAATCCCTCGTCAAATGACACAAGAATTTCGAATCTCAAAGATGGGAAGAAATTCTTTCCACGCAAGTCAAAAATGACAATACTTAAAATATTGAGTAATTAATGACGGAATTTACCAATAGGTGAAAAATTATTGTACTTAATTGTACAGAAATTGTGTGAAAGCAACATGATTTAATGATTTAGTTTCAGTTTCTCCGGGTAGAGAAATGTTTGTAAATACCCTTCAGGATGTGTCGGGCAAATTTCCTAAAAGCTACTACTGCTTTCACCAGATTCTAAAGAACTAGTGCAAATGGAGGTAGATTTTCGTATAGAGCATATACTTAGCAGCAAATAGTAAAATTTTAGGGGATACAATCGCAAGAATCGGTAATACGCAACAGGAGGTTGAAGATCTGTATAATTTCAAGACAGAATTCAAGGATACGATCAGCAACATCAAAGGAAAGGAATATATGGATTTCTGTTCAGATATTGGAATAGTTATATTAATGGAAGAACTGTAGGTGATAATGAAGGAAATTTAACTTATATAAGTGGAGTTGGCAACTCTGTATTTGATTTGTGTCGGGTCACTTTTGACTTATTGCAATTCGTAGGGAATTTCGAAGTGGATAGCAAGCCCAATGGTCTGATCACTTACCAAATAAGTTAAGCCTAAAATTTCAAGAAACAAAAAATCAGATAAGAAAGTTAAAACTTCTGACGAAGCTGAAGTGGAATGAGCGACTAAAGGCATGTTATCAAGAAAATCTGAATGTAAAATTAAATACAGCTAAAAGTACAAACGGCATACTCAACTCGAAAGATCTTGTAGAAGTTATTAAAGCGTCAGCACCTAAAACAAAAGCAAATAAGATTTTCCCTGTTTTCAAAGCAAATTGGTATAATTTCAGATGCTATAGGGCTAGAAAAACTACTTTTAAAATGCTTAAAATTTATAAAAAGTCGGATAAATTGCATGATAGAAATAAATATCTTGAAGCTAAACAGAATTACAAGAAAACATGCATTGATAGCAAAAAAGCATATTATGCAAGCTTAGACGCAAAAGATAATAAAGTAAATTGTAGTAAGGAGTGGTGGAAGCTGGCAAAAGAAATAAGGGGCACCAATCACCAAATTGGTTGCAGTATCTCAGCGGAAAATTTAAAAATTCATTTTGATGGCCTTCTTAATCAAATCGAATCCATAGATCACACAGATGATGTGTGGACCCCTATAGCAAATGAAAACGAAAATTTAGACCCACCGTTTACTCTGGAGGAAGTCAAAAGAGCAAAGGATAATAAAGCACCAGGTATAGATCGGGTACCGTACGAGTACTTTAAGAATGCTACAGACGAGTTCTTATCTGATCTCACTAATGCATATATATATATAATCTTTACAACAATATGAGCGAGGTAGATAACATTTTTATAGAGTCGATAATTTTCCCAATATTCCCAGTTGTAAAAACAAGCACGCATGCCCGTAGTACTCATGATTCATGCCTTACCCTGTTATAAAACAAGAATGCATGCCAGAAGAATTCATGACCCATGCGTTCATGATCACGCATGATTCACGGCTCCTTGAAAACACATGAAACATTTCTTCTCCAGTTGTAAAGCAAGAACGCATGCTCCTAGTATTCATGATTAATGCGTTCATGACCCTGTTCGATTCATGAATCCTTGAAAACACATTACACATTTCTTCCCTACTATGCATGAATCATTTATAGAAAAAGTAAAATTTTTTTCAAAATACCTTTCTCTTGCATCTAGAAAACACAGATGTAGCACTCGCGAATGAGATCTCTCGGTAGCGTAATGGGAGCGTGTTGCGATTTGTAACCTGGAGGGCTCGAGTTCGATTCCTGTCGCAGGGGGATTGAACCCGCCTACATCGGATTGTTGTAACTGCTTGCTTAGGCGAACGAACTCCAGCAACTGGATTATTGTGTTCTCAGGATCATTGATTCATGCATGGTAGGGAAGACATGATTCATGGGTTTTCAAGCATTAATCAAACATTTTTTGTCTATGCATGATTTCCTATGACAAGCCTGTATAAAAAAGAAATGAAGAGGCATGGAAGGTTGGCATGCATGCAAAGCACCCTTAAGAGGCATGATTCATGCATCTTTCATGAATATTTTTACAACTGGGTTTAAAAAGGTGATCCAAATAATACTGCGAACTATAGGGGTATATCGTTTATCAATTGCGTTGCTAAAATCATGATGGGTATTGTAAATGAGCGTCTGACCAGTTGGATAGAAGAATATAGCATTTTAAATGAAGTTCAGGCCGGTTTCAGGAAATCGTACTCAACTGTAGACAATATTTATAACCTATCATGTGTCGTAAACCTAAAGTTTTTGGAGAAAAAAAAAGGTTTATGCGTTTTTCGTAGACTTAGGGCTGCGTTTGATAAAATCCCCAGAAAGTACCTACCTTTTTAGAAAGCTACGCGCATTAGGTTTTTCAAATAAAATCCTCTCACTTATTGCAAAAATTATATCGGAATACAAAGTCAGCAGTTTGGTCAGGTAACGAAATCTATGATTTTTTTGAAACCTACACTGGAGTTAATTAGGGCTGCTTGATTTCGCCAACGTTATACACGCTATATCTGGAAGATCTTTTTGAGTATTTGGGAGTAGGTCTGATGGTTAAAGACGAAAATAACAGAATTCTTTTATATGCTGATGGTATTGTAATTTTAGCTGAATGATATAACTGTAATGCAAAATATGATTAACAGGCTCGAAACGTATTGCGACCAATGGCAAATGGAGGTAAATATGGAAAAATCGGAAATGTTAATTTTTAGAAAGGGCGGTAGACTCTCGGGAAAGTAAAAGTGATCCTATAAAAATAAAGAAATTAAGGTATCGTCCGAATTTAGTTATCTGGGGGTTATATTGACACAACAAATGACCTTTGGAAAACATGTCAAAATGCGCAATGCAAAAACTAAAAATAGCGTAAATTCAACAAGGAAGGATTTCCTTAATAAAAACACAATTTCGTTAAAATCAAAGTATAAATTTTTCCAATCGGTATGTAGGTCCATTCAAGCTTATGCCGCACAAGCTTTTGCACTTACATTGATATAATTAATCTAGCAAGCTGGAATCATGTCTCGCGATGGCGTAGTTGAAGTGTGCTAGATTTGTAATCTGGAAGGTCCGAGTTCGAACCCTGCCGCACGCCAAAGAATTTGTGAAAAAATGGAGAATAAAAAACAGGCAAGTAAATTTGAGCGAAAAAATGCTGGGAGCAGAAAGTAAGTTGGACGCAAACCAATAAAAACAAGTTGCTTTTGTCGGGCCCCCAAAACGTCACGCACAAGCTTTTTCAAGAAATTCCTATAGAAATTTTTTTTTTAATTTTTTAGGGGCTCTCTCCAGATCTGTCAGAAATGAAAAACTTCATATAAAAAAACGCTTCAGAAATGAATCAGAAATTTTTTGAAGCGTTTTTTTATATGAAGTTTTTCATTTCTGATTCATTTCTGACAGAACTGGAGAGAGTCCCTTAAGCATAAAAAATGTTGGTAAAATCTTTTAATTCTCAGTTTTTTAAATAATGTAAATGTTAAATTATCTACTTTTCCAAAAAAAAAAAAAAAAACGCCGCTCGCTGGAGCAGGGATCGAACCCGCCGACCTTGTTTTTTACAAGAATTCATATCAAAATTAAGAAGTTATATTCTTAACTTTGCGGTGTAGTGTTAAACTATTCCAAATATATCCAATTGGCTCCCCCAGCACCAGAGCAGCTATAGTTGAAAAGTGAACTGGTGATTTCCCGCCCTCACGCAATGTTAATTTTCTATAGTGCAATGCATTGGCAGGAGTATAAAAAAGAACTAGTACTTGTGAAATTTGCACTAGAAAAACGTTAGAGATGAGCTACTCGTATGTCCTGGAGGGTAGATTAGATCGCAACTAGGTGCTTGTTCATATTCAGGGGTGGGCACAACTACATTGAAGCTTTTGCATATATGTGTGCTGCCTGCGCTTTACTCTGCTCGGAGAAAAATGTCTAGGAAATTAAAAATTTTTGAAAAAATTGAAACTTGGATGCGGTGAATAACAGACAGAGTGGAAAACAAATTATTTCATAAGCAAAACTATGTAAAGCATGCCACGTTAAAACCATCACAGCTCCATGGAGCTCTCATGCCCACACCGGGTCATATTTAATCACATAAATATATTTAAATTGTTTCTTTTTTTTTCTGATAATCATGATGGTATTTATCTATAGTATTTATTTCATCATTTTGTGGCTTCTTTTCTTTTTCTTTAGGGAGGCTTTCGATTACAATTACTAGATGCATTGGATCGACCTGTTTTGGATCTTACGCCAACCGTCAATGGTTCGGAATTTGTACGGACTGATGTGACGTAAGTGGTTAAATTTTAAATATTCCTCTCGTATATATTTTCATTGCTCTGTAATTGTAGAGCCCAGGCCTTTCCAGTGAGCATTCCCGATGCTTTCGAGTGTCCAAATTGCACTCTTCGCCTGCTGCGGCAGGCCGATGAATGGTCAGATGGCTACCGATTTTGGTCGTGTGCCGATGTTGATATAAAAAATCGTAGAGAATTCCGCGAGCGATGCTCGGGAGCGGGTAAACATTTTGCTTCGCGGTGTAAATGCGACAAGTATCACTATGGACCGCAGTGTCAGTATCGCGACGAGTGCACAACGAATCAGGACTGCGGTGTGCAAGGGAAATGCATCGATCTGGAGGGAACTGTATTGCCGCGTCGTCAGTGTTATTGCAATTTCGGTTGGCACGGAGTGGGCTGCAACAAACGGTCACCATATAAAGCCACCGATATTGATCTATCGGCCTATTCGGTGAAGCAGCTTTCGCCGGACTTTCGCATGCATTGGCGATTGTTGGAAGAACAAAAGGAAATCGAAATCGTTCTGAAGGTAAATGGTACTTCTTGGGTGGGCTTGGGCTGGCGTCCGCGTAGCTTGAACAAAGAGTGCAAGAACTTTCCACTCATACGGGACATTGGTGATCTGACCACAACGTTAGAACAACCAATTAAAGCGGTACATGATCCCGGTTCGTCAGCTGAGCCGAAATCCAAAACGGGTCCAAACACCGAGCCAGAGCCGAGTGCAGAGCCTGAACCGAAGGCTGAGCCGGAACCAAAACCAGAGCCTGAGCCTGAGCCTAAAGCTGAGCCAGAACCCACCGCGGAACCAGAACCTAAAGCTGAGCCCGAGCCGAGTGCAGAGCCCAAACCAACGTCAACAAAGGCCAAACGTGTGGCGAATCACAATCACAATCATGAAGATGACTCTGCATCCGACATGGAAGGTGTAACGTCGGTAGCAACAAGTGTCTCTTATCGCGTGAGCACAAAAACAGGACGTGAACGCCGACAGGCAATCGGTAAAATATTATCTAACATATTTCCAAAATAATTTCAAAATTTTCTTGGCAAAAGGGCTGTGGTTGCTTTAGAAAGCTTTTCAATTTCCCCAAACAAAGGAATCCACCTTTTAGCACACCACACAACTTAATATTCTTTTTTCGTAAACTCCAAAAACACAATCCTTTTATCATTTTTTACTACTAAATTACGTAATTAGATACTACCACTGCACCTGAGCCTCAGTCTGAACCTGAACCTGAACCGAAAGCCGAGCCCGAACCAAAGGCGGAGCCTGAGCCGAAGCCGGAACCCGAGCCAAAAGCAGAGCCTGAACCGAAACCAGAGCCTGAACCGAAGCCGGAACCAGAGCCAAAGGCAGAGCCTGAGCCAAAGGCAGAGCCTGAGCCAAAGGCAGAGCCTGAGCCAAAGGCAGAGCCTGAGCCAAAGGCAGAGCCTGAGCCGAAGCCGGAGCCAGAGCCAAAAGCTGAGCCAGAACCGAGCCCGGAACCTGAACCGAAACCGGAACCACATCCCAAATCTGAACCCGAACCGTTCAGTAAAAAGACTGTTGCTCAACAATCACAAGCACCAGGTAAACCTTGCCCTCAACTATCCTAATGAGTTGCACTAGATCAGTCATAGTCTATATAAGTTTAGAATATGTAGAATCTATTGATTTATTCTTTCGGTTGACGGGTCACCTTCCTAATCTTAATAATGGCCTAATACAACAGGGTATTCATTGTATGAATACACCGAGAGAAATAAGAACTGTTAAATCAACCACTTAGAACAGTTAAAGTAGAGTGGTCAAATTAACTGTATTCCCCGTTAAATGCACTGAAAAAGGAAGTCAAATCAACAGTTGAAAAATTAGTCACTTTTTATGTTCAAATTCGCTTTCGTTCACTTAGACGTATAACTTCGCATTCTGATCAACGGTTCCGGAGTTTTCAACAGCTCAGTTGTTTAAGCTGTGAGTTGACCGTCGTGAGATTCGGGTTCAATCCTGCTGGCGGCGGAATTTCTGGATTTTTTATTTTAATTACAGTTTTTTTTTTTGCTATGAGTTAGTTGTTTTTTAAGTAAAAAATTTTCTCCTAAATTTTTAAGATTTTAATTTATTTAATTTTTTAATGGTTCATTTTCAAGCAAAAATTTTGCAACCATAAGCTCAAGTGAGCGTTTTGACAACAAATTAAATTCGTTCGTTTAGCGTAATGGTTAAGACGTTCGCCAGCGAAGTGGTGGTCTGCGGTTCAAGGCTCGGCCGAGGCGAGAAAATTTAAAGAGATGAAAGAGAAAAAGATTTAAAAAGAAACAAATAAATAAATAAAAATATAATAATTTAATAACAAAAAAAAAAAATATTAATAAAAGAAGGTAAAAAAAAGTCAAAGCAAAAAATAATTTTTTTCCCAGTCGCTGGTGACAGTTGATTTAACCGCGAGACAGTATATCAACCATCAGGTAGTTATATCCCTATTGACTGTATTTGTACTGTTGAATCGACCGCTACTACACATAAGCTAAGAATTAACGGTGAACTCGGTTATTTTAACCTGCTTTTTCAGTTAATATAACTACCTTTTTCTCTCGGTGTAGTATTTATACCTTAGAATATAAGCAATAGACTTGCTCTTTGCTTCATACTTAGCGATCAAATAAGTTTTTATTTTACCTCATCTTGAGTCCTGTATTACAGCCTCTTTAGTCTAGACATAATATTTGAACGAAAACAAAAGTTTTTAATCAACCACTCCATGTTGTGTATAATTCTCACTTGCTTTATGAGAGGCCACTCGCTTTAAATATTAATCAAGT